>CAMZMU010000046.1:14525541-14868885 GCA_947311845.1 Poa pratensis
CGCCGGCTCCAAGAGCCATAGGCAGTCAACAATGTTGCCTTCTCCGTCTTAAGAAGCACTCCATCATAAGAGGCAGACG
Organism: Poa pratensis; assembly: GCA_947311845.1. Lineage (NCBI taxonomy): Eukaryota > Viridiplantae > Streptophyta > Magnoliopsida > Poales > Poaceae > Poa > Poa pratensis. The sequence continues at coordinate 14,525,621 of CAMZMU010000046.1, forward strand.
ACCTTCATGGGATGTTGGCCTTCTTTTAGCGTACCCTCTAGCACAACATAAATACTTCCAGGTTAGTACTGTAGTGTCGCAGCAAAGATTCAATATGATTAGATAAGAGGAAGGTCGATAATAAATGACAGACAAGTCGGAAACGAAGTCGCCAGCAATGCCAACACTCCAGCCAGGACCTGTCTAGATGTTTCCTGTCAGTAACATAGTGCGGTTCGTACCATCGATTACGTCAGCCTAAGCGTGACGATTCAATGGCTAAACGTTCGATGCCACGACTGGACAGTGCCGACTCCACCTTGCTGACTCCACATTTCCACAACCTCACACGAAAAAGGACTCACGGAAAGACTGTTTCCACTCGAGAGGCGCGATTCGCAACGGACGCGGCCATTGCTGGATTCGTATTGACACGCTAGGTTCAAGGCATGATTTTATCATTTCACACTACCCTGCCATCTCTTAAAACTATGGGAGATGCCGCCGGCTTAACAACCGGGACGTCAACTATAGACAAAGGCAAAGACCATGAAATGGCCTTTACTTACTCGCATCTCTTAGAGACAACAGAAACATATCACCTCTGCAGCAAAGGAGACGTTAGTAGGCGTGGATGGGTCCTCCGTCTTTATCAGACCTGGAAGACTATTTTTGACATCCGCTTCCTTCTCACGCCGACTCCGGAAGTCGGCGGGGTGCACAGAAAACGTGTCACAGTTAATGGCAAATCTCGAATCGTCTGCCCACCCACAAATCTCAACTCCTCAAGACTATCAAGTACGGGGGATTCATGAAGCCGAGCGCAAGGAGCCAACGTATAGCTAAGCATCACGTCGCTCCCATCGAAGATAGTATGAGATTACTACGAATTCAGGAATCGCATTCACTCGTGTAGAAATATTTCCAACCGACGACTTTAATGCCCGACTCATACCACCCTATCTCATAATTAACAACAGTGACACAACATCCAGGGAGTTGGCAGGACTGACCTTGTCTCTCACCGCTCGTGGATCCCGCCGACTCCAGGCCGTCGAATCCAAGGAGTCGACAGGACTGACCTGTCTGTCTCACTGCTGGCCGATCCAGCCGACTCCCTAGAGTCGGCATGACCTGCGTCCTTCCCAAAACTCAGTGGAAAAGCAACCGAGATGATAGCATGTGTCATTGAACATGAACAAATTAACGGATCCACAAGCTAACCATCACCAAAAAAAATGGAAAACATAACCAAATAGATAAAAACCATCAACGTATGAGAAGATGTATGAACAAACTATTACACCGCAATCCTAGCCGCACGTACAACAAACGACTATATTTATGGCGGACGACGTAACGAAATCTTTATTGGCTAGCCATCTTTATTTTATTACCCAGCGAGACATGCGAGTCGTAGCACACAATTATTAGATATTTGGCCACCCATACTTCGCCTCTCCCGCCGGGAACGTCGGCTCCTGGAGTCGGCACCTCCTTGAAAACCGCCATGAACATGCGGATATATAAATAGCAAAATACGATTCAAGCCTTCATCTTCTTGGCCTCGTTCATTCCAACGTCCTCTTCTATGAACCTGCTGACACAGATATACGACTTAATACACAACATGAGAATTGGAAATGACACGACAAAGGACACATCCGAAATCAACGTCACCTCTTATCCACGGTGACACCGAAGGAACCTGATTCATCCACCGCAGGTAGGTCGACCTGACACCGAAGGAACTTTATAAGAAAGACGAAGTAATTACGAAAAGAAAAGCATGCATTCTGAAAACACGAAGGATCACCTCATTAGATTGCTCTGAAATGACCGACTCCAACACGACTTGAGGTTCACGTGGACGAAGCTCGAACTGTAAATCAGATTCCACAGAACCTTCACAGCCAGTCAAAAGAGCAACGGTGTGATTTTCCGAATTCATCATTGATTCATCCTGACTCGAGTCGAAAGTCGGCAACGGATTCGCAACAAATTAGTGGAAATTGGACGTGACAATTGGAGCCGACAACGCTTCACAGGAACCCGGAGGAGATTCGATCTGAGAATCCGTGTCCATAAAAAATCACACTGACCCGCAGCTGACCGACCTGAGAAGCATAGTCCAACACGTCATCACACTGACTATCGGATTCCGGCTCCTGGAACAACGATTTCTTCGCAGTTAAAGCAGAGACATCGTCGACATCGCTGCAAATAAGACAAAAAGAAACTGAGTACAACACCTAAAAAACTCCACGTGCACACATAATACATATGCTGTGGAAACCAGCCCATGAGACGTACCTACTCACTACAGTATTGGATCCAGAGACCTTCATGACCAACGACGGTACCGACACGTCAAGTGTTTCAGGCGGCGCATGCACAATCACTATCTGAGGAACACCCTGTTTTACAAATAAAATGCTGAGATGGTTGATTACAAACTTATAATTAAAAAAAAGTAATAAGCATATGTATATAGCAACAAAAAGCCAAACTGCGTCGAGGTAAAAACCAAGATATGAACTCACCAAGCAAGCATTCTCAACACGAGATGACGTCTCGGTGGAAGGTGTAAGTAACACGTCTTGACGTACAGAACTGAATACAACATTGGAAAGACTGCTGGACGGGGGCACTGGTAAACCAGGCCGACAACGGATAGGCACAAAGCCAGACTGCCGCCTATATTCCTTGATGATTCGATGAACCTGATAAGATGACCTCTCAGACTCTGGATCAAAACTCTTTGACGTCACAAAAACAACCAGGCAAACTTCCTCGATACGACCGTAGCAATTTCTCTTGGAGTCAAAGCATCCGTGCGTCCAAACATAACTGCCTCACTAAGTGATACACCATGAGGAGCCCTGGATCGGAGAAGAGTCACGACTGGCCTACCAATTAACTCCTTGGCAACTCTATAAAAAACACAAACTCAACCTGATCATCATCGTTACACCCAACACAAGAAAGTAAGTATCTGAAAATAAGGTAAGCCGGCATCAGCAAAACAACCACAAACCATGCACATATATGACAAAAACGGGATAATCACCTTGGCACAACGCCTTTGCCCCCACGACTGATCAGGACACTTGTACGCATCCCCACAAGGAACTGTGCCCTTACCACAACCCGTACAGGAGGAAGACCACCAACGTTGCTTCGGACTAATACGTTTGATTTCCACGTCACGATAGAACTTCGTTCCCTATAAATAAACAACATACGATCTACGTTGTAAAATATAATCGAATGCAACTAAACGTGCATGTACACATCTAAAATTAAAGACCGGCAACCAACCGAGTGGTCCCAAATATTCAGATCAACCAGTTCCCCAACAGTTTTCGTCGCAAGACCAATATGGGCGCTTATCTCGACAGCAGACTGGCCTGGAAGGGAAATGCTTTGGACAGCGGGAATCTTATCCTTTAACTATACAACCAAAACAATCGAAATAAGTCACTGACTATAAGAACATGCACGAACAAAGTCTTTCTTAGACCAACAAATACCATACTTTGCATGCAACTCTCGTATCTCAGGAAGATCTTTGTCAATGTACCAATGACACGGGGCACTACCGCTCCGCCCCCTAAACCTTCGAACAGAAATAACAAACACGCCTAAATTTGGGATCATTTGAATTAAATGGATAAACTCACATGAAGTTACTCCGAGATACTAACCTTCAAAAACCTTTACCATAGTGCCAACAAAAATCGCAATGACCGGTCCATTCTGAGCCTTCTGAAGCACCCCGGACCATCAAAAGCGGTAGCTCGTTCACCCCACAGAATAATACTGATCTTAAAACCACTACAAAACAAAGAAAACAGACGATGAACAAAAAAACTATAAATCCTGCCGACTCCATGGGACTCCCGACGGAGAAAGTCATTCCCCGACTCCCGGGAATCGGCCAAATCAAACATTTTCTGTTCAGTGAAACAGAGAAGGTCATTCGGCCAACTCCGGGAATCGGCCAAATCAAACATTTTCTGTTCAGTGAAACAGAGAAGGTCATTCCGGCCGACTCCCGGGACTCGGCCATAACTCAATTCGTACGTGTGTCAGTATGTCAGTTTTGATGTATGACGTCTAGGTGGCTTAGGAACCTTCTCTTTATTGTGGACTGGTCACGCCGACTCCAAATAAATCAATTAGGTTCGGATGCATACCTAAAATCACTCAAATAAATGACCCTCTTGGTAGCTGACGTGGGCCGGGATGCCGTATGATACTCGGTAGGCGGAGACACCACAGTTATAATACCAACAACATCTGCAATGATGGAAAAAACAACAACAAAAGGTAAGCAATACGACGATCAATTAATCTAACAGAAATAAAATAATAACAACGAAAGTAACCTGTGAAATAATTGGCAAATCACAAGGCTTGGAAGCTTGTTGATGGGCGTCAAAGCGTAGGTACAAAAGGGATAATCCATGACAGACTGAAGTATACGTTCTATGGTCGTATACCTACCAAACCTAATCATGAACTGACCCTGCACTTGCATGTAACCATTTTTCTTCGAAGTCACTATAAACTTTTTCAACTCGTAAACAAAACCCTCTTCAATAAAACCGCTGAATTGATTTACCAGTAACCCCAAGATTTCTGCATAAATATGATTCCTCTGGAAATAATAAAACAACAAACAAATCAGGAACACCATTATCATAAAAAGAACACTAAGAAAACAAATGCATTCTAACCCGTACCTGCGTATCTTGTAATACAATACCAAGATGCTTTACAGGACCGTCAGATGTCCCACGGTGCTGCCACACTCTAGACACGTACACCTGCACCGTCCAAGCACGTCTGACCGGGTTCAACTCACTCAACGGACTGACCGTCATCTGGTGTCAAGGAAAAAAAGGCGGAAAATATTTAAATATGCAAACAGAGCAGCAAACCTTGAAAAAAAAGAATCAAATCCACGAACAACTAAGACGAAACAAAGAAACACCGAAGCAATACACAAACGATGCTGCCTAAAAAAACAAAAGGAAGCAAGTACCGTAAAGAAAAACGCGAACACACGAGTGCAGCGGGAAGACAACAAACACAACATAGATCCAGCACACGGCAACAAGATGAACAAAGAAAGAAGGACAGAGTAAAACACAGCCAAACGATTAAGCCGACCAAAACGGAGCTAGCCTCAACTAGAAAAAGGAAAACCCGTAAGGCAACAACCTACGAACAAACAAAGGAACCAACAAAAAAAACATAAACAAAGACCCAGTAACTAATAGAAAAACACGGCAAGAAAGGAAAACCCAAATACGGTAACAAAGACACTTATTTCAGCATTCGGTGCACATTAAAAAGGAGAAAGTCACCCGGCCGACTCCAGGGAGTCGACGGGTCGATGCACAGTAAAACAGATAAGGCCAGCCCAGCCACTCCAGGGAGTCGGCTGGGTCGATGAAAAGAAAAAATGAATTTACAATCGGGACGAAGAGGCACGGGCAAAACGACACGACCACAGGAAAAAATCGAGAAATGAGAAAAAATAACAAACCACCCAAGCAACGAACAACTAAATAAAACAGATCCAGAACTCAACCAGCAAGATAAACAAAGAAGGAAGAACGAACAAATATACATGACACTAAAACATAACCTAATCTCAAATGAACCGACCTTAACCGGAAGACCAGCAAACCAATTACTTAACCGTGGACCTGGAAAAAATAAAACAACAAAAATTATATGTAAGAGAAAGCAAAAAAAAACAAAAATTATGCACGAACAAAATCAAAACAAAATAACTCCCCCTCCATTCAAAAGGAAACACGGAAATACATAAATCAATCAGAAAACAAACCGTGCAAAGAAAACAAAATAAACACACACAAAGATCTCAACATAACTGACCTTAACCGGACGAACTGTAAACCAGTTAACCGGCAACCTGCGAAAAAACAGAACAGGAAATAGGAAACAAAGATGAGAAACCCAGAAAACAAAAAGAACAAACAGCATAGCAACAAACAACCAACGAACACGAATCCAGCACATGGTCAACATCATGAACAAAGAACGACCAAAACCAGAGAGAGCAAGACACGTTAAGAAAACCCAACCTGATCTCAACGGGAACAAACGTAACCGGAAGAACAGCAGACGGATTCAGGGCAGAGCTCGAGAAAAACACAGCGGAGCAAGAACAGCGAGGAAGAAGGAAAGGGGGAAATGAGAGCTGCAGTAACCATCCGATCCAGAACGTAACCTATATACCCCCGTCCCCCCAGCACAGTGTGCACCGCAACTCCATCAGGTCAGTAACCACTCGCAACCAATGGCGAGCCGCCAGCAACATGAGAAATCGGGCCTTCTGACTACCAGCACAGTGCACCGTACCCGCCGACGAATGAAGAAAGGCCAGCTCGCATGGAGAAATCGGGCCCGAATTCTCCCTGACATCACGAACAGTGCAACGTACGTGAAATACCAAACGTACCCCAGCACACTATAGAAAATACGTAGCGAAAACCCACGCACGGGAGAGATCGGCGACGCAAACGTGCAGGGCAACCGATGTGTGGACCACGGGAGGGGCGGGCCCATGATCAGCGAGAGAAAGGGGGAAGGAACCACGTGCGAAGAAAACTATCCCATAGGGGCACCGCTAAAACCCATTATGGTAAAAGTACAAATTCAGCCAATGGGACGACCGTAGTGCGAATCTGCACCACCCAGACCCGTCCGCCACACCGATTAAACACGAACCGTGAGGCTGACGGGCGGGCCCTCGGGCCACAGCGTGATCCACGTAGGATGTCAGCGAGAGTGGGTGCAATAAGCTTGGTATGGTTAGCGAGTTTGCAAATCCCTATTCATTCCGACTCCAGGAGCCGGTAGGGATCAGACAGAGCGGAGGCACGGAGCGGGGAGGATCAGACGGCCAGAAAGCCCAAATCGCTGAGGAGCCTCCAAGGGGTCTCACCGTTTATATCTTTAGATATGACTTGCATGCTTCATCCGCTCGTCAAAAATTTGCACATTGCTGGTTAGTCCAATATCAGAAATAAAATAATAAGGCACTCCTCCATGGATATGTGATTGATGGAAAGCACCCGAGGATTCGGTTAGCCATGGCTTGTGTAAGCAAAGGTGGGGAGGAGTGTCAAAAATATATATATATATATATATAAAGTATGATATCTCAAACCGCTCTTAAAACTTAGTTGGTGTGGAAGATGTTAGGACCGCTATTGCTATTCGTTGACAAGGACAAACACCACTCTAAAAAAGAAATATTTGTATGCCTCTATATGCTTTGAAAAACCAAAAAGCTCTAGCACACGATTAATCTCTGCTTCCCTCTGCGAAGGGCCTTTCTTTTACTTTTATGTTGAGCCAGTTTTCGTTTCCAATCTTTATCTCTCAAGCAAACGCATAGTATCAATTTTGGTGCAAGTCTACTACATTTTATCTTTATGTTTAACTGTGAAAACTTTTGTATTGACATTATACAGTGATAAGTATGTTACAAGTTGAAGTTTTTGCTGAAAACTTAAATCTTCCTCTGTGTTGGTTGAACACCTTTTTCAGAAGTATATTGCTTTGTGAGCTATCAAGCATGACGAGTTTTATAATTTTCAAGTCTCCAAAGTACTATTTGCGAAAAGTTCTTGCTTAGATGTTATACATGGTTAATCATTGTTTACTTCATTTCAAACTATAGACCATTGTCTTGGATCACTTTCATTCAGTTCATGTCTTTACATTATTATTTGATCAAGATTGTGTTAAAAGCATGTCACTACAAAAATTATCTTGTTATATTTACCTACTCGAGGACGAGCAGGAATTAAGCTTGGGATGCTGATACTTCTCAAACGTATCTATAATTTTTCATTGTTCCATGCTTATTATATAACATTGCCACATGTTTTTATAATATTTTCATATCATTTTGGCATGTTTTATGAAACTAACCTATTAACAAGATGCCCAGTGCCAGTTCCTGTTTTCTACTGTCTTTTTGTTTAAGAAAAGCTAGTCGGGGAATTTTCTCGGAATTGGCTGAAAATTTACATGAATTATTTTTACGAAGAAACGAAGACGGAGCCAGGAGGGGAGCTGCAGGGGGGCCCATAGCCCCCAGACGCCTCCCAGGCGTGATCAAAGGGTTGACCACGCCTGGGGCCCACCTGGTGCCCTCGGCATCCTCCCGAGTTGCCCTTTCGCCTATAAATTCTATTCCTCCCGAAAACCCTCGGTACCCGATCATATTTTCTAGAAAAGTTCCGAGGCCGCCGCCCTCGCCAACCCTAGATCAGGAGGGTTCTGAAGCTCTTCCCGGCACCCTGCCGGAGGGGGAGATCGTCACCGGAGGCATCTACACCACCATGCCTGCCCCGAAGTGATGCGTGAGTAGTCCACCACGGGACTACGGGTCCATGGTAGTAGCTAGATGGTTGTCTCTTCTCCTTTGTGCTTCGTTGTTTAGATCTTATGAGCTGCCTACATGATTAAGATCATCTTTATGTAATGCTACATGTTGTGTTTGCGGGGATCCGATGAATTATGGAGTCATGACATTATTGTTCAGATTGTTTATTCATATGTTTTATTTATGATCTTGCATGCTCTCCGATACTTGTGGATGCTTTGGCCGAAGTAATTGCTAGTATCTTAGACATGGTATTTATGCTAGATAGTGGGTTCATGCATCTCTTGTCTGAGTTCGAGTTGACAGAAATGATTAAGACTTGAGATGTGTAGTTGCTACTAGGATAAAACAGCAGTGTTTATTGCTTTATGTTGTTTACATTGCTTACATTACACACCATGCTTATTGCAATTATCTGTTGCTTGCAACTTAATACTTTCGGGTGACAGCTGGATAGCGATCCCGGGTGGATTATTAGTCATAGATGCAGTTGGATAACGGTCTATGTATTTTGTCGTAATGCCCATATTAAATGAAACGGTGAACTTAATGTCATGATAGTATTGTGTTGCGCCCATGTTTGTCAATTGCCCCGCTGTAATTTGTTTACCCAACATGTTTATCTTTTGGAGAGAAGCCACTAGTGAACTGTGGACCCCGGTCCTATTTTCCTGTATTGTTTACAACCGTTCTAATAGCCTTTTTAAGTCATTTTACTCGCTGGTCATTTTTGCTCTCATATTATTTTACACCCATACGTTTAATCCATTATGTTCAGCAAGCCGGACAGATTGACAAGCTCTCTGTTTCTTTGGACAAACTAGTTTGTTCGTGTGTGCGCAGGTCCACGTCAATATTCGTAAACGGCGCCGTTGACACCTTTCTAAAGCCTTCTCCAAATCCTACTGGATTGATAACCTTGGTTTTGTAATCAAGGGAAAACTTGCAGCTAAAACATCAAACCTTACACTTGGGGTCTCCTAACGAACGTGCTATTCCACGCCATCAATACATTTGAAGATAAAATAATACAAGACTTCTAGCTTAGGAATATAGATGTATTTGTCCTTTTGTAATTCAATTTATTATAGAATCAATTGTAAAGACAATGTATTGTTGTAATTAATCAATAAAGTTATTTGATTGGTCTTTCTAGAATTCTATGAATTGTAATATATGTTGTAAAGATTTGAATTATTAAACAACTATGAATTTATTTACTTAATTATTGTTTCTATAACTTTATTATTTGATTTGAATTACTTTACTAATTCAATACTATTTGAATATTCAAATTGAATTCAAAATACCCACAACAAATAAATTACCTCGAGGTCATGTCAAAATTTTATCACATTCACCTAAAATGAACTAAACCCTAACTCATGAAGATGAATGAACTCCGATCACTCTAGGGTTTTAATTTGCGAAAAAAATTATTCGGGTTTTTCAAATGCATGCATGCAGATGCACAAATTCCTACCTCTACCCTTCGTTAGTTCCTAAATGCTGGGATATTATAAATTCTGGGCCAGGAGTGCTTTGGAGGAAGCCCCCTTGGCGGGTGGCGCCTTGGTGGGGCGGGTCTTGGCGGGTGGTGCTTTGATAGCATAAGACTTGGCAGGGTAGGCCTCGGCAGGGCACAGGGCCGCTGCCTTCTTCGCCGCGGCCTTCTCCTGAGAGGTGAACTGCTTCTTTTTGGAGGGCGCGAGGTGATCGAGGGTATCCTCGTCAGCAGGGTAGGTAGCAGTGTGACCTTGTAGACGTCCACGATGGTGCGCACCGAGTCCTTTTCATCACATCGGATGGTGATTGTGCTGCTGCAACCTGGTATCTTGACAACGTTGTAGGCATGATGCGTGACTGCCATGAACTTGGCCAGTGCGGGGTAGCCCAAGATGGCGTTGTATGGCAGGTTGATGTGGGCGACGTCGAAGTCGATCAGCTCGTGCGGTAGTTGTCCTGGGCGCCGAACGAGACAGGCAAACGCACATGCCGGAGGGGCACCGTGGTTTCGTCCGTCACCCTGAGAAGGGTGTCGTTGGCATCAGGCGCTCGTATGGCACTTGGAGCAGGTCGAAGGTGTCCACTGAGAGCACGTTCAACCCGCTCCCCTCGATGAGTGTCTTGGTGACAACAACGTTGTTGATGGTGGGCGTACACACCAGTGGAAAGGTGCCCACGGCCGCAGTGTTCTTGGGGTGGTCGCTGGAGTCGAAAGAGATTTTGTACTGTGACCACTTGAGGGGCTTTCCAGTACCGACCTTCGGGAGGGCGGCGTTGACCTCGCGAGCGAGCTCCTTGAAGTGGCGGTTGGAGATGGGAGCTTGTGCTCCTCCAAGGATGCAAGCGGCCCACCTGCGAGGCTCCAGGTTGCCCCCAGCGTTCTCGTCGGGGAGGTTGTTGTTGTTCTCGTCAGGCTGCGGCTGGACAACATTGGCCTGCTGGTTGGGCGGATGGTTGGCCTACTGAGGATACTGACCCTGATGATACTGACCCTGCTGGTTGTAGTTGTTGCCGCGGTCCTACCAGCGCCAACCGTTGTGGTCGCCTCCGCGTCCCCGTTGCGATGGCTTTGGCGGTTCTCGCGGATTTTCTTGAGCTCGAAGCAGTCCTTGCCACCCTTCTTGTTGTCTTCTTGTCCTCTGCGCTTAAGCTTCTGCCCGGGCTCAGGTCCAGGATCCGCCGCGAGGACGGCCGTGCCTTGCGCTTGAAGGGCTCCTTGTTCTTGCTCTTGGCCTTCGCCGCGTCAGGGTCATCCAGCTCGGGGCAGTTGTGGGCGAATAGGCGGCCCTCCTCTGCCTTGGCGCACTTGTCGGCTAGGTGGAAGAGCAGCACCACAGAAGTGAGGGAGTCGGCGTATATGCCGAGCTTCTCAAGCATCTCGGTGTCCGTGACGCCGGTAGAGAAAGCCCCGATGACAGCGTCGTCATTGATGCGCGGGATCCTGTTGCGGACCTGGCTGAAGCGCTGGATGTACTTGCGCAGCGTCTCGCCCTTCCGCTGCTTCATGGCGCTGAGGTCGTTGAGGGAGAGGGGACACTCGTACGTTCCATTGAAGTTGGCGACGAACTGCTCGCACAGTTCTCCCCACGACCCGATGGATGCCTCAGGGAGGTTCATGAGCCACGAGCGGGCAGCATCCTTGAGGGCCATGGGGAACCAGTTGGCCATGACCCGATCATCGCCGCCTGTGGCTTGGACTCCCACAGTGTAGAGCTACAGGAACTCCACGGGGTTGAGCGTGCCGTCGTAGCGTGGTGGTAGCTCTGGCCGAAATTGGGAGGCCACACCACGCGTCGTAGCTCTCGCGAGAGGGGCTAGGCAGCCCCTGTTGTACGAGGTTTGGCCCGCCTACGAGGATGGCGCGGTTGGGGTCGCCGGCTGCGGCGAGGTCGCGGACCGTCCGGTCTTGGCGTTCGCGCTAGCGCCCGAGGTTCACGTGGGCGTCCTCTGGGGCCCTTGTGATGATCTGGCAGCTGGCGCCGCCGAGGTGCGGGCAGGACGCATCATGAGACGGGGCTTTGCCTGGTGCATGGGTGTCCAGGTGCAGCCCGCGGGCTCCTCCCGCCGGAGGCGGAGGAGGGGGAGGGGCCATGCGCCACTCTTCCCTGCGACGCTGGTGGTACCAAGGAGTGCGACGGCGCTGGAGCAATTCTTGCAGCGTTGACGAGCTCAGTTACTCGCTGAAGCCATGCGTCATGTCCAGCCTCGGTGGGTCGGTAGCGGAGGAGTTCCTGCGCCATGAGCAGCGCAGCCCCCGGTGTTGGTGGAGCTCGGGTGGAGGCCGACGCGGTGTGGCCGTCGGACGGCGGCGTGTTCTGCCGAGAAGGGTGGAGGGAAGAAGCCTCCGCTTCCTCCGTCCGTGCTCCTCTTCATCCTCGGAGGCGGCAGGAGTCGCGCGCCTGCGGGGTTGTTGACGATGGGCTCGGTGGCGACCTGGCTGGCCGCCTTGCGGTGGGTGTCGACCATGGCGGTGAAGGAAAACGAAGGAGCACCTCAGTCCCCTACCTGGCGCGCCAAATGTCGAGGAAAAGTCCCGAAGGAACTTCTCGCGTAGTGTTGTTCGAACGCAGGGGACTGAAACACGCACTCAACGTACCCTCCGCGACCTCGGTGAAGCCACACTCAGCAAGGAGACACAGCGGTTTACCCAGGTTCAGCCACCGTGATGTGTAAAACCCTACTCCTGCTTGTCTGGATTGCACTGCTTGTAGAGGTTACAGTACAGTGTTGGTGCTTAGAGCGAGTGAGTTCGGATCCCCCCTAAGGCTGCGGTGAAGCCCTATTTATAGTGCTTCGATCCTCTTCCCCCAAAGACGTTGGCGGGAAGGGTTGCCACATAGCACCAAAAGGGTACCAGCGTACTGCCCTAGCGCAGGTAAAGCCATCGTCCATGGCGCAGTCGCAAGGACTTGTCGGTGACGTTGCCGGTGACGCGTAGCGCCGGCCCGGCTGTCTTGTACCAAAGAGGAAGGTCTTGGGCTCGGCTTTGCTTGCCGTAGCTGGTCGGCATCCTTTAATCACCAAAGTGGAAAGATTTGGCCGCACGCTCTGTGTCGGGCGCAGGTGCGCGCGTCACTCTGAAGGAGACGCAGACGCACATGGCCCCTGGCGCGGGTCACGGGTGTGCAGTGCCTTGTCTTGTTCTGCGCGGGGCCTGTGTGGTGTTCCCCTCGCGGGGTGGCCTCGCGAGGCTGTCTCTTGGGCAGACTGGTTGCCTACAGCGCATCCTCCCAAGGCAGCATGCCTCGGAGGCGAGTGCCGTTTTCTTCGTTGACTGTTGACTTGACTTGGTCTTCCACGCGTAGTCTTCTGGGCCGACGGCATATGAGCCGTGGTACCCTGGTTTCCACTGTCCGACAGACGTGACATTTTTTTTGTATCTTGCGTTCTGAAAATCCACCGAATCAAAGGAGACATTCAAGCTTTTGAATTTTGAGGGTGGCTGCACTGGATACATTCTTTATCCATCGCAGTGGAATAGGGACACGTCACACGGGTAGACTGGTAAACATGTATACCTAGATCAGAAACGTTCCCAACGAAGATTCAAACATTTTATTTCTGCAAAGATGGTGCGTCGATTGGCATGACACCGGCTGAACGCTGAAGTATGTAAACATATAAAATAAAGGGCTCCCTGTAGTCCATTGTGGTGGTTTTGTACTATTGTGCTGGTTATTCAATTCACACAAATGAAACACCCAAATAACAAGTTGCAAACCATCACGAACCATTGGTCTACATAGATTCCCAGCAAACTATTCAGCATCATCTCTCTACAAAAATTTATCACCACTCTTGGGCCTGTTCTTGCACGCCTGAGCTGCTCAACTAGTCTTCTACAACGTTCCGAGCCGGAACAACAGCAAGCGCAAATTTCATAGATGTGCTTGGACTGGAGAACCTTAGTAACTTCCCGCGCAACCTCTTGGCCTTCTTTGCTCTGATTGCATGACAGAACATTATCGTCGCCTTCTCAAGCGTTGTACACCAGTCGAATAACCGTTGCACAACAGCTACTTCGCGTGCAGTGCCTCTAAACTCTCTGATCTCTACTTCCGGAGACGATCCAGTGCGAGTTCCTCGTACTTCCAGTCTAGTGGCTGAGCCTGATCACATATGCAACCTGGTGGGCATGTTCGTGCCTGAGACGAGGGGCATACCAGGTTAGTAAGATTAACTGATATGATTTGATTATTACACGAAAGGACAAGCAACCATAAATATCATTAGATTGCCCAAATTTTAAAGATATGCCATCAACAAGATACACATCAAAACTTTCCATGAACAAACAAAAGAATAACATGATGTCTAAATGCCTTTGTTGCTAATGGAACCTTTACAAAACATAAGCTTTAAGCAGTAGTATACCATATGTCCTGACTCCTAATTCTTACTGTGTTATGGAATCTTAAGGGCTTTCCCTTTTTTAGGGATCTGCTAGAGATGCTCTAACTGACTCAACATCTTGCCTTAAACGCAAGATCCAGACTGCCATGAAATAACTCACTCAACTTCAATCTTCTTTTTCCGAGAAAAGGCAAAGCTTGTGTTTCAATATATTAAAAAGGTAGGGCGATATTTACAAGCCTAAAAAAAGGTTGGGTACAGTGCAACACCAAATCCTAGTGGACGTTCCAGTCGGGGGAAGGCAAAACCTAAGCCCAACAACACCAGCGCGGACCCAGTGCTTAGCTAGCAGATAGGGTGTGAGGAATGCCAAAATGCTCCAGGCGGCCAGCTGTCCTGCAGTGGCCAGCGGTCTGGCGATCTTTGAAGGAAACTAGTACCAACCCAAGTAGTAGCCACTTCACCGAACTTGTCTTTTTGGACGGTACACAAATGGTCATTATTTGAATCATTTTGAAAGTGATCATACTATAACATGTGTACATCAATGACTTTTAAACAAGAATTGAAAACTCTCAAAAATGTATTTTCACAATGCGCAACTAGTTTTGGATTCTTGTTTTTTAGCAAGTGTTTCCATTTGGATAAACACAAGCCATATATTTACTGATCAACTTTGGAGTGAAGTGTTATGTGCAAATATTCATAGATATGCAATATTATTGAAATAGCAGGATAATTTATTTAAATAGAAAAGAGATAAGATTATAGTTAGAGATCCGATGACATCCTACATAAGGGGCAGCACATGTATCAATTATCAATCAAGCAATACAAGAAAAGTTCATCGATATGTTATCTCCCTTGTACATCCTATCTGACCTAGGATCTAATCCCCAATCCCCTATGCCATGCTGTCAGACCATCTTAATGGTGGTACTATTACCTAGTTTGCCCCATTTTGGTACCTGGGTCAGCAGCTGCTCTGGCCTACCCAGGTGTAGACAAATGGTCATTTTGCAACTGATCATACTGTAACATAGCATCCCAGCTGTGGTCATGGCGCACTTGTTGGAGTAATCCTGTGCATCACGTTTATCTCACCCTCTACACAGTTCTAGAAATATCTACCATGTAGTGGTATTCACTGCCATTTCTTACTAGTTAAGCTAGTAGCTAGCTGTAGTTTCTAGAATACACATGAGTTGTACCTAGTGGTACTCTCTAGAATACACATGAGTTGTAACCTGGTAGAAGACACTAGAAGCTAGTAGCACTGTAGCAGATATTTCCTAGTAGGTCGGTTGTGAAGTCCTATAAATAGGACTGTACCCCATCGTTGTAAGTAAGCTGAATAGCAATAAAGTTTTAGAAGTGTACGTGACCACATCCAGCTCTTTGTGCTAGCTCGTGTGATCCAGCTGCTACGTTTTGAGTACAGCTGAAGACAAGTGCTGACGACAAGTGGTATCAGAGCCATGTCCAAGGCTGCAACGGAGGTCGGCGAGAAGGGTGAACGCAGCGGGTACAAGACGCCGCTGCCGGTCGCAAGGCGACGCCATTCCACATCTCCAATGGCTCGACGGGGCAGCAGCCCGACACGCCGCGGTGGCGGCGAGCTGGTAGTGCGCGAGCGTGTCGTGAGGGAGAGCACCAGCTCTGCCCAATATCCGATGCTAACCCGCTCAAACTATGCTGAGTGGGCGATGGTGATGCGCGTCCAGCTCCAGGCTCAGCACTTGTGGGATGTCATCGAGTTTGGCGCCGATGACGAGCACGACGATCGAGCAGCGCTGGCAGCATTGCTCCGTGCCGTCCCGCCGGAGCTGGTGCGTACGCTGGCGGCAAAGGACAACGCAAAGGCAGCGTGGGAGCTCAAGACGATGCGCCTCGGCTCTGAGCGCATACGGGAGGCAAAGGCGCAGACCAGACGTCGCGAGTTCGAAGAACTTCGTTTCCGCCCAGGTGAGTCGATCGAAGATTTCTCGATCCGACTAACAAACATCGTCAGTGATCTCGAGCTCCTCGGCGACCCCATAAGCGAGTACAAGGCAGTGCTCAAGTTCCTGCGCGTGGTGCCGCGCAAGTACCGACCGGTGGTGATGGCCATCGAGCAAGTTGTCAACCTCCAGGAGTTGACAATCGAGGAGTTGTGTGGTCGCCTTATCACGGCAGAGGAGGCGTACGACCTAGACGATGCCACCAACGGCGTCAACAAGCTTCTCCTCACAGAGGAGGAATGGGCGAGCCGTCAACGACAACGTGGAAAGGGCGTATCTGGCGGCAGCGACGTCAACAAGCTCCTCCTCACTGAGGAGGAATGGGCAAGCCGTCAACGACAACATGGAAAGGGCGACGGCGACAGTAGCGGCAAGCCGGCTCCCAGGCGGAAGCAGCAAGGTGCGCAAGGAGGTGGCAGTGGCTCAGGTGAGCGTCGTAGAGGGAGTTGTCGGTACTGCGGTAAGCTTGGACACTGGGCTAAGGAGTGCCGAAAAGCCAAGCGAGACCGTGAGCAGCGCGGCGAGGCGGCTAACCTTGTGCAGGCTGAAGACGAGGACAATGCGCTGCTGATGGCAACCCATACCGAGGTGGCAGTGGCTATGCCCGCTGAGGATACGGCGAACTCCTCTACACCAACACCGGGGGAGCAAGTCTTCCTCAACGAGGAACGTGCACATGTCGAGCTTCGCAAGTCTGAGAGTGACACCGACACGGCATGGTACCTGGACACAGGCGCTTCAAACCACATGACCGGAGAAGCATCCGTCTTCGCAGAGCTCAACAAGAAGGTCTCCGGCACGGTACGTTTCGGTGACGGCTCTCTTGTCGACATATGTGGGCGTGGCACGGTGATGTTCGCTATGGCGGGGGCACAGGGCGTTGACGAACGTTACTGGATCCCGCGGATCAAGACAAACATCATCAGCATTGGGCAGCTCGACGAGATTGGGTGCCCGACGCACGTCGAAACGGATGATGATCATCCGCGACCGGCAGAAGAAGCTCATCGCCAAGGCTCCTCGCATGCGGAACGGCTGTACATGGTGCATCTCCAGATCGAGAAGCCAATATGCCTCGCTGCTCACATGGGCGAGGACGCGTGGATATGGCACGCGCTTCGGCCACCAGAGTTTTGAAAGTCTCGAGAAGCTTGCTCGAAGGACATGGTGCGCGGACTTCCGATGATCAACCACGTGGAGCAGCTCTGCGAGGCGTGCCTCGCCGGCAAGCACCGTCGCGCCCCGTTTCCTCAGGTGGCGAAGTACCGCTACCAACCGTGGAGCTCGTGCATGGTGACTTGTGCGGCCCTATCTCGCCACCCACGCCAGGAGGTAAGCGTTACTTCCTTCTCCTCGTCGACGACTACAGCCGGTACATGTGGATCGTCCTCCTGCGTACGAAGGACGAGGCACCAGAGGCCATCCGTCGCTTCCAAGCTGGCGCAGAGGTGGAGTCACGACACACTCTGCGCGTCTTCCGCACCGACAGAGGAGGGGAGTTCACCGCAACGGAGTTTGCGGACTGGTGCTGATCAAGGCATCAAGCGACACCTCACTGCTCCGTACTCACCTCAACAGAACGGGGTGGTGGAACGGCGGAACCAGACAGTCGTTGGCACCGCGCTGCATGTTGAAAGGCGCCGGCATGCCAGCACAGTTTTGGGGGGAGGCGGTCACCACGGCCGTTTTCGTCCTCAATCGTTCATTCACAAGGAGCGTGGACGGGCGTACTCCGTACGAGGCGTGGCACGGAACGAAGCCAAATGTACACTTCCTTCGTGTCTTTGGTTGCAGGGCCCACGCCAAGATCACCACGCCAAACCTGAAGAAATTGGATGACCGAAGCAAGCCCATGGTGATGCTCGGGTACGAACCCGGCGGTAAGGCGTACCGTCTACGACCCGGCGACCAAGCGCGTCCACGTCTCCCGCGACGTCATCTTCGACGAGAGTGCTGGTTGGGACTGGAGCAACGACAACATGGCGGAAGATTATGGCGGAGGTGAGTTCACCATCGAGTACTCCTACGCGCCTGCAACGGCGACATTGCCCGCTTCACCAAACCAGTCCACCACAGTCACTCCTGCCCCTGGAGATTCAGCCTGAAAACAATTCAGAAGCAAAGTCTGTAGACACGGCGGCCACAGAACAAACCCCAGCAGGCACTAGAGAACAAGTAAGGTTTGCCACACCTCCGTCTGCACCAAACCCGGAGTTCTTCGACGACAGCAACGATCCGGATCATCCACACCGCTACCGTCGCGTCCTCGACATGGTGGAGCCCGATGCACCGGTGCCAGGCCAGGCTGAGCGCCTGCTACTCACACCCTCTGGTGAGCCATCAACGTATGCTGAGGCAGAGCACGACGAGGACTGGCGCACCGCCATGCAGGAGGAACTAAGGTCCATTGAGGAGAACAAGACGTGGACCCTCACTGACTTGCCTGCTGGTCACAAGCCAATTGGTCTCAAATGGGTCTTCAAGCTCAAGCGAGACGCCAACGGCAACGTGCTGAAGCACAAGGCGCGCCTGGTGGCAAAGGGGTACGTGCAGCGTCCGGGGATCGACTTCGACGAAGTCTTTGCTCCGGTGGCGCGTCTGGACTCTGTTCGTCTGCTTCTCGCCGTCGCCGCGCAGAAAAAGTGGGAGGTGCATCACATGGACGTGAAGACTGCATTCTTGAATGGGGAACTCGGCGAGGAAGTATACGTGACGCAACCGCCGGGCTTCACAAACTCCGCCAAGTCAAGCAAAGTACTGCGCCTCCACAAGGCGTTGTATGGCCTTCGTCAAGCCCCCAGAGCATGGAACACCAAGCTGGACAGCGTGCTCGTGTCACTCGGGTTCACTCGCAGCCCATCTGAGCATGCCGTGTACACCCGCGGCGAGGACAGGGAGCGGCTTCTCCTTGGCGTCTACGTCGACGACTTGATCCTGACAGGCGCAAGCACTGAGACTATCTCCAAGTTCAAAGAGGAAATGAGCAGGAAATTCTGCATGAGCGACCTGGGATTGTTGACGCTCTATCTTGGCATAGAGGTCAAGCAGTCACCTGGAGAGATCACCCTCAAGCAGTCCGCGTTTGCGAGCAAGCTATTGGAGAAGGCGGGCATGGCAGATTGCAACGCCGTGCATGTTCCCATGGAGCCGCGTCTGAAGCTATCCAAGGTGAGCACTAATCCACCTGTGGACGTCACTTTGTACAGGAGCATCGTTGGCAGCCTCCGCTACCTCGTGCACACACGGCCAGACATCTCTTTCGCCGTCGGCTTTGTCAGTCGCTTCATGGAAAAGCCAACACGGAGCACATGAGCGCCGTGAAGCATATTCTCAGGTACGTTGCAGGGACACTCCACTATGGCTGCATCTACCGTTCCAGCAGCAACAACAACGCACGTCTAGTCGGCTACAGTGATGCCGACCATGCCGGTGACGTTGACGACAGGAAGAGCACGACGGGGACTCTCTTCTTCCTCGGTCAGTGCCCAATCACTTGGCAGTCCCAGAAGCAAAGGGTGGTCTCCTTATCATCCTGCCAAGCAGAGTACATTGCCGCCGCTACCGCGGCATGTCAGGCCGTCTGGCTCGGACGACTCATGGGGGATCTCTTCGCCACAGACCCCATGGTCCCTACAGTTCTCGTGGACAACAAGTCGGCAATCCAACTGTGCAAAAATCCGGTTTTTCACGACCGGAGCAAGCACATTGAGACACGCTATCACTTCATACGGGAGAACGTCGAGAGCGGCCAGATTGTTGTTGACTACATCAACACCGACGATCAACTGGCGGACATCCTGACCAAACCACTTGGTCGGATCAAGTTTCAGACTCTACGCAAGAAGATCGGCATCGTCGAGATCAAGTGAATGCACCAGGATTAGGGGGAGATTGTTGGAGTAATCCTGTGCATCACGTTTATCTCACCCTCTACACAGTTCTAGAAATATCTACCATGTAGTGGTATTCACTGCCATTTCTTACTAGTTAAGCTAGTAGCTAGCTGTAGTTTCTAGAATACACATGAGTTGTACCTAGTGGTACTCTCTAGAATACACATGAGTTGTAACCTGGTAGAAGACACTAGAAGCTAGTAGCACTGTAGCAGATATTTCCTAGTAGGTCGGTTGTGAAGTCCTATAAATAGGATTGTACCCCATCGTTGTAAGTAAGCTGAATAGCAATAAAGTTTTAGAAGTGTACGTGACCACATCCAGCTCTTTGTGCTAGCTCGTGTGATCCAGCTGCTACGTTTTGAGTACAGCTAAAGACAAGTGCTGACGACAGCACTACCCTTGGCAATGGCCAGAAACGGCTCAGACGCTTCGGGCAGTGATGGGACACCCAGGTTCATGGTGGCACTAAGAGACCATGCAGTGACTCTGCAATGTATGGGGAAGGCAAGGCCTTCAGCAAAAGGCAGCGACTCTGCAATTTGGTAGCCGAGCCAACAGCAAGGTGCAATGGTGGCAGAGGCACTAGAGCCTAGAAGGAGCAGCAGTGTTGGACGAGGTGGGTGGAGAAATCGTATCGGTGGTTGGGATTGCTGCAGGCGCCACTGGTGAAGCCGCACCCAGCGGTGATGGCGCTCCACGAAAAGGTGGTATACCATCATCTACGTAAGTCGTAATAGCAGCAGCGATCAGATAGAAAGCTGCTACCGTGTACCTATAGACAGCACAGAACGCAGCAACACATCTAGTTATAAAGGCGGCACTGGTTCCCATCGGTAGCTACAACAGGCAATACAACCTCCAAGCCCTGAAAGGCCGCAACTAGGCCAGCTCAATACACTGCCAGTCCAATTAAACACAGTCGCTTGAACCAGCAGGCTTCAATGTATGCCACCCTATAGAAGGTCGAACAGTGCAGAAGTTAACTTGTACACTTGTGTTTGCATGGCAGCAAGGAATTACTCGAGGAATGAACCAGAACAACTGCTAGTAGGTGCTAATCCATGCATACACAAGGCAACCAAATTTGAGTTAAATTCCTTAGAAACTCAAGTTTTTTGGAACAGGGATAAGTATAGCTTACCTCCGAGCCCGCACGAGCACTTAATATTATGTTTAGCCTTCTTAGACCAGTACACATCCTGAGAACATGGAATAAGCTGGCTCCAAAGGAATGTCCCTTGCCATTACCAAAATTTTCAAGGATGAAATGACAGGGAAAATTGTCATGTCTTCCATCAAGTATTGATTGTTACCTAGGACCTGTAGATTCGTAAGTGACAACAACACGGGTTATATATTGGGATGTTACGGATGTATAGGAATTATAAAAGAACTCAAATACATCGTCTTACACTGTGATTAGCACACCCCAAAAGGCTAGCTCTAGAAACAAAACAAAAATCAGTGCTAATGTTCTATAAACATACGATCTCAAGTATAAACATTTTGGCAGGGTGTGGGCATTCAAAGGGGGTAAACCTCAATTGAGATCTTAACTTAAGCTCGAGTATAAGAATATAGCATGTAAATACAGATTGCGAGATCTTAACTTAAGCTCGCGTATAAGAATAGAGCATGTAAATACAGATTGTGGTTGTTCAAGTTCTCCCGACTCTTGGAAATTCATGCCCCCCCCCTGAATAGTAATGAATATGTAATATACTAGTGCGCACTGCTAGCATGTAAATTTCATGCTAGCAACTCAAAGGTAGGAAAAAACAATGCCGTCTAACAGGATATCAAGTTGTTTTTTTTGAGATTAGGATATCAAGTTATTGGAGCAACAATAAAGATTCAGTGAGCAGAGTAATATTGCAGTCATGCAATGATTTGAGCAAGACACAAGTAAGAATTCTGCATCGCTATTTTCAAATGCCACTATCATCTAGAGTAGATGATAATGTACCACCCTACAAGTTACCCTGAATGACACATTCCTTACATGAACTCCAGGTTTTATTCATTTAACTATTGACTTGCTAGCATGCTATAGTGACTGCATAACTCGAAATAAGAGAAGAATGAACTCACATCTGGATAGATCAGTGGAAAGGTCATACTGCAGATGACCTTAAAGTGCCGCAAGAGCCTCATGCAATCGTGATTGGTTCTAATTCCATTTGGTCCATATGCAAGGTAAAAGCCCGTGCACAGCCATCGGAGATGTGACATCTCGCCAAACTGGACAGACATTGGATCATAAGCATCGCTCCACTCGAGCGACACCAGCTGAGGGGCTGAGATACTGGCAGCCGGCCGACCCAAATTGCGGGAATTAGCAAAGCAGTAGAACAGAGTTAACTCTTTGAGTGCCGGCGTCACAAGAGTGAGCCGTTGTAAGCCACGCAGTTTCCTGAGCTTTATCGTCAGGAGAGACTCCGAGTGTAGGGTGAAATTGTCCAGACCCCGGACATCGCAGACAGTGAGCTCTCGCAGGGACGGGCACCGCGGAGAGGAGAGAGCGTCTCCGAGCCCGCACGGACCCTGTATCCGGAAGTGATTCACGTAGAGGTTGGTGAGGTGGGCGAATACCCCGGTCGGCGGCGTGGTGAGGCCGAGAAACCCCAAGTGGAGCGAGATCGTGGTGGCGTTCTCGAAGCAGGGCAGCTCAACGCCGCCCCTTTCCCCGGCCTCCGCCCGCGCACAATCCACCGTGTTGAGTAAGTACAGATCGCCGCAGAGGCGGCGTGAAGCGACGGGGAGCCAGGCCGCCAGGGAGTCGGCAGGGGCGTCCTTGACGAAGACGGCGAGGCGCTGGAGGACCGGCGCTTCATGGGCGGCGAAGGCGGCGGCTACATGGTGGGGAGCGGTGTATCCGGGGAAATGGACCTCCGGGAGGAGGGCCGGGAGGCTGCGCCAGCGGCAGGAGAGGACGCTGGTCCGGGCGGCGACGGGGTAGTCCCGGATCTGGCAGAGGATGTGGAGAATGACGTCGTCGGGGAGCGCGCTGAGACGGTCCTCGGTGCCTCCTCCGCTGCTGGCGGCGGCGGAGAGCTTGGCTAGTTTGGGGGCGCTCCCCTCGTCGCTGTACTCCATGGAGGAGTTTGGTGCGTCTCAGTGTCTTCGTGTGTAGTTTACTCTTCATCAGTATCGCCGGCGTCCTATGATACTTTTTCTGTGTCTGCCTAGTTCCCCCAAAAAAATTGTAGTTTCAAATGTTGAATTCTAAGTTTCTAACTAAATTTCAAGATTTTTTTCTCCTGGCTCAATATATGTCGTCGGGGAGTACTCTGTTTTTTCTGGACCTCTAAAACTCTTTTCTGAACTTCAGTTCCATTGATGAAATCTAGAGCACACCTCTTCATCTGAAGAAAGAGCTAACTTATTTGCCTTCGTTTTGTGACTATTCATGACACTGGATTCATTTTATTCCTTTGCGAGCCACAAACAATGATATTTTGGCACGGACTTCTGGTACATACTTTCTCCGTTTTTAATATAAGATGTTTTAGGTGGTACACATGTTATCTATATGCACACTAAAATGACTGAACATGCACATAAAGAACATGCATATAAAAATGTGTCTACATACATTTATGTGCATTTGGACAAAAGATAAAACATCTTATATTAAAAAACAGAGGAGTATATATTTGTGCAGGATGCCTATTCACGGTTTTTAACACTTCATTTGAAATTTGCAACTGCATTCTGTACAAACGAGTGTGCACTTAAGAACTTTCCGGATCAACAATCATAATTCCAGATTCCTATCAATGGGTTATGGCTCCGTACATGAAACCAATCCACTTGAATTCCATTGCAAATGAAACCAGTGTTCACAAGATTAAAAAACAAAAGGGGCAGCGCAAGACTGTGCTTACAGCAAATTATACCACATCCACATGTAAGAAAGATTTACAGAACACGGATGAACATGCCATGTCAGCATGATACACTGAGACCAAAGATTACAAAAGACAAACAAACAAGCAATGTCAGCATGGTACATTGAGACCTAAGGTATCGACATACATCTAACTCAAGCTGAGACAACACAATCCCAGTCGATCGATGCTCACACGGGAAACCCAAATTCAGCAGAAATTTGAGAAGAAAGTCAGAACACCTGTTGATTTACCAAATAGTGTTAGCAAGATTTTCGTAAACAAATAAGGAATATATTTTTAGTCCAATCAATGTA
Organism: Poa pratensis; assembly: GCA_947311845.1. Lineage (NCBI taxonomy): Eukaryota > Viridiplantae > Streptophyta > Magnoliopsida > Poales > Poaceae > Poa > Poa pratensis. The sequence goes on from CAMZMU010000046.1 coordinate 14,549,999, forward strand.
AACATAGGAAGCAAAGAGATACTCCCTGTGTTCCACAATGTACGCCGTTTTAGCGAGAGCAAGATTTACATTGTGGAACAGATGAAGTACTAAGTTATGTATAAGTAAAACTGGTGAAATGATTAGCAAAGGTTAATACTTACAGGAAAAAGAAGCACTCCAACGAAAATGGTATCGGGTAACAGATCGATGACCATGAACAAGCAGTATGCAGTCATCATGAGCAACGATCAATCTACACGAGCGAGAAATGTTAGTCAATGTGGTCGGTACATCAGACCTCCGACCTCTCAGCAAGCAACAGTGCCTCGAGTTCCTCCCTCCGTTTCTCCAGCTCCTGAAATACGATAGAAAAAACGAAAAGATGAGAAAATGACCTCAAGGTATGGACCGAAACTTAAGTTGTAAACTGTAGGCTTGAAAAATGTAAAGAAGAAATGTCAGCAGCTAGTAAGGGAAAGATAAGGGCAGTGGAGATAGCAGTATGCAGTAGATAGTTGCTCGACTCGGACCAAAGGATTAAAACGGTGAACGGTGTGTATCCTCTTCTACAAAATGGATATTGATTCTCTTGTGAATGCATATTTTGTTTCAATCTCATACCAGTGGATGAATTGGAATAAATTTATACCGAAACTTAACAATCATAGCGGTAGAATCTTATGAAATATGTTTGCATTAGATGTACAGAATTCAATTATCAAGCTAAGCCATGTTGACAAACTGAGGTAAGAACCAGAGAAAGGATGTTTTCTCTAGTCTAGGGTGAAACAAGAGAAAAAACCTACCACTATACCGACTTAATATTAAGTTAAATGCACAAATTACCCTTAACAACAATATGGGACAAAGTACTCACCTCCAGATCTTTGGCAGCTTGCCCTCGTGATATTGCTTTTTCTGCCTCGAACGCTTTAACACACCAAGGCACAATACCCCCTACATATTCAAAGTTTATAGTGGAAGTAAAAAATCATGGTCGTGCAATATAAACGAGCGCGCCAATGTTGATAAATTTTCCACTGTGCGTTGCGTGATGATAATTTGCTATAATAGGACTGCCTGGTTAGAAACAACTTAACGATGCTATTGGAGGCAATATCTCATACTAGTGAGTGAGAGAATTTGAAGCTGTATTTCAAGTTTTCAACTGTTTTTATATGTAACCCATTTAGTCGTTCAAATAGGCTCAGATAGTTGTCAGACTAATTTTCTCTAAGAGCAAATGATTCAAACTTAAAAGGCATCAATATTTGCTACCAAAATTAATTCGCAGCTGTATTGAGTGTCGGCTTTTACATTTTAAGATAGAAAGGCAGCGTAGAGGATAACAAAGACTAACACCCAAAATTCTCTAGACTCACCGAAATTATATAGATCAGTCCGCATGCAAGGAGCAGGTAGCTGGCAATGTCCTGAAGCAAAATCAGATCGCTCCTATCAGCGTTTGGGTATGCCTTTGTCATGACAGCAACACTGCAAGGAAACAAAGGAAAAATGAATTAACAAGAGGAATATACTTATAGTACATTCTAATGTCAACAAGAAATTATCGATAGAAATTCCCTATTCTGTTTCTGTGATCATGACACTACTCATAGTGCCACAGCCAAAAAACAAAAGATAATGTTTGGGACCCCAGAATTTTGTAGCGTAGCACTATAGCTGGTGCATGCAATTGTGACAGTTCTCGGTGCATGTGCTGTGAATGCAAAGAGGTCAATCTGGTAAAACCCCACAATATGGTAAGAGGTTCACTCTAAATTCATGGCTCAGTTCGCAAGTTTATCATGTAAGTACTATAAAATCATTTCACTCAAGTCCGCACACTTAATACTGTTCTTACATTTACAGTCACCCTGGTTGAACTATGCTGATGCAATAATCATGAAACCTAGATACTGCAAGAGATATTTCTGGTAGAAATAAGGTGGCCTCCTATACTCCATAAGCTCCAAAGAATTCCTCTGCAGCGATGCATGGTACCATAGGCAATCTAGGTTTCATGCATGCAGGTGACTCTGAGTATGCGAGGACCACAATGCACTGAAGAGGCAACAGGGGATAGAATTTTATGGGACAAGAGAATATTATCGAAATGAAGGTTCAGAGTTTCTCATAGCTGTCCTTGCCTTTGTAATAGCACTAATATATGCATCTCAGCAGCCAATTTGCAGATGAAGGTTAGAGTTGCTGAATACAACAAAGGTCTGTGTTTGTCATGGTTTCCCTATATATTGTAAAAAAAGCGACATATCTTTATTGTATATATCCCCCACCCTCACAATATTTTTTAGCTTCATTTGGTCCAATACTTCAAAAAAGGGAAAAATAACTAATTATCAATTGTAAAGGTAAACTCTAGATGAGCATCACTTGTTAGATGACAGTAACCATATGCTTCAACTTTAGTTGTGAACGAGCCTTTTTCATATTGAAATCCCACACACACACACACCGAATATTCTCCGTGCTTCAATTGGTCAAATACTTCCAAATTAAAGTAAAAAAGGAACTAATGTACCAATTCTAAGATAAACTCTATGTGAGCATCACTTCTTAGCTGACACTAAATGCATATTCTGTACATTTTATAAATGTGCACCAACCTCAATAAAGAATTGAATTTACAGAACATAATAGGAGTTGAATTTACAGAACATCATAGGAGTCGAAAAACATATAGTCATCCAGATTACTTACAATATTTGTAGCATCCCCCTTGCAGGCCAGTACTCCAATACCTAGTCATGTCAAAGAGTAAAAACATTACACCTCTGAAAAGGAACTAAATTCTGCTTTAATCATGGCCAATAGATTGCATGAAACCCAACCCATGAGTTAAATCCAAAGGGCATCCCGATTAAGACTTGGTGATCTACTGACAGAAGTAAGCAGTTCGGGCATCTCAAATAGTGCTGACATCATCGTTGGTCATCATTATGTGGCAGAGAATAAAAGAGGAGAGAGAGCAAGCATGTATGTTCCTGAACCAACAAGCCAAGCACAATCAATGAGGTGGAAAAGAGAGCAGGTTTGTATATTATCTCTCCTCCTAGACCTAGAGACAACTTAAGATACACTCTGTTGCAGTAATTGCATGATGTATTGTTGGTTGATGACATGGGTACTCTTTCTTACCTACGAGATAACATACAAACTGTTAGAGATGACCTTAACAGGCCAATCAAATCACCAATCACAATAATGACATGGCATCTGAAAGCACACCTAAATTTATAAAACAAAATGGATTGCTACCTAAAACCGATTACAATTCCAACACTAAAAGGCACATTCCGAACCAGCAGTGTTACACAGCAATTAATTGTGTGAATCAAAACAGTAAGAAATCCTTGGAGGATGAAGCACAAAATTAAACACATGTAAACTACATAGTTCCACAAAACATCTGAAATTGGACGATATACAACAATATACTCTGTGTTGAACAACCTGAACATCGCCTAAAGATGCACATATGTAAGACCGAGCGAAATGGGCGACAAGACGGGGAAACCGAAGCGAACCTTGCAGAATTTGATGATGAATCCCCACTCAGTCTCGAGGACGCACACGAACACGAGATCACCACAGCATAGCACCGGAATACGCCCCCAAATATCTGTAAACCCAGCAGGAAGACACCGAATCAGCCAGTGACCGCGCGGCGTGGTCTCTAGAGGCTGCCACTAGACAGCTGAGTCGTCGAACAGGGCTGGAAGGGGAAGGGGGAACTCACGTCGCCGCCGTGGAAGCGGAAGGACTGGACGGCGGAGAGGACGTTGACGGCGACGCAGAGCAGGGCGGTTGCGGCCGTGACGACGCTGAAGCAGCGGCAAACGATGAGGAGCGGGTCGCCGGGGGCGCGCCGCCGGCGGCCCCGCGGCGTGTCCCCGCCGCTTCCGCTCCGCTGCCGCCAGCGGGCGGCGGCAGCTCGGAGGGCCCCGGAGGGGAGGACGACGACGCCTCCTTGGCCATGGCGGGTGGGCTAGGGTTAGGTGTTCTTCCTTCCCGAGGATTCGGCGTCGATGAGGTGGCGCGAGGCGAGGGCGGAGCGAGTGGGAGGGGTGAGGTGTACGGCGAGCTTATAAAGCGGAGAGAAGAAGAAGCGGGTGGTGGAGCCCGTGGACCGGGTGCACGGGGTCGGAGGACGCACGCGGCGTGCGTGGAACGGGTGCACGCGGCCGGAAGAGGGGCGTCGACATGTGAGCGGGGGCCACGTGGGCGTGTGAGGTGGAAGGGAGAGCCAATGGGAGCTCACGGCGTGGGTGTCTACCTGGCATCAAGAGCATTCCATGCTCCATGCTGTTAGGTGAGGTATGGAATATTTTGATGGAGAAAACAAAACTATGGAGGATTAGCTAGCTCAATTCGACTAGTAGCTGCATGATTCAGCACTCGGAGATGTGCGTGTTGAATTCAGCACTCGGTGCTTGTGAAGTTTTTTTTTTTGAACACCATTACCGTAGGGAAAATTCCTACGGTTGGAATTTTATATTAAAAGATAGGGGTCACCCTAGAAGAGTAGAATTACATCAGGGGTGAAACAGGAGAGATGAGTACATGAGCTCGAAAATCTAAAATGGTGTTCAAAAAATTAAGGGGTAAGGTTTCTCAGCCACAAGAGCAAAGGCTGCATAAGGGAGTCCTTAACGGTACTGATGGAGCAAAGTATCTGAATGAAACTTAACTTTCCACCTCCCAAATGTGGGCTGGACCCCTTGAAAAATGACATCATTTCTGATCTTCCACAGGTTCCAGGCTGCACAGGCAAAGACTTCAAGAAAGCAAGGTCCAGCGAATGTTGCTTTAGCAAGGGTCAACCGCACCATAATCGGTCTGGAGAGGTGCCACTGAATACCGACATAATCCCAACATCTGGTGGCAAACGGGCAGTTAAAAAACAGGTGATCGCGTGTCTCCGCACTGTTTTAAGAGCTCTGACTTTAAAAAATTTGACCAGTTTATAAGAGCAACTATTCAAAAACGGATACAAACTCAACACACCACATGTTCGGTTTATAAGAAAAACCAATCAAAAGACCACAAGACACAAATTTTAAGGAAAAACGTGAAAACTACGAACACACGGCCATACTATACCTAGCTAAAGTAGGTATAACGACAAAGGCGAGCACAACAACCGCTTGGTCCCTAAAAAAAGTTGAATCTGAAGAGGAGTTTGTTACCTTACAATCCCCGTAGAAGAAGGCATACTGCAATAAACAAGTCGACGACACTCCCACACCGACATCACCCGAAAACATAGGCCCGACATCAAGAGAGGCACCAACTCTCTGAAAACGACGTCTCAAAGGTAACCACAACGTCTGATCTGGTAACTTGAATCTAGGTTTTCACCTGGAGCGATGGACAGGGAGGAGAACGACGCCCTCGAGCACCATTGTTGCCAGCACCAACCTAGCCGGGCGAGCCTTTTGTCCGTAGGGCCACAACCACCACCTCCATCGGAATATCATGAGGACAGCTGACGCTGCCCGGCGAGCAAGATACCGGCCGGCAAGAGGGTTGTCGGCCATGCCCACAACAGCATGCCCCGTTCTCCACGCGGCTAGAGGCAGCCACCTCTCGACCGGAGCCGCCGCTCTGGCATCCACGCGCAAGGCGACACCTCACACTAACCTACCACAACCACCACATCGCTCATAGAGCCGCTACTCAGGCGCCCACACTTGAGAGCCGCACAAGCAGCCACACGATGTCGTCAAGATCTCCACAACGCCACGGTTACCCGTGCCTCGCCGGATGGACCCCGACCGACCACCAGCATAAAGTTCTGGGTGCACCGCAACACGCCGTCCACCAGAGCATCGACGATGTGCCCTGGCTATTCCTTGTCTCTAATACTAGGTTTACATTACGACTACATTGTTACCCAAAGATAGGAACACAATTAGAGTGCAATCCGAATTTCACAACTTGGGTACTTATGAACTCACCTATAAACACATAGTGAAAATTGTAAGTTTCAAAAATATCACGAAACATCATGCATGTAGAGAATGGAGACAAATATGCGCATAAATTTAGAAACTTAAATATGGCCATTTGTGATTTGTACAAAAATCACAAATAGTTTAGACCGCATTTTTTTGAAACGATTCATGATCTTGTGATTTTTAGTGTCGGCGGCGGGTCATAACTTGTGATGAAGTAAGTTTTTTATCCCATAACTATATGTACACTTTTTCGTCATGTTTTGAAACTTAGAAATACGAATTCACTTAGTTTGTCCAAATTGGAATTATATGTATCTAGGTTTCGTTGATAACTTCTAATTTTAGTGTGTTGAGATATCGAAAGTTTCAAATGGAGCACAATCTCACTGTAGCCTCATTTTTAAGATAAATTAATCATATGTTTTCAATTTTTTCACTAAAATGTTTCTTACAAAAATCATACATGTATACACAGATATCTACGTAGTACGTATGTTTTTTTTGTTGAGATGGCAGATTTTTGTGTTACCCTCCTCCTAGGAGGCAGGTTAGAGGGCCAGAAGAGTACCAGCACCCACCAGTCCAGAGACACCACGTGGTGACCGGACAGTGAAAGGAAAATTAGACACGGCAGAGGAAGAGCAAATTTGGAGCACGCCAACTCGACCGCGCGCATCCTGCCGAGTGGGTCCCCACGTCCGCGTCCTGGCGCGCGAGTGGGTCGTACGATGCCCCCCCGGGTGTCCATCCGCTCGCTCGTACGAAGCCCCCCGCTAGCTCTGTACAAGCGACGTACATCTATCGTCGCAAATAAAACACTATAACTAACAGTAGAGTACAGGAAAAATAGCATAGCGTTCAGATTATAAGGAGAACGGTGTATAAACTAAACAGAAGCTCGGATTCGTCTCGATAAATTTTAATAATATCTTGAAAGAGGTATATTGGTCGTTGTGCGTATTCATCGTTGAGCGCATTGGTCGTATCGTGTGTTACGGCTCGGCTTCGCCTCGATAAATTTTAATAATATCTTGAAAGGGTAAATTGGTCATTGCACGTATTCGTCGTTGCGCGCATTGGTCATGCCGTGTGCTACGGTTCGGTTTCGCCTCGATGGCTCTGCCTCGCAGAGCTCTAGGCGCCTATGCGCATCATCTGGGTTACGCCTCGTTCCAGACGCTAACAGTAGTTGTACATGAACGAATATTAAAGGATGTACAAACTAAACTAAACATGTAGTACAAACAACACAGAAAAGGGTGTACAAATTATCAGAACAGGGAGTACATAATACACAGAGTACGGTGTACAAATTACACAGAACAGGAAGTACAAAATATACAGACACAGATAGTACAACTACACAGAAAACAAAGTACAAAAATATACTAAACGAAAAGTACAACTACACAGAAAACGAGTACCAAAAGTACACAGAACAAGATGTACAAAGTACACAGAACAGAAAGTACGAAAACAAATCGTCAAAACCTATCAACATGGGATCTAGTTTTGAAAATCTCGACGCGAGAAGTCCAAAAGTGAAAATGGTTCGTAATTTGGATAAACGGTTTTAAAGATATTTCGTTTTGAAGTTTCGGTTTTAAAAAATAAAAGGGAAAACTGCCCTCCCACTCTCCCGTACCCCTTTCTCTCTCATATCCTCCCACTTTTAATCTGGTAACGACTTGGCGGACATGCAAACAACCGCGGGTGACCGCGCAAAGGAGAAGGCGACACTTGTCACGACGAGAGCGAGCGTGATTTTCCCTTTGCGAAGGATTCCTATTTTTTATTGATTAGCGGGCCAGAACGAGAAAATCAGTGAACATCTCATGTTGGTGGCAGGATGATCCGTGGGCCCAGGGCGCTGCCCCAATCCCAAACAAGGGGCAGGCTCTGTCAAAGACGAATTCGGGGTGTCCTGCCTAGCGGGATGCCATCAATCGATGATGAGCGTCGCGTGTTGTTGGGCGTCTAACAAGTTAAGGCGTTAGCTGTGACTGTGAGTAAGATCTAGTACGAGTATGTAAAAACGGTCTATTTGGTTGGCTGGGTTTTTTATCCGCACAGAACTTAAATCATCCCTCAGTCAGGCTCATTAGAAACGGCCAATTCAGTTGTTTCCCGAGAAACACCCTTTTCGTGTGATTTTTGGGCAAGGTTGGGGAACGTGGGCCAAACTCGTGGGAGAATGGAGATGCGATCTCACGCGCGCATGAGAAATTGTGACGGAGTTTTTTCGTCACCGCCCACCATTTTCGTCCCTCTATTTCACCTCATCCGGCTCACCGCCTAAACTTGTGCCACCACTTCCCCATTTCAATCTCTTCACCATTTTGCAACACGTGAACGGCGGCGAGGTCTTGATGACCCACAAGTATAGGGGATATATCGCAATACTTTCAATAAATAAGAGTGTCGAACCCAACGAGTAGCAGAAGGTGTTGACCAGTGGATTTGAGGAAGGTTTCACTGTAAATACGAAAAGACAAGTTTTATGGCCTTTTGTAATAGCAAGTAAATAAAGAACAAGTAAATAAAAGAGAACAAGAATAGCTGCAGTGAGTGGCCCAATCCTTTCTAGCACAAACAACAAGACAATGGCGTTAATTATGATGACTAAAATGTTCCTATGGACACACGGGAATATCGTCAAGTTACTTTCGTTTCATACAGCTGATTAATCTTTATTGTTTTGATAAGTGTTGTGTGGGTGAACCTATGCTAATGCATCGCCCTTACTTGGACCAGTACACACTTGTGATTAAACCCCCTTGCAAGCATCCGCAAATACAAGAAAGTAATCAAGATAAAACTAACCACATCCTTAAACTCTGAGATCCTACACTCCCTTGTGCAATAGTTTACCAATGGGTGTTCAACTTTGTGTCGCCCCAGCAGCTCCTCAATAACTAAACTAAATACAAAATGTATTCCCCTAGGCCCATAAAGGTGAAGTATCATGTAGTCGACATTCACATGACACCACTACAAGAACAACACCACAACTTAAATATCAAACCACTAAATATTACTCAACATAATGTTACTACTAATAAGAAGACTTCACCCATGTCCTCAAGAATTAAACGAACTATTCACAAGGCATCATATGGATCATGATCAGAGGTCATATATGGACGAATAGCAATCTGGACATAACAAGAATTCACCGATAAAACTCAATAGCATCAACTACAACGGGGTAATCAACACCGGGAGAGTAATCCCAATGAACTACACAAGGTACAACCCTAGATGTTACAGTGGAATGAATTGAAGCGGCGAGGATGATTGTACTGGCGGTGGAGATGATGTAGATGATGATCCCGATGAAGCCCGGCGTGATGATAGTGACGATGGCGGCGATTTCCCCCTCCGGGAGGGAAATTTCCCCGGCAGATTTCTCCCTGCCCAGAGAGCTTTTTCTCTCTCTATGGTTTTCGCCCGGAGGCGGCGGCGGAATAATTCTTCGAAGACTCCTCTGTAAGCTTTAGGTCAGGGGTAGAAGTACGCCAAACGTTAGTCGGAGAGGTGGGCCAGGGCTCCAGGAGACCCCCAGGCGCGGCCAAAGGTGGGGTCGCGCCTAGGTACCTCCTGGGCACCTTGTGGCTCCCCTCGACTTCATCTTTTGGCTCACCCCTTTATCTGACGAAATATTAACTTCTGTATTTTCTCGTAGTTTTTGGAGCTGCAGAAATATAGTATCTTGACATTGCTTTTTCCAGCTGATTCCTGGGTCAGGCAGATAATTCCTGAGAATTGCCAAACATGCAAAATAAGATAAAATAACATTGGTATTGCATTCTAATATGAAATATATCAATGAATAAGAGTGAATTGTGATATAAAATAGTGATGCAAAATTGACGTATCAGGTCTCCTCCTCCAGTCGTGGTAGTCTGTGGTAACCGTTGTTCATCGGAGATGTCCTCTCCCCTCCCCCCCCTGCTGCCTCCGTTGGCTATGAGTAACATGCAATCCTCCCTTATGTAGTCTAGATCTGTGAGCATGTGATAGATGTGAGTAAATCTGTGTAGATTTTATGTGTGAGTAGATCGAGTAGTTAAGCCTAAATCTGTAGTGTTTTGCTCTCACTGCTATGCAGTTCGTGTACGAAGAGATCGTGGTACGATGGTTGGTTTTACACGGGTAGTTATCAGCTTGTACCAATGTTTCTCCCATACATGGCAGCGAATATGATGTTTACCTTTCGATGCGGTAGTTCATTGATGTTCTACCTTGTTTGTGTGTTCAATCTATGAATCATTACAGTGTGATCTACGATATGATGGTTTCTTATACACAGTGTATTACTCATCATTGTATCATGTTTCAAGTGTATATGAAAGCATGTACTCAAAATGCACTATGTTCATTGATATTCAACTATGTTTATGTGTTCAATATGCTAATTATTATACTATGATCGTTCATACGAGAGTTGGTTGTACACGGTGTACTTCTCATGCTTATAAACTTTCCAGTGTATATATGAAAGCAGGTACTGAAGATGCATTGTTACCACTCCCTATGTTCATGCTTCTTTGTTTTGCTTGTATCAATATTGTGATTTGCTTGATTGTTGTCTCCTTGTGATGCATGTTTAGAATGCTAACCTATGTAGGACATGCCCACAGAGGTATTGCACACCTCCTTGGATCTTTCAGCTACATCAGTGCTCTTGTGAAGCCACTTCGATATGCATCGGTGGCTGATAAGTTCCTTTAATTGAGAGCAGCTAGAGGCCTCCCAATGCAGTGGCCTCATGTTTTATCCACCTTTATCCTCACAAGGATGCCCGAGCTCGTGAATGTTGGTGTCGATATTGATAGGGGAATCATGGACAAGAGCTTGGAAGAGATTTGCAACCGTTTTCTTCTTTTCTGCGGCACCAAGGTCACCACTACTCAGGCGTACAATCACCTCAGGAAGTTGAGATATTAGTGGAACATTCTCCATGCATTGGCACAAATTGAAGGGGTGGAATGGCACAAGGAAAGTACTTGCTTCATGATGGACGACGATATGTTCATATGTCGGGGTAAGCTTTCGTAAATCCATTTTTTCAATTAGTACGCTACTTCTTCTGTTCCGGGACTAACTTTGCTTTGGTTTCAGTTTCACCCCAAGTATGAAGCTTACCTCAACAAGCCAATTCAGATCTATGATCAGATGAAGATCATTTTTGGCAAGATTCATCTCAAGAATCCTATCGGTGTTGACTCGCTGCAGCTCGCTCAAAGCGACCTGATGGACAATGAAGCAGAGTGTGTCACCTGTCTTGTGATGACCCCCTCACCAGAACAATCAGTGGTTCACTTCCTTCCTTCGTAAGCACTACATTTGATCAGGTGATTATGGTGTTGCTGCTGAAGTGTTTACTTTACTGCCCTTGATCCCCTCAATTATGTAGTAGTAAGTAAAACTCACGACAGATATATTTTGCGAGGCAGTATATATTAAACCCCTCAGCCTATGAACTTGTGATGCATTGATACATCTCAAACGTATCTATAATTTTTGATGTTCCATGCTTGTTTTATAACAAGTGCTACATGTTTTATTTACATTATATATCATTTTTATGCATTTTCTATGACTAACCTATTAACAAGATGCCACAGTACCAGTTCCTGTTTTCTGCTGTCTTTTTGTTTCAGAAAATCTAGTCGGAAAATATTCTCGGAATTGGATGAAAATTTACGGAGCCCAGTTTTACATCAATACGAAGACGGAGACCAAAGGGCAGCCGAGGTGGTGACCCTGGGGCCCAGACGCCACCCCGGCACGGCAGGAGGTGGGCCCGCACCGGGGGGTCGTCTGGCGCCCTCGGGTGGCCCCTCACGCCACCTCTTCGCCTATATATTCTCCGTCTCCCGAAAACCCTAAACACCCGAACACAATTCCACGAAAAGTTCATTCACCGCCGTCGTCGTCAACCCTAGTTCGGGAGGGTTCTTAAGCTCTTACCGGCACTCTGCCGGAGGGGGAGATCATCACCGGAGGGCTCTGCACCACCATGCCCGCCTCCGGACTGATGCATGAGTAGTTCTCCATTGGACTACAGTCCATAGAAGTAGCTAGATGGTAGTCCCTAACATGATCAAGATCATTTTATGTAATGCTACATGTTGTGTTTGCTGGGATCCGATGAATTGTGAAGTTATGATCAAGTTTGTTCATCTATCTATCTATCTATCTATCTATATGTTTTATTTATGTTCTTGCATGCTCTCCGATGCTAAGTAGATGCTTTGTCCAAGTAGATGCTAGTGTCTCCAAGAGGTAGTATTTATGCTAGATAGTGTGTTCATGTCTCCGGTAATCTGGGCTCGAGATGACAGAAACGACTAAGGCTCTGGATGTGTTGTTGCCACTAGGGAGAAAACAACCATACTATGTCTAGATGTCATTTGCACTGTTTACATTACACACTTTGCTTATTGCAATAATCTGTTGCTTGCAACTTAATACCCGCAGGAGACACGGAAGTTATTTCATAGGTGGATTATTAGTCATAGATGCAGCTAGCAAGCGGTCTATGTATCTTGATGTAATGCCCAATAAATACTACAGTGAACTTTATCTTGTCATAACATGCATTGTCATGCCTTTGTCATTTGTCAATTGCCCAGCTGTAATTTGTTTACCCAGCATGTTGTTTATCTGTTTATGGAGAGATGCCACTAGTGAACTGTGCACCGCGGTCTATTCTTTTACACTGATAAAAACACTGTTTCCACCACGTTCTACACTCATTTGCTCGCTATCCATTTTTCCTTTACATTTATTTTACACACCATACGTTTAATCCTTTGTATTCAGCAAGCCAGGGAGATTGACAACCTTCCTGTTTTGTTGGGGCAAATTAGTTTGATTGTGTTGTGTGCAGGTCCAAGTCAACTTTGCTGGCGCCTGGTTGACACCGTGTTGAAGCTCTTCCAATTACTACTGGTTCAATTAAACCTTGGTATTGTTTCAAGGGAAATTTTCTGCTGCACTACTTCATATCTTGCTCTTGGGGTCTCCCAACGAACGTGTGTTCCACGTCATCATGCATCACCAACACTTGTTGTGCTGAATTTGTGGTGCACCAGTATTGTGTGAACTGTGTAAGCATGATACTAAAACTCCTAATTAGTGTGCAAGTTTTATGTCCTCCGTACTAAGTCCCACTTCTACGTGGTAAGTATGGTAATATCACCACTCGAAAAAGTGGTGAGAGTATGTGTGAGTGCGCACATAACTAAACAGCCGGTATTTGCATGTGTTTTACGGACCCATCCGACCAAACAACATGACATGACAAACATGGTCCTAGGCAAACGGGTCTGGCTACCACTTTGTGCGCAATCAAATTGGCTGCACAACGTGGCTCAGACGTTTTTACAGAGCCAGACCCTGCTGGATCACGGATGCAAAGTGTCCAAAATGGCTAAAGTAACCAAACACGCCCTTATTGTCATCCAGAAGAGGACCTCGTCCCAAGCTTGGTAGGAAAAATATGCAACCTCCAAGTCGCAAAGAGGGCATCGTGGTTGATTTTAATGGTTGTGGCGTGCAAAGCGATTCGCCATCCAGCATCGATCAATGTTGGCAAGCCAGTGAAAGAACATACATCGTGTTTGGCAACATGAGGGAAAAAGAATGGGAGTTCTTTTCTAATTCCTAATCCCTTGGGCGAACTACCTACCCCCTCCAGGGAAGAAATCTGAGGGAATTCTAACTTTTGATTCCCCTCCAACTCCCTTCTCAACTCCCATTCCCTCGAACCATACGGGAGAAATTTAGTCTCGTACTTCCCAATTCCCATTTCCAAGTAATAATTAGCTCCAACCAAACATGGGCACAACACAATACTATCATGACACAAAGTTCACCGTTTCATTTAATATGGGCATTACAACAAAATACATAGACCGTTATCCAACTGCATCTATGACTAATAATCCACCCCGGGATCGCTATCCAGCCTGTCACCCGAAAGTATTAAGTTGCAAGGAACAGATAATTGCAATAAGCATGGTGCATAATGTAAGCAATGTAAACAACATAAAGTAATAAACACCGCTGTTTTATCCCTAGTAGTATCCGCACATCTCAAGTCTTAATCGTTATGTCAACTCGAGCTCAGACAAGAGAGGCATGAACCCACTATCTAGCATAAATACTCTATCTAAGATACGAGCAATTACTTCGGCCAAAGCATCCACAAGCATCGGAGAGCATGCAAGATCATAAATAAAACATATGAATAAACAATCTGAACAATAATGTCGTGACTCCATAATTCATCGGATCTCCGCAAACACAACATGTAGCATTACATAAATATGATCTTAATCATGTAGGCAGCTCATAAGATGTAAACAACAGAGCACAAAGGAGAAGAGACAACCATCTAGCTACTGCCATGGACCCGTAGTCCCGTGGTGGACTACTCACGCATCACTCCGGAGGCCCGCATGGTGGTGTAGATGCCTCCGGTGACGATCTCCCCTCCGACAGGGTGCCAGGAGGAGCTTCAGAACCCTCCCGATCTAGGGTTGGCGACGGCGGTGGCCTCGAAACTTTTTTTGAAAATATGATCGGGCATCGAGGGTTTTCGGGACAAAGGCAATTTATAGGCGAAAGGGCAACTCGGGGAGACGTCCGAGGGCGCCAGGTAGGCCCCAGGCGTGGTCAACCCTTTGACCGCGCCTGGGTGGCGTCTGAGGGCTGTGGGCCCCCCAGCAGCTCCCCTCCTGGATCTGTCTTCGTTTTTTCGTAAAAATAACTATATTAAATTTTCAGCCAATTCCGAGAAAATTCCCCGACTAGCTTTTCTGAAACAAAAAGACAGCAGAAAACAGGAACTGGCCCTGGACATCTTGTTAATAGGTTAGTTCCATAAAAAATGCCAAAATGATATTAAAACATTGTAAAAACATGTGGCAATGTTATATAATAAGCATGGAACAATCAAAAATTATAGATACGTTTGAGACGTATCAGCATCCCCAAGCTTAATTCCTGCTCGTCCTCGAGTAGGTAAATGATAACAAATTTTTTTTTGTGGTGACATGCTTCTAACATAATCTTGATCAAATAATAATGTAAAGCACATGAACTGAATGAAAGTGATCCAAAACAATGGTCTATAGTTTGAAATGAAGTAAATAATGATTAACCATGTATAACATCTAAGCAAGAACTTTTCATGGATAGTACTTTGGAGACTTGAAAATTATAAAACTCATCATGCTTAATAGCTCACAAAGCAATATACTTCTGATAAAGGTGTTCAACCAACACAGAGGAAGATTTAAGTTTTCAGCAAAAGATTCAACTTGTAACATACTTATCACTGGATAATGTCAATACAAAAGTTTTCACAGTTAAACATAAAGATAAAATGTAGTTAACTTGCACCACAATTGATACTATGCGTTTGCTTGAGAGATAAAGATTGGAAAGGAAAACTGACTCAACATAAAAGTAAAAGAAAGGCCCTTTGCAGAGGGAAGTAGAGATTAGTCGTGTGCTAGAGCTTTTTGGTTTTTGAAAGCATATAGAGACATAAAATATTTCTTTTTTAGAGTGGTGTTTGTCCTTGTCAACGACTAGCAATAGCGGTCCTAACATCTTCCACACCAACTAAGTTTTAAGAGCGGATCCAAGATATCATTATATATATATATATTTTGACACTCCTCCCCACCTTTGCTTACACAAGCCATGGCTAACCGAATCCTCGGGTGCCTTCCATCAATCACATATACATGGAGGAATGCCTTATTATTTTATTTTGATATTGGACTAACCAGCAATGTGCAAAATTTTGGCGAGCAGATGAAGCATGCAAGTCATATAAACATTATTTGGTATGGAAGATGATAATCCCAACTACTACGTCCTCATCAGCTTGGAAGCAGTGGCACAAAACTGGAGTAATAAAATTTTGAAAGGTAGCACACGAAAAATTTACTTGGAGTGGCTAGGAAATACCACATATAGGTAGGTATGGTGGACACAAATGGCATGGATATTTGGCTCAAGGATTTGGATGCACGAGAAGCATTCCCTCTCAGTACAGAGTTTTTGGCTTAGCAAGGTATCAAGCAAACACATATCATCAAACCAATACACGAATGACCACAAGATATACATTAAGCATAACCATTAGACCTCATACCGTCTTCCTTGTCATCCAAACATGCTTTTACAAAAATAATGTCTAGACTTTGAGAAAATACCAATCAAACAAGTGTCATAATTTTAAGCTTACGGTATTTCTCCACTACTCCATTCTTAAGTAAATGATCCACAAGTTTAAACATTTAATCTAATTCATCTCTCAAGACAATTGCCAATCATCAAATTATTCAAGACAATGACCTACAAGATTATGTAAACTTCTTTCTTTTACCACTTCCTACATGATAGTTTCCCTTTCAACCAAACACCAATCAACTTATTTGAACAAAACTCTCTAAGCAAATACGCATGAAACACAAGAGAGTACTTCCTAACTACAAGAAACTAATAGCTCTGAACAAGAGATACATGAAAAACAAGAGCTAGAAGCTAATATAAATAAAAGCTAAACAATCTACACATATAAGTGAAGAACAAGAGTGTTTTTAAAAAAGCGGAGCGTGTCTCTCTCCCACACAAGAATGCAAGGATCCATTATTGAAATGACCAGCAAACAAAACAAAACTGAAAGCAAAATGCAACCGACGCTCCAAGAACAACATATATTATGTAAAGGAATAAAAATATAGTTTCATGGGATCGACCTGATTAATTATCGATGAAGAAGGGGATGCCTTGGGCATCCCCAACCTTAGACGCTTGAGACTTCTTGAATATTTAGTGGAGGTCCAGGGGAGCCTCCCCAAGCTTGAACTTTAATCCCTTCTTGATCTTCTTTCATCACCTCGTTCTCTCAACACTTGAAAACTTCCTTCACACAAAACTTCTCACAAACTGATTAGAGGGGTTAGTTCTCGAACAAAATAATCCACCTTCAATTCTCATTTGGCACATTGCATAAACTTGTTCCTAAACATTGGCTACTGCCACAAAGGTTTAAGTGATGTTTCGTGGATAAAAGAACTCCACTTTGCTCGTAAAAGAAGCAATGCAAAAACGAAGACAGAATCTATCAAAAACAGAACAGAACGTAAAGATGATTTTTTGGCTACTAGGACACCTCAAATCAGAAAACTTAAAACTAATGAAAGTTAGAAAAAACCCAGATGCTTACTGTCAAAAAGTTTCAGCTACAGATCGCGTTCTGTGATTGCTTAGAATTTCGTACGGTGACGGACATAAATCTGTTTCTGGACAGCAACTCAATTTTTTTACTTTCCTCTCATTAGAGGCTATTATTGGCACAAAAACCAAAACAAAAAGGATACAAGGGAGTTGATACAGAGGCAACAACACCCAAAACTCAAACACAAAACTGTAGGCGAAAATAAAATGGGTTGCCTCCCATAAGTGCTTTTCTTTAACGCCTTTTAGCTAAGCGCAATGATTTTAATGATGCTCTCATAAGAATAAGAGTTGAAACAAAAGAGAGAATCAAGAAACAAATATCAAACACATTTAAGCCTAACACACTTCCTATGCATTGGAATCTTGCAAACAAATAAATCCATGGAGAACATAGTGACAAGCATAGGAAGATATAACAAGAGCAATTTCAAAACTTTCAACATAAAGAGAAGAAACTCTTTCTCATAATAATCGTTGGAGCATAAAGCAACTAGCATATAAAGTATAACAAGAGCAACCTCAAAACTTTCATAATGAAAGGAAACATAGTAACATATTTCCCTCTCTCATAATAATTTTCAGTAGTATTATACTTAATATCATCAAGTAACATAGGACCGTCATCAACTTCATAGCATAAATCATCATAAACAACCGTAAGACCCATTATTTTTACTTTCAGTTTGATTTTTGTTTTGTTGAGTTTTGGGTGTTGTTTAATAGGGGAATCGTGGTCATAAGTGTAGCAACCATCAACTTCATCAAACAAAGATATTTCAAGGGAATCCATAGAAACATAACATTCATTAATATAGCATTCATCCTCCTTTGGTAAGCTTGAAGGGCAATCATATAATGTAAGAGTTAGAGAGTTACTATCATTATAAGGTAGATACTCCGTTTTTCTTCACTCTTCTCCTCTTTTTCATCAATGAGATCTCAGTTTCAGCAATTTCTTCTTCTATAGGTTCCTGCAAGGCATCGGTCTCTCCTTTTGGAGGATAAGTTCTCTCAAGATATTCAGTAATATAAGGATTATCATTGTAATACTCAAGGCAATATCCAAGTATAACAAAAATTTCAGATTTGTAAGAAGCATTATCAATATCCTTAAGGACGAAGTAATTTCATAGGCACCCATAAAAACAACAAATTATTCAATTTGTTCAAGATTATCAAAGTCATAGTTTTCTTTAGCATAAGAGGCCAATATTTCATTATCATTATAATCACATTGGAAAGGGAGGCGTTTATGCCTCCTACAGCAAAAATATTCATTAAAGCATCAGGATTCAACATATGTAGAGCAAAAGTTTTTAGCAAGACTATTCAATTTATTTATTTGTGCCCATAAGTGTTTCCCTTTTTGAGACAAGCAGTATTCCTTATAATAATTTTGTTGTTCCTCCGTGAACCCAGCTTGCCAATAAGATCTAGTCTCAAACAAAGTAACCATTGATAGCAAGTAAAGAACTAGACATAATATCAAGCAAAACGATAAAAAGACTAGTGCTGGAATTTTTATTTTTTTGTGTTTTTGAGTTTTAAAGCAAACGAAAAGCAAAACAAGACTAACAAAAAATATACTAAGCAAGACAATAACAAAATAGAGTGTAAGGACGTGTGAAACTCCCCTCGCTGAAGCTTCCAAATCCCCGGCAACGCCAGAACACTTGCTTGATGGCGTGGAATAGCACGTTCGTTGGGAGACCCAAGTGTAAGGTATGTAATTTAGCAGCAAGTTTTCCCTTGATTACAAAACCAAGGTTATCAATCCAGTAGGATTTGGTGAAGGCTTTAGAAAGCTGTCAACGACGCCGTTTACGATAATTGACGTGGACCTGCGCACAGTAGAACAAACTACTTTGCCCCAACGAAATAGAGAGGTTGTCAATCTCTCTGGCTTGATGAACACAAAGAATTAAATGTATGTGTGTAAAATAATATGAGAGCAAAAATGACCAGCGAGCAAAATGACTTAGAAAGGCTATTAGAACGGTTGTAAACAATATAGGAAAATAGGACCGGGATCCATAGTTCACTAGTGGCGTCTCTCCAAAAGATAAACATGTTGGGTAAACAAATTACACGAGACAATTGACAAACATGGGCGCAACACAATACTATCATGACACAAAGTTCACCGTTTCATTTAATATGGGCATTTCGACAAAATACATAGACCGTTATCCAACTACATCTATGACTAATAATCCACCCCGGGATCGCTATCTAGCCTATCACCCGAAAGTATTAAGTTGCAAACAACAGATAATTTCAATAAGCATGGTACGTAATGTAAGCAATGTAAACAACATAAAGCAATAAACACCGCTGTTTTATCCCTAGCTAGTAGCAACAACACATCTCAAGTCTTAATCGTTTCTGTCAACTCAAGCTCAGACAAGAGAGGCATGAACCCACTATCTAGCATAAATACCCTCTCTAAGATACTAGCAATTACTTGGCCAAAGCAGCTACAAGGATCGGAGAGCATGCAAGATCATAAATAAAACATATGAATAAACAATCTGAACAATAATGTCATGACTCCATAATTCATCGGATCCCCGCAAACACAACATGTAGCATTACATAAAGATGATCTTAATCATGTAGGCAGCTCATAAGATCTAAACAACGGAGCACAAAGGAGAAGAGACAACCATCTAGCTACTGCCATGGACCCATAGTCCCATGGTAGACTACTCACGCATCACTCCGGAGGCATGCATGGTGGTGTAGATGACTCCGGTGACGATCTCCCCCTCCGACAGGTGCCGGGAGGAGCTTTAGAACCCTCCCAATCTAGGGTTGGCGACGGCGGCGGCATCGGAACTTTTGGAAGATATGATCGGGTAGGGTATCGAGGGTTTTCGGGACGAAGGATATTTGTACGCGAAAGGGCAACTCGGGGAGACGCCCGAGGGCGCCAAGTGGGCACCAGGCGCGGTCAACCCTTTGACCCTGCCTGGTGGCGTCTGGGGGCTGTGGGGCCCCCTACAGCTCCCCTCCTGGATCCGTCTTCGTTTCTTCGTAAAATAATTATATTAAATTTTCAGCCAATTCCGAGAAAATTCCCCGACTAGATTTCTGAAACAAAAAGACAGCAGAAAACAGGAACTGGCACTGGGCATCTTGTTAATAGTTTAGTTCCATAAAACATGCAAAAATGATATAAAAACATTGTAAAAACATGTGGCAATGTTATATAATAAGCATGTAACAATCAAAAATTATAGATACGTTTGAGACGTATCAGTTATCCAACTGCATCTATGACTAATAATCCACCCCGGGATCACTATCCAACCTGTCACCCGAAGTATTAAGTTGCAAGCAACAGATAATTGAAATAAGCATGGTGCATAATGTAAGCAATGTAAACAAAATAAAGAAATAAACACCACTTTTTATCCCTAGTAGCAACACACATCTCAAGTCTTAATCGTTGCTGTCAACTCGATCTCAGACAAAGAGGCATGAACCCACTATCTAGCATAAATACCCTCTCTAAGATACTAGCAATTACTTCGGCCAAAGCATCCACAAGCATCGAGAGCATGCAAGATCATAAATAAAATATATGATAAACAATCTGAACAATAATGTCATGACCCATAATTCATCGGATCCCCGCAAGCACAACATGTAGCATTACATAAAGATGATCTTAGTCATGTAGGCAGCTCATAAGATCTAAACAATGGAGCACAAAGGAGAAGAGACAACCATCTAGCTACTGCCATGGACCCGTAGTCCCATGGTGGACTACTCTCGTATCACTCCGGAGGCAGGCATAGTGGTGTAGATGCCTCCGGTGATGACCTCCCCCTCCGGGGTGCCGGAAAGAGCTTCAGGACCCTCCCGATCTAGGGTTGGCGACGGCCGCGGCGGCCTCAGAACTTTTCTAGAAAATATGATCGGGTATCGAGGGTTTTGGGGCGAAGGCAATTTATAGGCGAAAGGGCAACTCGGGGAGACGCCCGCGGCGCCCAGGTGGGCCCAACCGCGGTCAAGGCTTTGACCACGCCTGGGGGTCGTCTGGGGCCTGTGGGGCCCCCCTGTAGGTCTCCTTCGGGCGCAGTCTTTGTTTCCATATAAAAATAATTCCATTAAATTTTCAGGCGATTCGGAGAAACTTCCCCGACTAGCTTTTCTGAAACAAAAAGACAGCAGAAAACAGGAACTGGCACTGGACATCTTATCAATAGGTTAGTTCCATAAAATATGCCAAAATGATATAAAAACATTATAAAAACATGTGGCAATGTTATATAACAAGCATGGAACAATAAAAAATTATAGATACGTTTGAGACGTATCAGCATCCCCAAGCTTAATTCTTGCTCGTCCTCGAGTAGGTAAATGATAACAAGATAATTTTTGTGGTGACATGCTTCTAACACAATCTTGATCAAATAATATTGTAAAGCACATGAACTGAATGAAAGTGATCCAAGACAATAGTCTATAGTTTGAAATGAAGTAAACAATGATTAACCATGTATAACATCTAAGCAAGAACTTTTCATGGATAGTACTTTGGAGACTTGAAAATATAAAACTCGTGATACTTGATAGCTCACAAAGAAATATACTTTTGAAAAAGGTGTTCACCAACACAGAGGAAGATTTAATTTTCAGCAAAACTTCAACTTGTAACATACTTATCACTAGATATTGTCAATACAAAAGTTTTCACAGTTAAACGTAAAGATAAAATGTAGTAAACTTGCACCAAAAATTGATACTATGCGTTTGCTTGAGAGATAAAGATTGGAAAGGAAAACTGACTCAACATAAAAGTAAAAGAAAGACCCTTTGCAGAGGGAAGCAGAGATTAATCGTGTGATAGAGCTTTTTGGTTTTTGAAAGCATATAGAGGCATAAAAATATTTCTTTTTTAGAGTGGTGCATACTATGGTCAACGAATGGCAATAGAGTTCTTGATATCTTCCATACCAAACAAATTTTAAGAGCGGCTACCATGAGGAACGTTATTTCTGCAGCAAGCAGATCATTCCTCTATCTCCTTTGTTTACACATGCAGATGTTTTACGAAATCCTCAGGAACAAAATGTGAGGAGATTTTTTGGTGAAAGTTGTAATTTATCTTTTATGGGGCTGGGACCCCGCTGCGAGCTTTTTTTGCAAAATTAATGGACAAGTAGATGAAGCATACAACTCCTTGGATAACTTATTTAGCATGGAAGATATCAAACATAACTACTACGTCCTCATGAGCTTGGAAGCAGTGGCACAAAACATGAGTAATAACATTTTGAAATTTTAAAGGTAGCACACGAAAAATTTACTTGGAGTGGCTAGGAAATACCACATATAGGTAGGTATGGTGGACACAAATAGCATGGATATTTGGCTCAAGGATTTGGATGCACGAGAAGCATTCCCTCTCATACAGAGTTTTTGGCTTAGCAAGGTATCAAGCAAACACATATCATCAACCCAATACACGAATGACCACAAGATATACATTAAGCATAACCATTAGACCTCATACCGTCTTCCTTGTCAACCAAACATGCTTTTACAAAAAATAATTTCTAGACTTTGAGAAAATACCAATCAAAACAAGTGTCATAATTTTAAGCTTACGGTATTTCTCCACTACTCCATTCTTAAGTAAATGATCCACAAGTTTAAACATTTAATATAATTCATCTCTCACGACAATTGACAAACATCAAATTATTCAAGACAATGACCTACAAGATTATGTAAACTTCTTTCTTTTACCACTTCCTACATGATAGTTTCCCTTTCAACCAAACACCAATCAACTTATTTGAACAAAACTCTCTAAGCAAATACGCATGAAATACAAGAGAGTACTTCCTAACTACAAGAAACTAATAGCTCTGAACTAGAGATACATGAAAAACAAGAGCTAGAAGCTAAGATAAATAAAAGTTAAACACTCTACACATATAAGTGAAGAACAAGAGTGTATAATGAAAAAGCGGAGCGTGTCTCTCTCCCACACAAGAATGCAGGATCCATTATTAAAAATGACCAGCAAACAAAACAAAACTGAAAGTAAAACACAAATGACGCTCTAAGAACAACACATAATATGTAAAGGAATAAAAATATAGTTTCATGGGATCGACCTGATTAATTGTCGATGAAGAAGGGGATGCCTTGGGCATCCCCAACCTTAGACGATTGAGACTTCTTGAATATTTAGTGGAGGTCCAGGGGAGCCTCCCCAAGCTTGAACTTTAATCCCTTCTTGATCTTCTTTCATCACCTCGTTCTCTCAACACTTGAAAACTTCCATCACACAAAACTTCTCAAAAATTAATTAGAGGGGTTAGTTGTCGAACAAAATAATCCACCTTCAGTTCTCATTTGGCACATTGCATAAACTTGTTCCTAAACATTGGCTACTGCCACAAAGGATTAACTGATGTTCCGTGGATAAAAGAACTCCACCTTGCTCGTAAAAGAAGCAATACAAAAACGAAGACAGAATCTGTCAAAAACAGAACAGAACGAAAGATGATTTTTTTTCGGGCTACTAGGACACCTCTAATCAGAAAACTTAAACCTAATGAAAGTTAGACAAAACCCAGATGCTTGCTTTCAAAAAATTTCAGCTACAGATCACGTTCTGTGATGTTGTAGAATTTCATACGGTGACGGACAGAAATCTGTTTCTGGACAACAACTCAATTTTTTACTTTCCTCCCATTAGAGGCTATTCTTGGCACAAAAACCAAAACAAAAAGGATACAAAGGAGTTGCTACAGACGCAACAACACCCAAAACTCAACAAAACAAAAACAAACTGTAGGTAAAAATAATGGGTTGACTCCCATAAGCGCTTTTCTTTAACGCCTTTTAGCTAGGCACAATGGCAAAAGTCAAGTATTATCAATATTAGCATTCAAATCATCACTTGACTTAACAAAAGACCCAAAAGATGCCCTTATTTCTTCCTAGGTAAATGTTCCATCCCTTTCTTAAGTGGAAAATGAAATTTAATATTTCCTTCTTTCATATCAATGATAGCACCAACGGTTCTAAGAAAAAATCTTCCCAAAACAATAGGACAATAAAGTTTGCATTCAATATCCATAACAATAAAATCAACAGGGACATAATTACCATTAACCATAATAAGAACATCATCTATTTTTCCCACGGGTTTATTCAAAGTTGAATCAAGATAATAAACACTCAAAGGACAATCTTCCAGTGGTTGCAAATCAAGAATGTCATACAATTTTTTAGGCATAATGGAAACACTATCACCAAGATCACACATAGCATTGCACTCAAAATAAATAACTTTCATTTTAATAGTTGGTTCCCAAGCATCTCCTAATTTTCTAGCGATAGAAAATTCACACTTGATCTTTTCTTCCCTAATTTTAATCAAAGCATTTGTAATATGTTGGGTAAAAGTAAGGTTCAACTTACTAGCATTAGGATTTTTGCAAGCTTTTGTATGAAATTAATGACTTCAGTAAGATTAAAATTATCAAAATCAAGATCATTGTCATAAAAAATAACAGGAGCATTATCTATAAAAGAATCATTATCATCAGGATTAATTTCAGCACTTCTTTTACAGGCAGTTTTAGCACTATTGGAGAGCTTTTCATTTTAAATAGGTGCAATAGAATTTTTTTGTATGAAATTAATGACTTCAGTAAGATTACAATTATCAAAATCAAGATCATTGTCATAAAAAATAACAGGAGCATTATCTATAAAAGAATCATTATCATCAGGATTAATTTCAGCACTTCTTTTACAGGCAGTTTTAGCACTATTGGAGAGCTTTTCATTTTAAATAGGTGCAATAGAAATTTTTCCTACTCTAATATTTTTACCATTAGAATATTTAGGTACTGTAGATGACTTATGAGCACTTGAAATTTTAATATCATCGGTAAAAATAGTGCAAAGATTAGCAATCTTACTAGTTTCAGCAATTTCAGCTTCCTTCTCCTCTCTTTCCCATCTAGCATGTAATTCGTCCAACATCCTTATGTTGTTATCAATTTTAATTTGTATAGAATTAAAAGATTTGTGTTTCTTAATATCAATGGGCAAAACTTTTATTTTAAGCATCTCAACATCATGAACAAGATTATCAACTTTAACACTAAGAACATCCAACTTTCCTAGCTTTTCCTCAACAGTTTTATTGAAAGCTTTTTGTGAAGTGATATAATCCTTAAGCATGCTTTCAAGATCAGAGAACACATTTTTATTGTTGTTGTAGGAATTACCATAAGAATTGCCAAGAGAATTACTACCACTTGGAGGATATGGCTTATAATTATTATTACCAAAGTTATTCCTATAAGCATTGTTGTTGAAATTATTTCTAATGAAATTTACATCAACTTTCTCTTCTTGAGCAACCAAAGAAGCTAAGGGAACATTATTAGGATCAATAGGAACTTGTTTACTTGCAAGTATAGACATAATCATATCAACCTTATCACTCAAAGAGGAGATTTTTTCAACATAATTTACCTTCTTACCACTAGGAGTTCTCTCGGTGTGCCATTGCAAATAATTTGCCATCATATCATCCAAGAGCTTTGTTGCTGCACCCAATATGGTGGACATGAAGGTGTTCAACCAACACAGAGGAAGATTTAAGTTTTTAGCAAAAGCTTCAACTTGTAACATACTTATGATTGGATAATGTCAATACAAAAGTTTTCACAATTAAACATAAAGATAAAATGTAGTAGACTTGCACCAAAATTGATACTATGTGTTTGCTTGAGAGATAAAGATTGGAAAGGAAAACTGACTCAACATAAAAGTAAAAGAAAGGCCCTTCGCAGAGGGAATTTGAGATTAATCGTGTGCTAGAGATTTTTGGTTTTTGAAAGTTTATAGAGACATAAAAACATTTCTTTAGAGTGGTGTTTTTCCTTGTCAACGACTAGCAATAGCGGTCTTAACATCTTCCATACCAACTAAGTTTTAAGAGCGGTTCCGAGATATCATACTTTTTATATTTTTTTGACACTCCTCCCCACCTTTGCTTACACAAGCCATGGCTAACCGAATCCTCGAGTGCCTTCCATCAATCACATATCGATGGAGGAGTGTCTATTTTTTTTCTGATATTGGACTAACCAGCAATGTGCAAATTTTTGACGAGCAGATGAAGCATGCAAGTCATATGAACATTATTTGGTATGGAAGATGATAAACCTAGCTACTACGTCCTCATGAGCTAAAAACAGTGGCACAAAACAGGAGTAATAACTTTTTGAAATTTTAAAGGTAGCACATGAAAAAATTACTTGGAGTGGTTAGGAAATACCACATGTAGGTAGGTATGGTGGACACAAATGGCATGGATATTTGGCTCAATGATTTGGATGCACGAGAAGCATTCTCTCTCAGTACAGAGTTTTTGGCTTACCAAGGTATCAAGCAAAAACATATCATCAACCCAATACGAATGACCACAAGATATACATTAAGCATAACCATTAGACCTCATACTATCTTCCATTTCAACCAAACATGCTTTTACAAAAAGAATATCTAGACTTTGAGAAAATACCAATCAAAGAAATGTCATAATTTTAAGCTTTACGGTATTTCTCCACTACTCCATTCTTAAGTAAATGATCCACAAGTTTAAACATTTAATCTAATTCATCTCTCAACACAATTGACAAGCATCAAATTATTCAAGACAATGACCTACAAGATTATGTAAACTTCTTTCTTTTACCACTTCCTACATGATAGTGTCCCTTTCAACCAAACACCAATAACCTTATTTGAATAAAACTCTCTAAGCAAATAAGCATGAAACACAAGAGAGTACTTCCTAACTACAAGAAAGTAAAGCTCTGAACAAGAGATACATGAAAAACAAGAGCTAGAAGCTAAAATAATAAAAGGCTAAATACTCTACACATATAAGTGAAGAACATGATGTTTTATGAAAAAGCGGAGCGTGTCTCTCTCACACAAGAATGCAAGGATCCATTATTGAAAATGACCAGCAAACAAAGCAACAAAACAAAACTGAAAGCAAAACATAAATGACGCTCCAAGAATGCACATATTATGTAAAGGAATAAAATATAGTTTCATGGGATCGACCTGATTAATTGTCGATGAAGAAGGGGATGCCTTGGGCATCCCCAAGCTTAGACGCTTGAGACTTCTTGAATATTTAGTGGAGGTGCAGGGGAGCCTCCCCAAGCTTGAATTTAATCTCTTCTTGATCTTCTTTCATCACCTCGTTCTCTCAGCACTTGAAAACTTCCTTCACACAAAACTTCTCACAAACTGATTAGAGGGTTAGTTCTCGAACAAAATAATCCACCTTCAGTTCTCATTTGTCACATTGCATAAACTTGTTCCTAAACATTAGCTACTGCCACATAGATATAAGTGATGTTCCGTGGATAAAAGAACTCCACTTCGCTCGTAAAAGAAGCAATGCAAAAACAAAGACAGAATCTATCAAAAACAGAACAGAACATAAAGATGATTTTTTCGGGATACTAGGACACCTCAAATCAGAAACTTAAAACTAATGAAAGTTAGAAAAACACAATGCTTGTTGTCAAAACATTTCATCTACAGATCATGTTCAGTGATTTTTTCGAATTTCGTACGGCGACGGACAAAATCTGTTTCTGGACAGCAACTCAAAATTTTTACTTTCCTCTCATTAGAGGCTATTCTTGGCACAAAAACAAAAACAAAAAGGACACAAGGGAGTTGATACAGAGGTAGGAAAACCCAAAAACAAAGAAAATAAAAAGCAAACTGAAAGTAAAAATAATGGGTTGCCTCCCATAAGCGCTTTTCTTTAACGCCTTTTAGCTAGGCACAATAGAAAAATCAAGTATTATCAATATTGCATTCAAATCATCATTGACTTAACAAAAGACCCAAAGATTGGCTCATTCTCTTCCTAGGGAAATGTTCCATCCCTTTCTTAAGTGGAAAATGAAATTTAATATTTCCTTCTTTCATATCAATGATAGCACCAACGGTTCTAAGAAAAGGCTCCCAAAACGATAGGACAAGAAAGTTTGCATTCAATATCCATAACAATAAAATCAACTGGGACATAATTACCATTAACCATAATAAGAACATCATCTATTTTTCCCACGGGTTTATTCAAAGTAGAATCAAGATAATAAACACTCAAAGGACAATCTTCTAGTGGTTCCAAATCAAGAATGTCATACAACTTTTTAGCATAATGGAAACATTAGCACCAAGATCACACATAGCATTGCACTCAAAATCATTAACTTTCATTTTAATAGTGGTTCCCAAGCATATCCTAATTTTCTAGGGATAGAAAATTCACACTTGATCTTTTCTTCCCTAACTTTAATCAAACATTTGTGATATGTTGGGTAAAAGCAAGGTTCAACTTACAGCATTACGATTTTTTGCAAGCTTTTGTAAAAACTTAATGACTTCAGTAAGATTACAATTATCAAAATCAAGATCATTTCATCAAAAATAACAGGAGCATTATCTTTAAAAGAATCATTATCATCAGGATTAATTTCAGCACTTCTTTTAGAGGCAGTTTTAGCACTATTGGAGAGCTTTTCATTTTTAATAGGTGCAATAGAAATTTTTCCTACTCCAATATTTTTACCATTAGCATATTTAGGTACTGTAGATGACTCATGAGCACTTGAAATTTTAATATCATCATCAGTAAAAATAGTGCAAACATTAGCAATCTTACTAGTTTCAGCAATTTCAACTTCTTTTTCCTCTCTTTCCCACCTAGCATGTAATTCGGCCAACATCCTTATGTTGTTATCAATTTTAATTTGTATAGCATTCAAAGACTTGTGTTCCTTAATATCAATAGGCAAAACTTTTATTTTAAGCATCTCAACATCATGAACAAGATTATCAACTTTAACACTAAGAACATCCAACTTTCCTAGCTTTTCCTCAACAGTTTTATTGAAAGCTTTTTGTGAAGTAATAAAATCTTTAAGCATGCTTTCAAGATCAGAGTACACATTTTTATTCTTTTGTAGGAATTACCATAAGAATTGCCAAAAGAATTACCACCACTTGGAGGATATGGCTTATAATTATTATTACCAAAGTTATTCCTATAATCATTGTTGTTGAAATTATTTCTAATGAAATTCGCATCAACTTGTTCTTCTTGAGAACCAAAGAAGCCAAGGGAACCTTATTAGGATCAATATAACTTGTTTATTTGCAAGTATAGACATAATCATATCAACCTTATCACTCAAAGAGGAGATTTTTCAACATAATTTACCTTCTTACCACTAGGAGTTCTCTCGGTGTGCCATTGCAAATAATTTGCCATCATATCATCCAAGAGCTTTGTTGCTGCACCCAATGTGGTGGACATGAAGGTACCTCCAGCGGCCGAATCCAATAAATTCCTTGAAGAAAAATTTAAGCCTGCATAAAAAGTTTGGATGACCATCCAAGTAGTCAGTCCATGAGTGGGACAATTTTTAACCATAGATTTCATTATTTCCCAAGCTTGATCAACATGTTCATTATCAAATTGTTTAAGTTCATAATGTTACTCCTCAATTGTATAATTTTTGCAGGTGGATAATACTTCCCAATAAAAGCATCTTTGCATTTAGTCCAAGAATCAATACTATTTCTAGGCAAAGATAATAACCATTCTTTAGCACGTCCTCCAAGGAGAAAGGAAAAAAAGTTTCAGTTTTATAATGTCGCCCTCTACTTCTTTATATTTTTGCATATCTCATAAATCAACAAATTTATTTAAATGAGCGGCGGCATCATCAGAACTAGCACCAGAAAATTGCTCTTTCATCACTAGATTTAGTAAAGCAGGTTTTATCTCATAGAACTCGGCTTGGGCAGCCGGTGGAGCAATTGGTGTGCATATAAAATCAATGTTGTTCGTGCTAGTGAAGTCACACAACTTAGTATTCTCAACTGAACCCATTTTAGCAAGATAAAAATAAAGTACTAAGCAAAACAAAAAGAAACTACTTGCTGGAATTTTTTGTTTGTGTTTTTGAGTTTGAAAGCAAACGAAAAGTAAAACAAGACTAACAAAAAATATACTAAGCAAGACAATAATAAAATAAAGTGTAAGGACATGCGAAACTCCCCTCGCTGAAGCTTCCAAATCCCCAGCAACGGCGCCAGAAAACTTGCTTGATGACGTGGAACAACACGTTCGTTGGGAGACCCCAAGTGTAAGGTTTGATGTAATTTAGCAGCAAGTTTTCCCTTGATTACAAAACCAAGGTTATCAATCCAGTAGGATTTGGAGAAGGCTTCGGAAAGGTGTCAACAACGCCGTTTACGATAATTGATGTGGACCTGCGCACAGTAGAACAAACTACTTTGCCCAACGAAACAGAGAGGTTGTCAATCTCTCCGGCTTGCTGAACACAAAGAATTAAATGTATGTGTGTAAAATAATATGAGAGCAAAAATGACTAGCGAGCAAAATGACTTAGAAAGGCTGTTAGAACGGTTGTAAACAATATAGGAAAATAGGACCGGGATCCATAGTTCACTAGTGGCGTCTCTCCAAAAGATAAACATGTTGGGTAAACAAATTACATCGAGACAATTGACAAACATGGGCGCAACACAATACTATCATGACACAAAGTTCACCGTTTCATTTAATATGGGCATTACGACAAAATACATAGACCGTTATCCAACTGCATCTATGACTAATAATCCACCCCGGGATCGCTATCCAGCTGTGACCCGGAAGCATTAAGTTGCAAGTAACAGATAATTGCAATAGGCATGGTGCGTAATGTAAGCAATGTAAACAACATAAAGCAATAAACATCACTGTTTTATTCCTAGTTGCAACAGCACATCTCAAGTCTTAATCGTTTATGTCAACTCGATCTCAGACAAGAGAGGCATGACCCACTATCTAACATAAATACCCTCTCTAAGATACTAGCAATTACTTCGGCCAAAGCATCGACAAGCATCGGAGAGTATGCAAGATCATAAATAAAACATATGATAAACAATCTAAACAATAATGTCATGACTCCATAATTCATCGGATCCCGCAAACACAACATGTAGCATTACATAAAGATGATCTTAATCATGTAGTCAGCTCATAAGATCTAAACAATGGAGCACAAAGGAGAAGAGACAACCATCTAGCTACTGCCATGGATCCGTAGTCCCGTGGTGGACTACTCACGCATCACTCCGGAGGCATGCATGGTGGTGTAGATGCCTCCGGTGACGATCTCCCCCTCCGGTAGGGTGCCGGGAAGAGTTTCAGGACCCTCCTGATCGAGGGTTGGCGACGGCGGCGGCCTCGGAACTTTTCTGAAAATATGATCGGGTATCGAGTGTTTTCGGGACGAAGGAAATTTATTGGCGAAAGGGCAACTCGGAGAGACGCCCAGGTGGGCCCCAACCACGGTCAAGGCTTTGACCACGCCTGGGGGTCGTCTGGGGCCTGTGGGCCCCCCTGCAGGTCTCCTTCGGGTGCAGTCTTTGTTTCCATGTAAAAATAATTCCATTAAATTTTCAGGCGATTCGGAAAAACTTCCCCGACTAGCTTTTCTGAAAGAAAAAGACAGCAGAAAATAGGAACTGGCACTGGGCATCTTGTCAATAGGTTAGTTCCATAAAATATGCCAAAATGATATAAAAACATTATAAAAACATGTGACAATGTTATATAACAAGCATGGAACAATCAAAAATTATATATATGTTTGAAACGTATCACGAGCCTTAGAAGGAGGCCAAGTAGGCAGAGTGGGTAGAGGAGTTGTCGTTCACATTCACCTCCTTCGTAGGCTATGCGGCGTGGAGAGTTTTTTCTTTCAAAAAGAAGGTTGAAACTCTCGTCCGCGCATCAAAATGATGCACACGACTCTTTTACTAAAATATTCAACAAAGCCTTACAGGGAAAAAAACATCAAGTATTGTGTGCTCGATCATGCATCAGAGGAAGAGATATTGGCCTATCTCATGGATATCAATGGTGGATGTCTTGCGCCCAACGATTCACATGAAGGACGTTCGCGACCATCTTAAGTTTCCAGCACAGCTTGGGGAGGCATGCTTAAAGAAGGGGTGCGGTTTCGCTGACAAGTCAACCTTGATCCACCGGTCCTCCCAACACATGGCGTGGTGCTTGCTATCTACTCATGGTGGGACCCTCCATGTCTTGGACGCCGAGGCCGCCAAGCGAGATGGGCCGACATACGCGGCAAGTTTACGTGACAGTTGCCACCGCGTCCTACCCAGATGAACCTACAAAAAAGACATATGGATGTATAGTACATACATATAAACTTTCATCGAAATGTATTTTTATCTGTGACCTACAAAAAAGACAAATGTGAAGACCAAAAGCATGATATTTTTAATGTCCACTTAGAGCCAGGTTTTTGCAATATCCGTGTAGCCCAAAAAGGATATATTAAAAAAAGTTTTTACATGTACACGGAAATGATCTTTATGTATCTCAGTATCTGTAAAAAAAATCATATTAAAAAAACTATTTCAGATTTTTTTGAAAAAATAAAGAGGTACATGTAGCTCGGGTGCTATATGTCCATGCTGGTTGAGTTACATAGTAGCACATTTTTAGGGATATCATAGCACGTAACTGAGCAGTCCAATGATTTTTATATTGGTGCGAATTGCAGAAAAAATAGGAGAATAAAAACAACCAGTTCCACAAATTAAGGTACAGAGTGTAGCTGTTAGCAGAAGCAAGGGGTAACTTGCCGGGACGGCAGTGTCACAAGCCAGCAAAGTATATTATCTATAGAAAAATCAGCAAAGTACATACTTTCATCCTCCTGCGCCTAATTGTCATGGGTGCTGAGATATAAACCATTTCCGAACAAATTAACACAACTGATGGCTTGGTCATTTCACCTATGCTACTATTTGCTTACTATTTTAGAGAGAAAACATAATGATAGAAATTCGACAAAATTTCACCAAAGTGTTATACACCTGTGCATGTCGGCAAAGCGAGGCATAAAGAAAATGTCCACGTATGTACTTGCAGAAACACACAGTTGACGCCATTGCCATTAAGTTCAGTGACAACGAAGCTGCCAGGTGGGGAGTCCGGCCAGTGCGGCATGCCATCCTCAGTCGAATTCGAGGAGGCCGATGATCTTCATCGGCTTGCCCTTCTCCACGAAGACCATCCCGCCATGAGTATAAGAGAAGAGAGGATCGACGTGAGTATAAGAGGAGAGAGAGGATATTACAAAAGAAACTTGGAAAGTGAGCAGAAAAATGACTCTATAAGATCGACCGGGAAGCCAGGAAGCATCAGAAGCACAAGGCCTTCTCTGACAAAGAAAACACCAGAAG
Source organism: Poa pratensis (assembly GCA_947311845.1). Lineage (NCBI taxonomy): Eukaryota > Viridiplantae > Streptophyta > Magnoliopsida > Poales > Poaceae > Poa > Poa pratensis. Next base: position 14,583,613 of record CAMZMU010000046.1, read on the forward strand.
ATTCCAGTTGTCGTCAGCCAAATCTTCTAAGAAACGCCCGATCGTTCAAATTGCACTAAAAAAATTTATTTCTAAAGCACGCTGAACCACATTTCTGTTCAATAAAGTCTATATGATAGCCCCAAACCGCCAAAGCAAGCACTGGAAGAGTTGGCCCTGAAACTAACAGTCACAGTTTGCTACATTCTAGACAAACTTGTCCAAGGAACATGTGTAGGAACATAAGATGGTCAACAGTTTGGTCACAATATTTGCATTTTTTTCTTTCCTTTTTGCCCCTGCCACCCTCTTTTGAGCAGATTCTCTCTAGTCATCAGACTATTCCTAAAGACCAGCCATACAAAAAATCTAATTTTAGTTTGCTCTTCGACCTTCCATGTAGGAAAACTGGGCAGTACATTTGATGTTTGTTTAGTCGACAGAGTTGCTCTTATCACATCACACAAAAGAAGATGATTTGGGAGAAGTGTTTCATCGTTACGTACCCATCCGCAATGCCGACAGACGAGATATGGGTGTTGTTTCCAACTCTTCCTGGACCACTGATTGGTATAATGCCCAATTATTTCTGATCACCAGGCTATCAAGTTGAGGCCTTAAGCCCTTGACAATGATATGAACTTTTACCAGCACTTACCATATGCTCTGTAGGTTCTCCGCTACTGTTGTTGTCGGCTTTTAGTGTACCTGTCGGCTGTTGATCATGAAATATGTTGATCTGAGTGGTGAGTTTCGCCTGCAATGTGCAGCGAAAAGCATCTCCATTAAGTACTTGGACATTTTTTTGAGAAAGTGCAAAGCTTAAGTACTTGGACATTTTTTTGAGAAAAACGCAAAAGCTTTGCACTTCATTGCATAGATAGAAAGAGTTTGAAGAAGCCTAGAAAGGCCAAACCCTGGTACAACACAGCACTCTACAGCTAAGCCGGAGGGAGTATTGCCGCAAGCACCGATGCTCCCGCGGCTACCCACGATCTAGCTTCCGCCTTAATCGTGTCGAGCAATCCGCCGAGATCCGGTTGTGCACCGTCGAAGATGATCGCGTTGCGCCTTTTGCACAACCACCCTGCCGTGAGCATGATCATCAAAGATGTGCCCTTTCGGGCCGCCGACGGGGGTTCGCCAGGACGGTCTTCCGCCACCAGTCCACGAATCTGTCCCCATCAGCCGGGATGCTCGCTTGTATTTGGATATAAAACTAGAAAAATAATAAAAGTATTAGCAATCGAGATATTGACTCTTGTACGTGGATTCAAACCATCGAGAAGTGTTAATAATATCTCATCTCATTGTCAAGCATCTATCATTTTATAATAAAAACACAATACAAGCACATGAGCAAACAGTAGAAGATACATAAAGAAGCTCATTTCAACACAAATTGACAAGTCTAGTAAAATAATACAGTGACCTTTTATTCTTCTAGTTGCGGCGAGAAGGTGTCGAGCACATAACATCCTTGCGTATTCAGCTGTTAGATTTGTGATAATGACCCGATCAGAATTACCCGTGGGATATCCTCAATGTCGACTTGGTCAGCATGGCTGGCTAACCTGGAGCATATTAACTAAGATGAGTACACGTATAGGAATCTCATTCTTTGGGACCCAATCATCATAAAAGTTTCATAACAAGTGGACCACGGATAGCAACTGAATGTGATGTCTACCTGTAATTTCTCAGCGATGTCAAGCAAGATTCGGTGGTCCAGTCCAATGAGAGACGACACTGTATGCTGATATTGCAGCTGCTGAAGTGTGAAATACTAAATTTAATTAGATGGGAAAAAAATAAAGGAATGTGACCAAAATGGAAACTTTGTAATCCAAAGCAACATATTAGCACGTCATTGTTCTATTTCTGGCAACCCATATATCATCTGAACAAGAGTTTTTGACTAATCCATGCAGCAATTCAGCTCTAACTCTGTCCTAGTCATCACATGGCACAGATAGGTGTCCCAATCAAAACTTTAATTAACTGGTATAATAATTGGTTCTGATATATGTTCCTTTCTCATATGCGATAGCAGGGACTAGCACTCATGAGGTCCTGACCTGATTTCCCTCTCCATAGTTATTTAACCCCTTTTGATGATACAGAGATGGTAGATTTGGCGCAAACAGATCAAGCACCACACACAACATAGACACTCTAATCCTCCTTTCTTCCATCTTTTCAGGAGGGTTGCAAGATGGAGGGGATAGTCTCTGCTACCTTAGGTGAACTTGTTAGCCGATGTATATCGTTCCTTCTCAACAAATACTCAACGACGCCACTACTATCCAAGGTGGAGAGCCTACAGAGACTAGAACGGATGCTGCTCCAGGTTTTAATCACCGTGGAAGAGGCAGAGGGGAGATGCATCACAAACCAAGCGATGCTTCGACAGCTGAAGATGCTGAGAGAAGAGATGTGGAGAGGCTACTACATGCTTGACATATTCAGGTACCTTGCCCATGAAGAAGGGAAGACCAAAGATCATCAAGCAGCCCGCTCCTTAGCCCTGTCTATGTCCAATCCAGGCAAGCGTGCTTTTCTCTCTGCTAGCGCCACACTTGGCGAAAAGGATTTAAAACAGATGCTTGATACTGTCGAAAACGTAGTTACTAGTATGACTGAGTTTGTTGTTTTTCTGAAGAACTACCCTCCAATTTGCCATCAACCATATAGCATGCACATGCTCTTGGGAAAATGCATGTTTGGTCGCCAAGCGGAAATGGAACAAGTAATCACTTTCTTGTTGCAGAGGGAGCCTCCAGGTGAAGACAAGCTGGGTATCTTGCCAATAGTTGGTCAAGGAAAAGTTGGAAAGACCACACTTGTTGAGCATGTTTGCGGCGATGTACGGGTCCGTGATCACTTTTCTCAAATTGTCCTCTTCTGTGGAAACAAATCTATTGAAGGAGAATTTTGCACCCTGAGAGATGGAGGCATAATCAAGCATCGAAGTACCAGTGCTCCGAATGAAGAAAAAATGCTTGTTGTCATTGAATTAGAAGGGGACGTTGATGAGGGGGCATGGAGACGTCTCTACTCTGCTTCTCGAAGCTTCATTCCAAGAGGCAGTAAAATTATAATCACAAGCCAATCTGAGAACATCACAAGATTAGGAACTACACATGCTATTTGGTTAAAATTTCTGCCCCGTGAAGCGAACTGGTACCTATTCAAGGTGCTTGTATTTGGAAGCACAGATCCTGAAGAGCAACCAAAGCTAGCATCCATAGCAATGGAGATATTTGAGGAGTTTTTTGACCTAGAAGTATTTAATGATTTCACCGGTCATATCACAAATTCGATAAACATTGCTGCATTTTAAGAGCTAATATTAGCATACAGCACTGGCGAAGAATTCTTATATGTGTTAAGGGAAATAGGCAGAGAAACCCACTTGAGCTTAGTCCAGTTCCAAGTGATACCGGTAGGGTGGAAAATAAACATCTTTATATCCAACGAGTAGCTAAACTTACCCAGGATTGTGTAGTTGAAAGCCATGTACGAGTAGCGCTTGCTGATGAAGACATTCCCAAAATAACCATGGACGATGTCATAACCGGTAGTATCACGCCACGAGGAAGATTTGATGTTGTTGTATGGAAATCTCACTTGCCACCCTATAGCAGTTACATTACTAGCTGTGAGATTCGTAAATCCAAGTTTGTGCTAGCAAAGAACAAAGGCTGTAAGAGGAGGAAGGATTTGTTTTGATCTTACTATGCATGTTTTTACCTATAAAATATGCATCTTAATTGTTCCTGTGCTGTTCCAAGCTTCCTGATCTTGCCACATCAGCTTGTGATCATGATTTACTACCATCGAGCAAGAGAGCACAGCCATTTTTCCATAGTCTATAGAGTAGCCCAAACCCCCAAGCAGACACTAGCAGGGTTAAGTCTGAAACTAACTGTCACATCGTGTATAGGAATTGAAGATGGTCTACAGTTTGGTCACAGTATTTGCAGTTTTTTTTTTTTGCCTTTTCACCCTCTTTTGAGCATGGTTCAAAAAGGCGTTTGCCTAGGCGCGCCTAGGCACGCATAGGCGCAAGGCGTTGGCCAAACGCCTAGCGCTTAATCACGCATAATCACCGCATAATTGCGCATAGGCGTGCGCTTTGGTCAAAAAAGCGCAAGGCGCTGGCAAAACGCATATTTAACGCCCAACGCCTTTTTGAACCTTGCTTTTGAGCCTCTCTTAGGTCATCACACTATTCCTAAAAATCACCCGTACAAAAGTATAAACAATTGATGAAAGGGTTGTGCCGATAATCGACATACTACATAGTTCACCACCTCATACAGCCAACTGTCCGAGAAACCAGAAGAAAAGGAGCACATTTTCCTGCAAAAAACAACATATGCTAACAATCACAAGCACAAAGCTTGACAGGCAAATATCACATTTCTGTAATTTTAATTTGCTACTCACCCTTTCATGTATGCGAATTGGACAGTGCATTTATTCTTCTTTTAGTCAACAGTTTACTCATGTCACCTACGCAACCACGAAGATATTTTGGGAGAAGTGGTTACACACCCATTCGGACGCAGCGTGCGAGATAAGGGTGTTGTTTCCAACTCTTCCTGGACCACTGATTGGTACAATACCCAATTTTAACTGACCACCAAGCTATCAAGTTGAGGCTTTGACAATGGCGTGAACTTATAACAGCGCTTACAATACGCTCTGTAGGTTTTCCGTACCTGTTGTTGGCGGCCTTGAGTGTACCTGTCAGCTGTCGATCATGATAGGATGTTGATCTGAGTAGCGAGTTTTACCTGCAATTTGCGGCGAAAAGCATATCCATTAAGTACTTGGACATAAAACAAGAAAAATAGAAGTATTAGCAACCGATACTACACACATGGTATAAGCACATGAACAAACAGTAGAAGATACACAAAGAAGCTCATTTCAACACAAATCGACAAGTCTAGTAAAATAATACAGGGTGACCTTTTATTCTTCTATTTGCTGTGTGAAGGTGTCAAGCACATAGCATCCTAGTGTGTTTAGCAGTTGGATTATCCTTCGATCTGCGATATGCTGTCCCTCAACTAGCTCAATAATGACCGGATAAGAATTACCAGTAGAATATCCTACTATCCTATATGGCGACTTGGTCAGCATGGTTGGCTAACTTGGAACATATTGACGAAAATGAGTACACATATATGAATGTCACTCTTTGGGACCCAATCATCATACAAGTTGCATAACAAGTGGACGATGGATAGCAACTGAATGTGATGTCTCCCTGCAAGCAAGACTTTGTGGTCCAGTACAATGAGAGATGACACCCTATGCTGGTATTGCTGCGGCTGAAGTGTGAACTGCTAAATTTAATTAAATGGGTGGAAAAAAGAAGGGAATTTGGCCAAAATGGAAAACTCATGTAATCAAACAACATATTAGCACTTCATTGTTCTATTTCTGACAACCCACATATCATCTGGACAAGAGTTTGGACTAATCCATGCAGCAAGTCAGCTCAACTCTACCCTAGTCATCACATGGCACAGATAATTGTCCCAATCCAAAGTTTAATTGACTGGTATAATAATTGGTTCTGATATATGTTCTTTTCTCATAAGCCGATAGCAGGGACAAGTACTCATGAGGTCCTGACCTGATTTGCCTCTCCACAGTTATTTAATCAAACTTGGTGAAACAGAGATGACAGTTTTGGCGCAAACAGATCAAGCACCACACACAAGATACGCACTCTAATCCTCCTTTCTTCCATCTTTTCGGGAGGGCTGCAAGATGGAGTGGCTAGTCTATGCTACCTTAGGTGACCTTGTTAGCCGATGTATATGCTTCCTGATCAACAAATACTCAACAACGCCACCACTATCCAAGGTAGAGAGCCTACAGAGACTAGACGGGCTGTTGCTCCGGGTTCTAATCACCGTGGAAGAGGCAGAGGGAGATGGATCACAAACCAAGCGATGTTTCGACAGCTGAAGATGCCGAGAGAAGAGATGTAGAGAGGCTACTAGATGGGGATATTGATGAGGGAGCATGGAGACGGCTCTACTCTGCTTCTCGAAGCTCCATTCCAAGAGGCAGTAAAATTATAATCACAAGCCCATCTAAGAACATCGCAAGATTAGGAACTACACATGCTCTTTGATTAAATTCCTGCCTCGTGAAGCGAACTGTTACCTCTTCAAGGTGCTTGTATTTGGAACTTGGAAGCACGGATCCTGAAGAGCAACCAAAGCTAGCATCCATAGCAATGGAGATATTTGAGGAGTTTTTTTTACCATGAAGTATTTAATGATTACACCGCTCCTATCGCTAGTTCGATAAATGTTGCTGCATTTCTAAGATATAATATCAGCATACAGCACTGGCGAAGGATTCTAACATGTGTTAAGGAAAATAGGCAGATAAACCTACTTCAGCTTAGTTCAGTTCCAAGTGATACCAGTAGGGTGGAAACTAAACATCTTTACATTCAACGAGTAGCTAAACTTGTACCCCTGCCATCTACCTGTTCAATGAAATGAAACACGAACTCTTTTGCGTTTTCTCGAAAAAATAGCACAGCAGACCGGAGTAAACCAGATTAAGGGAAGACTTGGCATGATTGTATTTATAATAATTATTGTAACACAAAAATGAAAAAAAAACAGGAAAGCAAGATTGAACCATGAAGCTGATCATATCGTCAAACTTAGCATAGTACTTGAAGCTGAAGCTCCGAGGAAAGATGGTGCAAGGTTCATGCTTAAGGTCTGTTTTCTGTAATATCAGTATATCACAAATTAATCCTCTATGTCGCAATGATCATCTACTGGCCCATGGTTTACAAAGCGTCGCGAAGGCGACGCTGCAGCGTCAAGGCGCCCTGGCAGCGCAAGGCGTCGTCGTCGCTTCAGGTCTCGTCGTGAAGCGTCAAAAAAGCGTCCAGTAGCGTCTAGTAAGCGTCTGGAGCGAGGTGAGCGTCGCCTTCTCTCTGCTTCGGCCGCCCAGCGAGCTCGAGCGGGAAACCATGCCCAGCGAGCGCAAAACTGAAATTGAGGCTAAATTGGGAGGGAAACTGGGCGGGCCTGGGGGGAAAAGAGAGGGAGAGAGGATTCTCAGACCTAGGGTTCACATAATCGATTCAGAGAGAGAGACAGAGCTCTCTCCCTCTCTGGCGGCCAGCTCGCCGTCCTCCAGATCTTGGCCGGCTCCGGTCGATTCCTCCCTCCTCCGCCGGCCTCCTCCTCTCCAGCCAAGCTCTAGGGCTTCTCCTCCACCTGGCGCCGCCATCCCCCAGCAGGGAACCAAGGTACTGCTACTCTTCCTCCTCCTGGTCTCTTTCCTCTCCCGCCTCAGCTCAGCTGCTCTGTTTTTGGTGGAGTGGGCAGGGAACCAAGGTACTACTACTCTTCCTCCTCCTGGTCTCTTTCCTCTCCCGCCATCCCCCAGTTCTGTTTGCTAGTTTGTGGTGGCCGTGGAATGGATGCTCGTCGTCGTCGCTTCAGGTCTCACCACGAAGCGTCGCTTTGCTTCGCGCTTCAAGCGCTTAGGCGTCAAGGCGCACCCCCAGCGCTTTGCAGCGCTCGGACGCTTTGTAAACCATGTACTGGCCAATCAATTAAACCACCAAACATAAATAGTTGCAACATCGCAGCACTGTGAGGACATATGTGGATAAATTTGGGAAAGTCCCATGTATGTAACCCTCTATTTCACCAATGGACCGCTCATGTAACAGCAATCATGTTGAACAGGTATGTAGGATACCTTATTTCCTTGCCACTGTTTGGCAGTGCAGCCCTTTCCTTTTCGTAAGATCTCATATGGTGAAGGCATGGGTGAACTCCCACCGATTTAGCCTCCTACCCAAGTCCTGCATCCTGGTCAAAATTAAAGACAAGAAATACTTACCAAAGAAAATGCCACAAGATGAATTCACTCCATGCCTGCAAACATTGACACTGGTTGCATTTCTGTCTCTATCAAATAGACTTAGACAGATTATGAACAACATGTACTAAGTTTGAAGCACATGAACAAGACTAAGTGGAATCAAATAGAACATACTTTCATACAGCTGATGCAAGAAAATAACGATACTGAGCTTCTACTTCAATCTCTACTTAGCAGCCTTGCAGCGTGGCGTCTGTACATCAACATGCGGCTGCTATATGGTGGCGCACCAGACATCCCGTCTTCTTCCACGTACGAAAACTCCACCGTGGTTCCACATATCCAAAACATGATTCCCTGCAGATTGGCCCTGGAATTGCAGCAAGGAGCATCGCCATTCGGAAATCTATTTTCTCTGAGCTAAGCTAAGTATGTCTCCAGTGACAAACACATAACTGATAGCTGCTGCAAAAATGCATGTGCCTTTTTTTTAAGTAGGCCTCCATATCATTTGATCCATAAGCTTTACATACTATAAGATAATGATACAATACTTAGAGCAACAAATTAAGCTTGTTTAAAATCATCGACCAGAGATTGTTTCCTCTTAATAACTCTAGTTTGCACCTCTCGAATCTTACACGTATAGATGTAGCAGTGGTAAGGCGGTATCTGAGAATTCCATGCAAGGACCTTAAATGTCCCATGAGGCTTGACTCCTCCAAACATCACGTCTTGGAGCGTCATCTTGGGAACTTCCTCTTGAGAAGAGCATGTTTGATACTGATCGTTGACAAATATATCTTCAGTAGCTGTATCCATTCTTTGAATATATGTAGGAATATTTCCTTCCAACATATCAGACGGATGGTTACCAAACATAGAGAAATGTTTTTCAACGTATCCTCTCAGGAATGCCAGAACCTTGCGCCAATAGAGGATGTCAAAATTGGCTCTCAACAAGCAAGCAGTGATGTTTCCAGCAAGTATTGAACCATTATGCACCCTGGCTATCTCCATGGCCAAGGACGCAAGTTTTGGGTGCATGTCAGGATTTGTGCCTCCAAACGTAATCACCTTGAAGTAGTACCAGTATGCTTCTTCAGGCAGATGCTTCAGTGTGAGAGCCTGCGTTGTCCCAAGCTTCCTGATCTTGTCAGACCGGCTTGTGATTATGATCTTACTACCAGTTCTGGTGCACTGTCTAGAGAGTGAGCACAGCATGTCCAACAGATCTTCCTGGATATCCTCAACTACCTCAACAACAACCAGCAATCTCACCTTATGCTCATCTCTCACTGTGCACTCATTTCTCGAAGCGGCTATCTCTTTATCCCAACAACTGTCATGTCTCAAGAACACAATCTGTGAGAAGTGATGGCGGACTCTTTCGTCATCACAGGCATGAGCAACAAGGGTGCTCTTTCCAACTCGTCCAGGACCAACAATTGGGAGGACATCACACCTGCCAAGGATAGTGCCGCTGCAAGCTTGTGTTTGCAAGAGAAAGTTGATGACCAGCTCCATCTCCATTTGGCGGCCAAACATGCACCTCTCCAGCAAGAGATGTGTGCTGTAAGGTTGGCGATGCAGACGAGGATATGTTGTCAAGAAAACGACCAGCTCACTGACATCCAGAATCATGGTTCTCAAACTGTCAAGGACCCTTTCAAGTTCTTGCAAAGTTTGTTTGTTGCCATCGCTTGGGAGACGAAGACGCTTTGCAAAGTTGAATTTAGACACAGCCCAGGAATGAGACACGACCTGATTCTCTTTTGCCTCGTCTTCATGGTGAGCAGAGCATCAGAAGATATCGAGCACATAGGAGCCTCGGTACACGGCATCTCTCAGCATGCTCAGCTGCCGGAGCATCCCTCGTTTGTGATTTGCCGCCCATCAGCCTCGTCGATGATGATCTGCGCCCGGAGTAGAATTCTCTCTAGGCTATCCCCCACAATCCCTACCGGCGGGTTGGAGTATCTTCTGCAGAATAAACTCATGGATCTGGTCACAAGTTCACCCAACACCACTGGAAGTATAATCTCCATCTGGGGGACTTTGGCAGAATGAACACTGTGATGGAGAATTGGATGCCTTTAGAAATTGGTTGTAAGGCAGCCACACATCCTGGTCGATCCATTCCATTGTACGTACGCAATTATTGACTTTTGGTTGCGTTTTCTTTCTTTGTTAGGTAGACTGCAACGACTGATTATTAAACAGCAGACAGAGACACCTCCACATTACAGCAGATAGAGTCGGATTTTTTTTCCTTCTTCTTGACCACTGAGGCAGATCTTGACCCTTGGGTATTTGCTTTGCTGAACCATCACCCACCTGATTATAATATAATCTTTACTGTATAGTAACCAGCCAGCCAAGATTAAACAGCAGACTATTGCTTCTCCAATTCCAGTACTCGGGCAGCCAAACTTGAACAGACTTCAGTGTGGTGTTGTCTCAATCGAATCAGAGCACGTACGGATGAATGCTTCTGTCCAGGACACAATTTCTTCCGCTTCTATCAAGATCAAACTTCCACGTCGTGGATTCAATATGTTTGCTACGAAAATCACCTCTATACTCCGGATAAAATATTTCAGCTTCGGTTCGGGGATCCTCACCTCGGATTTGACCTGCCCTCGGCCCCTCCCTACCCCGCGGCCATGGGGGTCTGTCGGCGGAGCACGTGATAGGTGGGTATGGCGCGGACCGTGTAGCTCGGGGACGAAGTGTAGTGGGTGTGCGCGATGGCGGGGATCGGCGGCCGAGTGGCGGACGGCGGCGGGTTTGGTTGTGCATTGGAGGCGAGCGGTCGAGTGGGAGGGCACAGCCGCAGCGGAGCAGGAGGAAGAAGGTGAGGAGGACAAGAAGCCAAGAACGAACGTAACCAGCTTAGTTCGCCCCCAGGAGGGCCCAATAGTCACATCTCTTTCTCATGGGCAACACTTGTAAAGCCCAGCCCGCTTAAAAACATTCTTTTTTTTTCCTTGGCGAACGCGATCTAGGAAAGATCGGTCACCCCAGGCCCCAGGACGTCCGATGGACTTCAAACGCCAAATCCAAGATCTCCTGCCATCCCCCGCCCCCCCCTCCCCCCACACACACACCCCCCACCCCCTCCTAATAGCTTAAAAGGTTCATTTCTTTGCACCGGCACAAAGAATTTTTCTCAGTCGTCCCTCCAGGAGGCCAAATAGCCCTGGATTGGGCTGTTTTTTCATCCGGCGCTCCCAGCCCGAACCCAGGCCCTTGGGGGGCAGCTGGGGGCGCCTGCGGAGAGAAATGCCCACGAAATTGGGTGGGCTGGCCTGTCAGTGTGTAGGCGGAAAAAAAGCGCGAAAGAAAAGAAAACTACCGCGTCTTCATCTCCTCCGCTCCCGCGCCAGTCAAAATCCTGCCGTGCCGGTTTCGTCCAATCGGCTGGCACGCGGCGCAGTAATGGCGCGCCACCGCCTCGCTGTCTCGCTTTCCCCCTCGCTTTAAGGTACATAGCAAACTCTCTCATCCTCCCTCTCACCTTCTCTCTCGCCCAAGCTAGAGCAATGGCAGAGCGTTTCCCAGGCGACGACGCGGTGGCAACGGCTTCGGCCACCACTTTCTACACGACTGGGAGCCGCAGATGTTGTACGAGGCGGGCTACCCAGCACCGCCCGATATGCGCGTCCCCAGCGAGTGGCGTCTGAGCGCGGGCGGAGTTCCGGTGCCTCCGCCACCGGAAGGCGCGGATCACGTCACCGAGATCCAACTGGTTCTTGGCGGGCTCACCGACGAGCAGCAGAAGGACCCACGCTGGGACCCTGCCAACCACGCGTTCTGGACGGAGTACTTCCTCGAGCGTTATCGGGGGGAGCTGGCGGGCACCGGCCGCAACGGCGAGGTCTCTGGCCGGAACAACGGCGGCGGCCGGAGTCTCTGGTGGGGCGCGCCAAGGCGCAATGGGGGCCGTCCTCGAGCACATCGACGACGGCAACCAACCGCGTCTGATGATGCCGCCACGCACTCCGGCCATCTCCCGGCGCCACGGCTCGTCGTGGATTCTGTAACATCCCAAATTTTTAATAAGAATAAACAAGACCCAAAAATTCAGAACCAACAAAAACTTTTGAATTATTTCACGAATGATTGTGCTTTCCTTTAAATCGTTCTGGTTGACCTTGTGTAACTTGGCATTGTGATTGCTTGACTAGTAAATGTCAACCCAAGAAATCAACCTAAGCAAGAAAATATATTTACAACACTGGTGACCAGGTTATGACAAGAATATATTCCATATATCTTTCCCATTCTTATGTTGGCCAAAAGTTTATTTCAATAATGATTTGGTTCTAGCAACAAATAAAATGCCCTTTAATTTGAGACAGTAAAAGTATTTCCAAAATTTCATGTTTATAAAATATGGAGAACTGTCTGTGATCTCCTATCCTTTCTTCAACCTTGACAATTCCAAATTCCTATCTTTATAACCCCCTATGTTTCAACTCCGTTTTAAAAGAAATACTAGTGGGAAATATATTACCTCACATATTTCTCTTTATCAAACCATTTTGAAAACTATTAAGTTATGAGTTGATTTACCCCTTAAACAACATCTTGTCATAATTGAGTGTGACCATTTTTACAAAAATAGCATTGTCAATTATGGAAAAAGTGGTGTGATTTGTTCTTGTGGTTTGAAGTGTGTGGTCTTGTTTGAGGTGTGGATATTGTTGTGTTTTGGTGCTGTTACGATGGCTGTGTTATTGTGTGTGATTTTCTGGTGAGGATAATTCCTCAGTGGTGTTATTACTAAATTAGGACACACTTGGCAACCAAATTTGGAGTGCGACTTGAAGAAGAGTAAACCCTCTAAAATTATGCACCCCAAGTTAAATTCCTAAAATTTGGGGAAATGATCTCAATAAAACTCCCTCTCTATCTATTTCTCTATTCTATGAAAACAATTATATTCTCTTTACCCAAAATTCTAGAGGAGGAGATGAAATGATAATCCTCTCCATTTCATACCACTCCCTCCTCAAGTAAACCTACTTGTCGATTTAAAACAAACCCCCCCCCCCCCCCCATTCTTTTATCAAAAAGGAAATGAAGGTCATGAGTTAAAAATGATCTTCATAACTAAAATCCCTCCCAAATTCTCTATTTTCTCCAAACCAATTTTTCCTCTATGAAAGGATAAATTATTTTGAAGCTACCTTATTTGTCAAGGAAGTTCTGAAAGTTCAACACAATATTTTATCACTGGTTTTAAAATATTAAAGAAGTATCAAAGTATTAATTTCCAAAAAAATGATTTATTTACCTCCTATGAACAAAAATGGAGCAAAACAATTTATTTTGTAAAACCAATTTTTGTGGAGCTTCCTCATATATATAGGAGGCTACCTGAATTTTCTCTAATTTTTGTAAAATGTTTAAGCACCTCAATTAAATTCCGGAAACCCTACTGGTTTTGAAAAAGGAAATAAGAGAGAGACAAGGACCTATCTGTGAGTGGAAAAGCAAATCCAGGGGCCTCTTTGCAAGATCCTAGTTGACCTCCTGTAGCAGCGACACGGCGCCGTGCTCCTCACGCCGGCGTTGCCGTGGTCGCCGCTCGCCGTGCACCCTCCCCCGCGAAGCCTGGCCTCTGACTGCTCTGCTCTCCCCCTTCACCTCATCTCTGCGTCCTGGACAGCCGTGGCACCTCCCGCACGCTGCCGTGCTCCACGTCGCCGTGTTCGCCTTGCTGCCGTGCTCCTCTCTCGTCAATGCCGTGGCCCCCTCCCTCCTTGCTGCGGAGGAGACGATAAAAGCACGCCACGCCCTCCTCTGCTCCCTCACTGCTCGCTCATTTCCCTCACTCCCCCTCTCTCTAAGCTCTCCCCGAAGCCGAACCAAGGCCGAGCCGCCGTCGCACCTCGCCGTCACTGGAGAGCGTCCCTTCCGAATCCAAGCGCACCAGGAGGTTCACCGCGTCGTCTTCTTCCTCCCTGCCAAAGGAATCGAGCCGGGGCGCCGTCGTTGCGGAGATCGACGTCTTCTTCTCCACCTCCGGCCGCCAACCACCGAGCAAGCTCGCCGCCGTTCTGGCCCTCCTCTTCTGCAGATGTTTGATCCCACGCGTCGAGGGTGAGCGCTCCGTCCTCCTGGACACCTCCCTCTCCCTCCTCTCGCTCTAGATCGTTGTATAGCAGTAGCTCGCCGTAGCTCGCCGACGGCCGCCGCTTGTCGTCATCTTACTCGTCGCTCCGGCAACCATTAGCTGGCGGAGACACCGTAGTTAGGCTCGCCGTATTTGTGCGCGTCTAAAGCTTCCAGTGGAGCTTCCTCGCGTGCATCGGATCGTCGGATCCGTGCGCGACGCCGCAGGTGGTCACCGCCGCCGCCCGCGCCGGTCAGTGCCCCTCCCCGTGGTCAAACTGGCCGTGGGCCTGCGCGCTGACCTGGACGTCTACGTGTCTGTGGACCCCAGCCGTCAGCCGCTTTGGCTAGCCCAGCTTTGGTGCAAAACGCTTCAGTGGTTTATTTGGAAAATAGAACAATTAGCTAGATTCAAAATTAAACTTGTAAAATCCATAACCTTTCAAATACTTGTCCAAAAATTTCAAACAAGATGTCAGATTGTTCAGAAAAATAAAACCCGCCTTTTTGGTATCACTCATACATCCAACAAAATTAGTTTAGATGCTGTTTTATTAAAATAACAAAAAGGGCAGCAAGAACATATTTTTTTGGGAAATTCATATCTTTAAAAATATTGATCCAAAAATTAAGTGTGAACTACCAAAATGTTCAGCACTTAATATACTTCATGTTTCACCTTGTTTCCAAACATGGTGAATTAGTTTTAGTGATGTTTAAAATGATATGCTAAAATGGCAGCACTAAATCAAATTTTGAAAATGCAATAACTTTGGTTTGGTAATTCAGAAAAAGGTGTTTATTATATCAAAATGCTCAGAAAATTAGGAGGTATCCAGTAACATCATTTCCCTGCATCTGTGAACACAATCACAGTGCTGCACTTTTTGGAAACTAAGGAAACCCTTAAGTTAAAAAGGGAAATTATAATTTTCCCATATAGAAATAATCAGTTCTACGCCCCACTAAGACTTCCGGGTAACTTCACAACTGATTTAGTTTGGTGCTAGTGGTATGTTACTTGTTTTGTGTACCCTTGGGGTTTGGTTGCTCATTGATTGCTGTTCTATCCCCATGTGTGCGACGCTAGAGATAAACGTTACCGGAGTGGTCTCTGGAGAGGATTTATTGGAGGAGAATCGGAGTTTATTTCTTTAATCAGTGAGAAGAAGACCAAGGACATTATGCTGAAACCAGGCAAGCTACTTCACTAAGCTTGCATCTATATACATCTATTTTGATTTACCTGTTTTACTTATAAATAGCGTAAAGGACTTATGTGGTGTTTGCCACGAAAGCCATGCTTTTGAAAACCCTTTTCCAAAATACAAGTATAATTATTGAGACACCCGACATAGAGGTGTCAGTGGTTTACGAGGATTTCGAAGTGAATTTGTTTTACTCCAAATCCTTCTATGAAAATCTTTTTGGTGGGATTACGAACCACCCAAGTTTTGGTTAAAAATATTTTGCTAAGAAAATTGGAAATGATTGTGAAAACCTTTTCAAAAGTTTATGAAAAACTATTTTGTCACTCTATGTAGAGATATCAGTTGTTTATATAAAACTATAGGATGGGAAAAACATTGTTTATTCAAAACTCCTTTGAAAATCCTTGGATGAATTATGGTATACCGGGATGTCGGTATGGAAGTGGAGAAGTGAAGTGTGGTGATGTTTATGAAAAATGCACATTGTGTCTTTGTACCATGACTACCAGCCGATAACCTGTGCGACCACATTTACCCACATATGGGCAAGGGCGTAGTCATATAATTTGCTCGTGTTAGTACTGGATGCCTCAATAACGAGGATAACCTCGTTCCATGAGGGGATGGTCTGAGGACCTACCCCCTGACCTGGGTCCTCTTAAAAGAAGTCTACCGGAAGCCGGTATGAGCGTAAAGAAGAAAGAGGATTGAAGGGCTCCCTTGGGTCCGCCGGGCAGAACTACGAGTCCTCACACTTAGTTTCTGAGGATTTAAGTGTCGATGGAAAGTGTCGTAGAGGCAGGGTCCTATACTAGCATGAGCAAAGGACAGGCTATGGCCGGGAACTCAACTTCGCATACCTCTGGTATGGCGGGACGTGGCTGACACGATGAGTGACCGGATGGGTGTGGGAAAAGCGTGCTACCTCTGCAGAGTGTAAAACTATTCGAATAGCCGAGTCCTCGGATATGGACAGTTGGGAGGCTGTCCTAAGACCATGTGCAAGTTTTACAAAGTTTTGAGTGTTGAAAATAAAATGAAGTGGAGATTGTTTTATGCAACTATACCGAGGGGATGGTATGAGGTTGCTGGAAGAATAAGTAACCATGAAGGGGATATGATCAGGAAACAGGAAGTTTTGGAGAAATGGACAAGACGGTGGTTTTCGAGGAAAAAGGTTTTTAAAGAAATTTCCTATCTTTTAACCAAAGGCATATCTTCAAGAAAAAGTTTTTAAAAAGACTTCTTACCTCTTTCAACAAAGATAGTGAGAAAACTACTTTCCAAAAAGGGTTGTTTCCAACCAAGACATTGAGAAACTACCTTCCAAAATGTTTTGTCTTCTTCAAGATTAAAGATCTACTCTTCCCCCTTTTTTAATGAAGGTACATAGTTGTTCTTCTAAAAATAAAGGTTTTTCTGAAAAAAATTCTCAAAAGTAATGCATGCTTAAGTTGGGGTAGTTTGCGAGTACAATCAAATGTACTCACATTGGTTTCGTCCCTGGCTATTGTCTTAGCCAGATTGTTTTTAAGAGGAGCATTTCGAAGAAGAGGAGTTCACCGGCGTCTTTGCAAACTAGGGCGCTTCCCAGTCAGCTGCCTGTAGGGTTAAGGCGAATGACCTGGGCTCCACGTTGTTTGGTGATTTCCGCTGCAAGAACCTGTTGAAGCTTATGACTTCAATCACGTAAGTATATTTATTCGGTATTTATGGATGTCCTGTGATGCCAATTCGAGTTATGTGCAACAACAGACTGATCACGGGATTGTTGCAGGAAACATAACGAGTATCTCGGATCGCTAATCCGGGGTCCTCACAGACTTGGTATCAGAGCCATCCTGACTGTAACAGACCTTAGTTAGCATGGACGTTAGTTAGGGAATATTTTGCTAAAAATATATACAAAAAAAAATTCTGATTCTTACTTTTCTATTTTGAAATTTACCAAGGATTTCTCTACTCCCTCTTACCTGTTCAAATACTTGGCGATGAATCCATTGGAGACCAAATTATCTAGCACCTACAAGAAGGAGCATCCATCTCAAATACTCAACATCAAGGTCGTTGGTCTACAAATGCCAAGATCATCGACATCAACAAATCAAGAGATCTCCGAAGGCCTCCGCTCAACATCAACAATTCTACTCAAGTGCAAATTCGATCCTCTCACTTCTTCCAGCAGAAGCCTAAGGAGATAAAGTGAGGACTTCATCAATCATGTTTACCCACAAACCCTAGGAAAACATATGATAGGAACTTTAGTTATACCACCCAACTGCAACGAGTATTAGGCGTCCATCGGTACTAAATGTACCTTGTGTGTTTATTGTCTGTTTGTGAATGTTCCCCTACAGTGAGTCAACGGATTTGACCCATCCCTGCCTAACAGCATGGCCAGGCGTCGGTTCACAGTAGAGTACAGTAGGACTTGTCCCCACTTCATGAGAAACGCTCACCGGGTTCTTCCATAGAAAGGAGCCAACACAACCTAGCTTATATAAGGCCCCGTTCCATCTTCCGTCTATACCCACCCTCACTCACCGTTCCTAGCAACCTAACTCTCCTGAGGCAGGAATCCTGCGTCCTTATCCTTTCTCCCGAGCCAAAACAATCCCAATGGCAAACCCCAGGGTCATTCTGGAAACCACTGCCGAGGAGCATGGCGGATTTCCGCTGATGCTTTGGAAGGCCGTCTGCCATATTCTTGGTCGGCCTGCCCATCCTCGATATGTGGTGTACGAGAACTCACTCCCGCTCGCCGGGGGTGAATTCCAAGTCGACGTGCATATCGGCTCGTGCCCATTGGGCACAAGCCAGACTTACTTGATCCATGGTAAGAGCATGCCTACCCTAGATCAAGCCCTCCAGGTAGCAGCCTGGGAAGGACTCGTCCGTCTCCGGTACTCAGAACCGGCGATGGCGCAGAGTCGAGCTTTCCACTTTCTCCCAGCCATACCTCAGCATGTTGCGGAAGCTTTCCAAACTTCCATGGGGCAGGAAGTCGACCCTGCCGTAATCACTCTGGTCACCTATGGAGCTGCAATGACAAGATTCAGCCATTCCCTGATGGAGGAACTTATGACCACAAGGCGCCACCTTGCTCGTGCCCGCCGGGAACTGGGTCGAGCAAGGAACCTATCCACTTCCCACCGTGGGCAAGCTCAGGAGGCAAGACAGTCGATCCTAGATGATTTGCTGGACCACAGTATTGATGCATCTGTGACGCAAGCCCTAGCCCGAGTTCAGCAGCCACCCCCGGAGCGAGGTGTAATCCTCGAAGGCGTACCTGTAGTTCCCCACCCCGAGGACGACAGAGATGTGGACACCACTCTTTTTCTCGGCCACGCTCCACCAACAACCAGAGGCCGTCAAGCGGAGTAAAACCCCTGTTTAGTTAGCCTGAGTGACGATTGTTTGTTGGTAGGAGAGGAAGCAAGAGGATGTTTGTTGTTGTTTGTTTTTCTCGCGTTTCTTGTAATGCAAGGTTGTTGTCTGTTCCCTGGCTGATGTCAATTCAGCCCGAAATAAAAACTTGGTGTTCTTATCATCTTGTTAACCACTTGGTTGACACCTGATGGAATGTCATGCTCTTTCTTCAGTTAAAAGTTTTAAAAGAGAAACAACAGATCACTTAAACCAGGAACCGTATATGTGACCCTAGACGCATATACCCCCCCCCCCCCCCCCCGTGAATTAATGCAAACTTTGAATGGGACTATTTTGTAGTATGCAAATTATTTTGTGTGGTCTCCTACATGCCTCCATCACAAGGTTCCTCACCCCATTGTGAACCTTGTGCTCTCTGCATGTTAAAGAAAGGGCCCGAGCCCTCCACGAGATGTGACCCTCACAAGCCTTGAAAATGCTTGCTGAGTGTCAATGCTCTCTGGGACACAGAAGGATTTCTTGTAGGGTGTTTTTAGTTGTGGGTTCAACCTATATGGTTGAAATGTTATGCTACCACTGCAAATGGTTGAGACCATATAATGCAGTGTTATTTCCCTAAAAATATATTTTCTCACTAAAGCAAGATTATTCTAGTACCTCTGCATCCTATCTGTACTGCAAGACCAGAGTTGTGGCAACCAAGAAAATTTCGAAAATACAAATCTTGCCGCAGTTCATCAGCGAAGACAAGCTCGATACAACCACGGAGTTCAGTACAGAAGCAAGAATTTCAGAAAAAAAAACCCAAGGATACAAGATCTACTCCTACGAAGAGCACTACCAGCACTCAGCCCGGATGCACCGGCACCCAGAGATTCCTACTCCCTCTCGAGCTCCATGATGCCACCGGAGGAGGAGCCTGGCTCACCCGAAGCCGCGTCACGGGCCACGCGACGGCGGCAGACGGCTCGAGCAGCCTGCTCACCTCCAGCGGGAAGATCTGCCACCTCATCCACCGGCACTGCAGCTGGTTCAACCACCATAACTTGCTCCTCCCCCACCGCGTGCTCCTCCACTGCAACTGGCCCCTCCGCCGCAACTGGCACCTCCGGCGCCACTGGCTCTTCTGCCGCCGCAGCAGCACCACCATCGTCAGCCCACCAACTGCAAAAGCCAAAAATCAAGACAACCACCGCCGCAAACAGCAGTGCGGCCACCACCGACAACGAGATCCCGAAGAGCACGACGATGAGGACATGCTCGATGAAGCCCGCTCTCTCCAGCATCTCGTAGTAGGCTTTGAAGAAGGCGTGGATAAAACTCATGGTGGAGATGAGGAGGAGAAAAGCCTCGGAGATTTCCTATTTGTAACCGGAGCTCGGATGCCGCTCCTCGACACCGCGCTGCGCGGGAAAGTGGAGGCATCGCGAGCAGTACTCGCCTTCATGGCGCGAAACCATCTAGGCGTCGTGTCCCAAAGCCGTGTCTGCCGCTGCATCGACGGACCGCACGCGCAGCAGTGTCGCGGATGAGTGCTCTGCGCACTGAGAACGGGGCGAGTGCGGAGCCAGGGAGAGCGAGGAAGAAGAAAAGAAGAAAAGGAGGAGAGACCGCCAGGTGGGCCCCGGCCCCACATGCCAGTGAGTAAGCAGTTAACCTCCGTGTCCCTCTATCCTTTATTCAAAAACCGTATCCCTCGCTTTTCCAGTAAAAACCCCTGCAAAAATAATTCTTCGGATAAACCAAACCCACTGTGTTCATGAGCCAATTATTGGTGGCACAGCTATGGGTATTTTAAAGAGAAACCCTATTGTTCTTCAAAACCTGTGTATACACGAAAGTGAATATACAGCTTTTCTAAAATAAAACGTTTGCCCTCGTATCTCCCCTGTACCCCTGGGCAAATCTCGAGGACGAGATTTATTTTTAAGGGGGGAAGGATTTGTAACATCCCAAATTTTTAATAAGAATAAACAAGACCCAAAAATTCAGAACCAACAAAAACTTTTGAATTATTTCACGAATGATTGTGCTTTCCTTTAAATCGTTCTGGTTGACCTTGTGTAACTTGGCGTTGTGATTGCTTGACTAGTAAATGTCAACCCAAGAAATCAACCTAAGCAAGAAAATATATTTACAACACTGGTGACCAGGTTATGACAAGAATATATTCCATATATCTTTCCCATTCTTATGTTGGCCAAAAGTTTATTTCAATAATGATTTGGTTCTAGCAACAAATAAAATGCCCTTTAATTTGAGACAGTAAAAGTATTTCCAAAATTTCATGTTTATAAAATATGGAGAACTGTCTGTGATCTCCTATCCTTTCTTCAACCTTGACAATTCCAAATTCCTATCTTTATAACCCCCTATGTTTCAACTCCGTTTTAAAAGAAATACTAGTGGGAAATATATTACCTCACATATTTCTCTTTATCAAACCATTTTGAAAACTATTAAGTTATGAGTTGATTTACCCCTTAAACAACATCTTGTCATAATTGAGTGTGACCATTTTTACAAAAATAGCATTGTCAATTATGGAAAAAGTGGTGTGATTTGTTCTTGTGGTTTGAAGTGTGTGGTCTTGTTTGAGGTGTGGATATTGTTGTGTTTTGGTGCTGTTACGATGGCTGTGTTATTGTGTGTGATTTTCTGGTGAGGATAATTCCTCAGTGGTGTTATTACTAAATTAGGACACACTTGGCAACCAAATTTGGAGTGCGACTTGAAGAAGAGTAAACCTCTAAAATTATGCACCCCAAGTTAAATTCCTAAAATTTGGGGAAATGATCTCAATAAAACTCCCTCTCTATCTATTTCTCTATTCTATGAAAACAATTATATTCTCTTTACCCAAAATTCTAGAGGAGGAGATGAAATGATAATCCTCTCCATTTCATACCACTCCCTCCTCAAGTAAACCTACTTGTCGATTTAAAACAAACCCCCCCCCCATTCTTTTATCAAAAAGGAAATGAAGGTCATGAGTTAAAAATGATCTTCATAACTAAAATCCCTCCCAAATTCTCTATTTTCTCCAAACCAATTTTTCCTCTATGAAAGGATAAATTATTTTGAAGCTACCTTATTTGTCAAGGAAGTTCTGAAAGTTCAACACAATATTTTATCACTGGTTTTAAAATATTAAAGAAGTATCAAAGTATTAATTTCCAAAAAAATGATTTATTTACCTCCTATGAACAAAAATGGAGCAAAACAATTTATTTTGTAAAACCAATTTTTGTGGAGCTTCCTCATATATATAGGAGGCTACCTGAATTTTCTCTAATTTTTGTAAAATGTTTAAGCACCTCAATTAAATTCCGGAAACCCTACTGGTTTTGAAAAAGGAAATAAGAGAGAGACAAGGACCTATCTGTGAGTGGAAAAGCAAATCCAGGGGCCTCTTTGCAAGATCCTAGTTGACCTCCTGTAGCAGCGACACGGCGCCGTGCTCCTCACGCCGGCGTTGCCGTGGTCGCCGCTCGCCGTGCACCCTCCCCCGCGAAGCCTGGCCTCTGACTGCTCTGCTCTCCCCCTTCACCTCATCTCTGCGTCCTGGACAGCCGTGGCACCTCCCGCACGCTGCCGTGCTCCACGTCGCCGTGTTCGCCTTGCTGCCGTGCTCCTCTCATCGTCAATGCCGTGGCCCCCTCCCTCCTTGCTGCGGAGGAGACGATAAAAGCACGCCACGCCCTCCTCTGCTCCCTCACTGCTCGCTCATTTCCCTCACTCCCCCTCTCTCTCTAAGCTCTCCCCGAAGCCGAACCAAGGCCGAGCCGCCGTCGCACCTCGCCGTCACTGGAGAGCGTCCCTTCCGAATCCAAGCGCACCAGGAGGTTCACCGCGTCGTCTTCTTCCTCCCTGCCAAAGGAATCGAGCCGGGGCGCCGTCGTTGCGGAGATCGACGTCTTCTTCTCCACCTCCGGCCGCCAACCACCGAGCAAGCTCGCCGCCGTTCTGGCCCTCCTCTTCTGCAGATGTTTGATCCCACGTGTCGAGGGTGAGCGCTCCGTCCTCCTGGACACCTCCCTCTCCCTCCTCTCGCTCTAGATCGTTGTATAGCAGTAGCTCGCCGTAGCTCGCCGACGGCCGCCGCTTGTCGTCATCTTACTCGTCGCTCCGGCAACCATTAGCTGGCGGAGACACCGTAGTTAGGCTCGCCGTATTTGTGCGCGTCTAAAGCTTCCAGTGGAGCTTCCTCGCGTGCATCGGATCGTCGGATCCGTGCGCGACGCCGCAGGTGGTCACCGCCGCGCCCGCGCCGGTCAGTGCCCCTCCCCGTGGTCAAACTGGCCGTGGGCCTGCGCGCTGACCTGGACGTCTACGTGTCTGTGGACCCCAGCCGTCAGCCGCTTTGGCTAGCCCAGCTTTGGTGCAAAACGCTTCAGTGGTTTATTTGGAAAATAGAACAATTAGCTAGATTCAAAATTAAACTTGTAAAATCCATAACCTTTCAAATACTTGTCCAAAAATTTCAAACAAGATGTCAGATTGTTCAGAAAAATAAAACCCGCCTTTTTGGTATCACTCATACATCCAACAAAATTAGTTTAGATGCTGTTTTATTAAAATAACAAAAAGGGCAGCAAGAACATATTTTTTTGGGAAATTCATATCTTTAAAAATATTGATCCAAAAATTAAGTGTGAACTACCAAAATGTTCAGCACTTAATATACTTCATGTTTCACCTTGTTTCCAAACATGGTGAATTAGTTTTAGTGATGTTTAAAATGATATGCTAAAATGGCAGCACTAAATCAAATTTTGAAAATGCAATAACTTTGGTTTGGTAATTCAGAAAAAGGTGTTTATTATATCAAAATGCTCAGAAAATTAGGAGGTATCCAGTAACATCATTTCCCTGCATCTGTGAACACAATCACAGTGCTGCACTTTTTGGAAACTAAGGAA
Organism: Poa pratensis; assembly: GCA_947311845.1. Classification (NCBI taxonomy): domain Eukaryota; kingdom Viridiplantae; phylum Streptophyta; class Magnoliopsida; order Poales; family Poaceae; genus Poa; species Poa pratensis. The sequence goes on from CAMZMU010000046.1 coordinate 14,607,128, forward strand.
ACCCTTAAGTTAAAAAGGGAAATTATAATTTTCCCATATAGAAATAATCAGTTCTACGCCCCACTAAGACTTCCGGGTAACTTCACAACTGATTTAGTTTGGTGCTAGTGGTATGTTACTTGTTTTGTGTACCCTTGGGGTTTGGTTGCTCATTGATTGCTTTCTATCCCCATGTGTGCGACGCTAGAGATAAACGTTACCGGAGTGGTCTCTGGAGAGGATTTATGGGTGGAGAATCGGAGTTTATTTCTTTAATCAGTGAGAAGAAGACCAAGGACATTATGCTGAAACCAGGCAAGCTACTTCACTAAGCTTGCATCTATATACATCTATTTTGATTTACCTGTTTTACTTATAAATAGCGTAAAGGACTTATGTGGTGTTTGCCACGAAAGCCATGCTTTTGAAAACCCTTTTCCAAAATACAAGTATAATTATTGAGACACCCGACATAGAGGTGTCAGTGGTTTACGAGGATTTCGAAGTGAATTTGTTTTACTCCAAATCCTTCTATGAAAATCTTTTTGGTGGGATTACGAACCACCCAAGTTTTGGTTAAAAATATTTTGCTAAGAAAATTGGAATGATTGTGAAAACCTTTTCAAAAGTTTATGAAAAACTATTTTGTCACTCTATGTAGAGATATCAGTTGTTTATATAAAACTATAGGATGGGAAAAACATTGTTTATTCAAAACTCCTTTGAAAATCCTTGGATGAATTATGGTATACCGGGATGTCGGTATGGAAGTGGAGAAGTGAAGTGTGGTGATGTTTATGAAAAATGCACATTGTGTCTTTGTACCATGACTACCAGCCGATAACCTGTGCGACCACATTTACCCACATATGGGCAAGGGCGTAGTCATATAATTTGCTCGTGTTAGTACTGGATGCCTCAATAACGAGGATAACCTCGTTCCATGAGGGGATGGTCTGAGGACCTACCCCCTGACCTGGGTCCTCTTAAAAGAAGTCTACCGGAAGCCGGTATGAGCGTAAAGAAGAAAGAGGATTGAAGGGCTCCCTTGGGTCCGCCGGGCAGAACTACGAGTCCTCACACTTAGTTTCTGAGGATTTAAGTGTCGATGGAAAGTGTCGTAGAGGCAGGGTCCTATACTAGCATGAGCAAAGGACAGGCTATGGCCGGGAACTCAACTTCGCATACCTCTGGTATGGCGGGACGTGGCTGACACGATGAGTGACCGGATGGGTGTGGGAAAAGCGTGCTACCTCTGCAGAGTGTAAAACTATTCGAATAGCCGAGTCCTCGGATATGGACAGTTGGGAGGCTGTCCTAAGACCATGTGCATGTTTTACAAAGTTTTGAGTATTGAAAATAAAATGAAGTGGAGATTGTTTTATGCAACTATACCGAGGGGATGGTATGAGGTTGCTGGAAGAATAAGTAACCATGAAGGGGATATGATCAGGAAACAGGAAGTTTTGGAGAAATGGACAAGACGGTGGTTTTCGAGGAAAAAGGTTTTTAAAGAAATTTCCTATCTTTTAACCAAGGCATATCTTCAAGAAAAAGTTTTTAAAAAGACTTCTTACCTCTTTCAACAAAGATAGTGAGAAAACTACTTTCCAAAAAGGGTTGTTTCCAACCAAGACATTGAGAAACTACCTTCCAAAATGTTTTGTCTTCTTCAAGATTAAAGATCTACTCTTCCCCCTTTTTTAATGAAGGTACATAGTTGTTCTTCTAAAAATAAAGGTTTTTCTGAAAAAAATCTCAAAAGTAATGCATGCTTAAGTTGGGGTAGTTTGCGAGTACAATCAAATGTACTCACATTGGTTTCGTACCTGGCTATTGTCTTAGCCAGATTGTTTTTAAGAGGAGCATTTCGAAGAAGAGGAGTTCACCGCGTCTTTGCAAACTAGGGCGCTTCCCAGTCAGCTGCCTGTAGGGTTAAGGCGAATGACCTGGGCTCCACGTTGTTTGGTGATTTCCGCTGCAAGAACCTGTTGAAGCTTATGACTTCAATCACGTAAGTATATTTATTCGGTATTTATGGATGTCCTGTGATGCCAATTCGAGTTATGTGCAACAACAGACTGATCACGGGATTGTTGCAGGAAACATAACGAGTATCTCGATCGCTAATCCGGGGTCCTCACAGATTCCCAGGAGGATGGGCGACGGCTCGTCCTCCTCTTCGTCCGGGCCAGGGTCATCCTCGACGCCACGCTTGGCGTACACGTCGTCGTCACTTTTCTCCCGGGTCAAGCCCGAGCCGGAGGAAACGCCGCGCTCGAGGCCCAGTGGCGGCATCGTCATCAACGATCGCCGCCAAAGGGCCGCCTGTGCCTCGTCAAGCCGAATCAGGAGCCCGGCGGCTTCTTGCTCAAGAAGCCGAAGGTGGAGCTGGCGTGGTCGGCGCAGCGCGACTACGTGCGGAAGGCGCTGAACTCAGATGCGCTAGGCGACCCTGAGGAATTCCCCGTGCAGAGGCTTGCCGAGCAGATGTCGTTAAACGACGTGTTACCTACCGACGAGGACTTCGCGTGCGCCTGGTCCAGGCGCATGCACGAGCAAGAGGAGGCCGAGCGCCGGCTGCTGGAGCGCGCCGCTCACTGCCAGGCGCGGTTCGAGCAGGTCGTGCGCTCCGGCGTGATCATCCTCGATGACAACGAGGAAGACGAGGCGCCGTCGCCGCCCAGGCCGAGCAGGTGGCACGACAACGGCGCAGGCCCCTCCCATGCCCCGGACGCGCCGCCCAGCGACGACGATGGCAGCGAATATACACAGTTCCACAGCCAGTTGGGCATGTAGAACGGTGTGTTTAGTTTATTTATGTTTTTGTTTAAGTTTTTACTATGTAATCTGTAATCTGCCAGAACTGCACGAATTTCGCCTATATATGAATGAAATTCGTCTAAATTAGCTAAGTTTCGCCCAATTTTTTTAAATGTTGGGTTCTCTTCTTGGGTTTCAAACGGCACCCAGTGCGTCAAATAGCACCGATGCACCCCCCCACCCCCACCCCCAGACGGCCCAATTTAGCGCCGAAAATCGGCCTGGAGGCCGAACGACTGGACATGCCCTAAGCCGCCCGTCCAAATGCAACAAAACCTCCACCAGCGTAAATAAAGCGTTTACTATGCGACATCGTTTGTAACTTTTTTTTGGAAAGATGTTAGAATTGTGCAAAATATATTTGCAACATTTCGAAAATGAAAATACAACAAATAGTGGTTAGGCAACAATTTATTGCTGCTCGCAGCAAAAATCGTTGATCTTAGCAAAAAAAATCAAAAATCTTTGGCACCACGTGAGGCCAATATTTGTAGCACCTTATGTCTTACTAGAGGCTGGGGCGCCCCTCGGGGCGCCTCCTTGCCGGTCCTTAGCATCCCAATCAAGTAGGAACAAGAGAAAGCCTTCACATGAAGCATTTGGGTCTAGCAGGACACATATAGGTTGCATTCTGAAATCAACTATGGCTAATGTAAGCATATTGTGTTGTTGAACTATATATATGCTTATGTGACGTGTATGATATTGTTCTGGCTAAAAAACTAAAAGATCCATATAGATTCCAAGCTATGAACCTTGAATAGGAATAAGATACAAAAACAGACTGACAAAAATATGAAGTGGCATACTTATGCTACAATGAATAAATAAACTATTAGAAGTGGTCAACAAATTACTTTTAGTGTTTGTGTTACTAAATTTATAGGAATAAGAACAGTAAAATACAGCAACCTGCCAATATTCATCAGATAGTCCACCTCATCCTTCATCTAATCTAGTCTCTATAGTACCAGCTCAGCTGCTTCCCGAAAAAGTATACTACAACACCATCGGAAAAGAAGGATAACCAGCGCCAACTCTAGCATGGGCAGCACACCTTCCTGAGGTTGTTGTAGGAGAGACCAGACATGAAGAAAAAACTTGTGTCGATGGCCACCGTGCCAACAATACCCCATCCCGGCAGCCGAGCCAAGCCATTCATCCATCAAACAATGGAATTAGATCTCTTAAACTAATGAAGGCACACTGAACATAAGAGAAAAATAAAAGAAGATGGAACACGGTAAGTAAGTCCACTACAACTGAACTGAAGCTATGAAGGAAATCCACTTCTATTTACGGTAGAGCAGTCTACACATATCATCAACCATTTTATTCATAGAAATCAGATCTAAAACCAGTAGCACACATCTAAGTAGTATCTTTTAGCAATGTAGAGTACGCCAAACGCAATGCAGAGTACGATCGTAAGAATCATATTGTATTTCAGAAGTTGCACGTTTTGCAATTATATCCTCACTTCATATTTCAACAACCTGGATCGAGAAATTAACACCAGAACATAAAAGGATGACATTCAATGAAGCCATTTCACTATACTTGGGAGAAAAAAAATCCTACCTGAGATTTCAGGTCATATACCGTACAAACACCAGAACATAAAAGGATGACACTCAATGAAGCCAATTCACTATGGTTGAGAGAGAAAAAATATCCTACTTGAGATTTCAAGATCATATACCATACAATTTTTCAGTCAAAAGAAGTAACTCACCACATTATCTACAAAACCAGCAAACATCCTAAAAATACATGCATTTTGATTTGGGCGAAGGTAGTAGAGGGCATTCCATGGCAACTACTGATTCAACAATTAAGTCCACCACAGTTCAACGACCGAGGTTGTTCTCTTGCTAAGCATGCCACGACTGCTCTTCTTATCCCTACCTCCGCGCTGACATGTAGGGCTCGACCAACAGTTCGATTTGTAACATAACCAAAGGTTATTATGAATGCAGGGGTTGTATGACCAAACAAACATCTATTGAATATGAAGAGACAGAAACTTTAAATGGTCTAACTATAGAAAATCAAAAGCATCCAGCGGGTCCATGACTCCATGTAACATCATAACGATTAACTATGTACGTCAAAAGGAAAGGTACTTTTCGTTTTGATAACCAATAAGCTGCAGATATACAGCATGCAATAGGCAAACCAAGTAACCTTAGAGATCCAGACTGTTTCTGAGCAAATTGACCAAGCATGGATCTCAAAGTTCCAAGAATTTCATCATCTCAGAAGATATACAACATGTGAACTAACCAAACCAGAAAGATTCTTATTGCTTAAGAAATGCATTTACGGCACATTTATTCAGTAGAACACTCGGGTTTAACAGGAACTGGAGAGTGCTCTGGTTGTTATGTCACTGGATATGCCGTACTTAATATTCAACATGTTGTCTGCCTTTTCCAGCTCATCTTGGTCTGAAAACGTATAGGCTTAAATGGCTGATTCATGTTGAAGAATTATAGCTTGGAAATGGAGTTTGCTTTGTACTTTTTTAGATGGTTATTGTGACCACTAATTTTACTCTATTTAACCCTTGTTTCATGGTTTTCTGGTTTAATTAAAAAACTACAGCAACAGACAATAACTTTGGTTATGATGAAGTATGTGACTTCATTGCAAGGGTCAGCTGAAGATGAAAAGTGGACTGCTAGAAAAGACGTACCTTTTGTGCCACTTAAACGTATTGCAAATAGGATTCCAGCTGTGGAAGGAGCAATAACCAGAGAGAACAAACTTGAACTCGGACATCCATCCTTGCTAAGTGCTCAAAACCAGCTTGTAGGTCTAATTATACATCCTTTACCTGCAGAGTAGCCTTCACTTCAGAATGTAATATCCCCTGGACATGAAACAAAACACAAATTGGGATTTAAGAATTCAAGAGAATTTACCAATAAATATATACATTTGCACAATTTGTATCGTAGGCAGCACTGTTGTTGATGACCAATACAGCATAGGGAACATGTTTATGCGATTTTTTTGACAAGGTATCATAACAATTGTGTAAACATGAGTATTGTACCTACAGAAGTAGGGCTCCGTCATTGAATTTGTCAGAAACATGTGCGCTCACATGGATTAGCGAAATGTACAGCAATGGTCCTAGAAAACAATCACAATTTAAACTTTCTGGCTGGTATATCAAAAAAGTGAGAACATAACATGTGCTGCCACCTCTGATGGTACGTATTTACATATCCCCACTATATATATAGAAAATTTCTTATGAAGCTTGCCGGGCCAGACCCCATGCTGCTACATGGCTTAACCTCCAGGGATGTACAGTATGGTATCTTGTTGAAACAGAAAGAAAGTTTCTGTCATTGGACTATTTTGTAGAGCAACCTATACGCTTCCACTATGTCCATCTTACAAAAAAAAATTGTCATTAGAGACGACGGCAAGAAAGTTCTCCGGGCTAGCCATTCACTAAGCTGACACGAAGAAGAGTAAGAGAAATTCGTCTGAGCATACCTTCCAACAACGTATCAAATGATTGTGTGCCCGGCATCACTGTAGCTGCTACAATTTCGTGGACAGGGCAAGCTTGACCCGGCACCAGCAGCCGCCAGGAGGAGACATCGTCGCCGGACGTGCTAGGTAATGGACTACCCGGAGATGGATCGACGAGCTGCTGCAGTGGCCTTGGTGGAAGACGGCTGCTGTTGTGTCCTGCGGATCCTGATCGAGGAACGAGGTCCCAACAACCTTTGGTCACAACAAACGCTTTTTGCACAGGACTGAGGCAGTGCGGGTGTCGGCAGCGACCTTCATCGGCCCCCAGCACCTCCCTCCGCTCTCTATTTCACACCACTGCAGCGGATGCCTCATCCATGAGATCAATAGGGGAGACGAGAGTGAGGGCAGGGAGAAAGAGAGGAGGGAGATGCAAACCTGAATCACCACGTGACGGCAATAGACGGTGAGCGGCCGAGCGCACGCTCGAATCGTCTCAATCGCTCTCTGCCACTTCTTGGTTCTGCCCGCCATCTCCATCTCCCACTCGATCGCCCAGATCCGCCGCTCCTCCGTCAACCGCACTGGACTGCCGTAAGAGGATGGGATGGGGGCTCACCTTGGCTCGATGTTGTCGTCCATCTCCATGGGGGAGGCATTCCTCAACCTCCGCCACGATTCGAGCAGCGGTGTGGCACCGGCAGTCTCTTATTTGTCACCAGCTGCAGCGCGGCGCAGCGGCTATCGGGGGGAATACTTTCTGGATTAACCCGTGGCCCTGTGCGACTTAACTTACTCGCACGGATGAAGGCCCACTTGGGAACAAGCCCAATATTGAACCGCCATAAGGAGAAAGATCTAGAAGACAAATCCCGGAGGACGTGAAGACCAAGTAGTCTCCGAGTAGGCCTCTGTGGATGTATTCCTTATGGGGAAGTTTCCTTTTGTAACCTAGCGAGCCTCTGTGTATATAAAGAGGACTCGCAGGACTTAGAGCGGGTCAAGCTATCAAGCCCCAAACCCTAGCTCATACGGCGAGTACCAGATCGGATCGCCTCCATTGTAACACCTCGATTATCATATCAATACCAATCTAGGGTAGGCAGGAAGTAGGTCTTTTACCTCACATTGAGGGGGCCGAACCTGGGTAAATCTGTGTTGATCTTTGTTCCTGCGATCCCAAGCTCGGAGATGCTTGACTCGCGTAATCCCACACCTACGAAGTCATCTATGACACCTGACGTGACAAACCCACGACAGTTGGCGCCCACCGTGGGGCCTGCGGTCAAAGCGTCACGTTCCGCGCAGGATCCATGAAGGGAGCTGAAGATCTTGTTGTTGGCCGTATCATCACGGTCAATGGCACACCCCTCATCGACGATTCAAGCTGGGGGCCGGAAGCAGATTATTTGGAGACCGGCCACGTCATCCCGTTCGGATCCATCAACGTCTTCGTCGGCTTCATCGGTGGCAGGTCCGTTAGATCGGTCCAGGAAGGCGATTCAATAGAAGAAGTCGCCGATGACGGGGAAGAATCCGTGGAAAGCATGGACTCGCAAGAGTTTGGGTCCATCATACCTGCCTTTGAAGAAAGTTGCTGGGGTTACCCACCAGAAATCACATCATCACCAGATCAAGAGATGGCACAAGTCGCGGTTTACATGGCCGGAGGAGCAGGTGCGTCAGGAACTGCTGGAGAAACCGAGGCATCGGCACCCCCAAGCAACCCACTTCTTGTCCCTGTGTCAGCCACGAACGCCGCCCTCCGTGCAACAGAAATTGAGGCCGCCAGGGCCGAGCTCCTGTATGAGGTTCGAAGGATGGAAGAAGAGCGCCGCAGGCTCGATCAGATAAACCAAGGAATCCAACAGGAGCGGCAGAGAGTAGCCGCGCTGGCTGCGACTCAACAACAGGTTGACCCGCAAACACAGCTGCGCGCGACTCAACCAACAGTGGAAATCCCGCTCACTCCAGCCGCAGGGACGGAATCCAGACGACTGCGGAAGGAAGGGTACCAACAAATCAAGAGACCCAGCAACAACCAAGGAGGTTTCACACCCCACAGGGCCATTACCAGAACCCTGTCGATAATATGTATGCTGCGGCTAATATCTTGACTCAGATGGTACCAACAGGCGATGACCCGGTCAATGCTGAGGCGCGGCGCGCGATTCAGATGTTAAGTACGGCAGTCCTGCAACAAGCCAATAGGGCGGAAGCCGAAGCACAGCTGCCCCTCGTACCAGCCAATCACAGGATTACGCAGAAAGAAGCGTCCAGAGCAGGCCACCAGAGGACGTGTCAGGAGTCGCACAGAGGCAACAGGAGCGTCGCAGAAGCGCAGGCGAATGCCCATTGATGCAAAAGCGGCCCGCAGATAACCCCGCAGGCGCACCCACAGCCCTGTCCTCGCGACTCAAGGGACCGCGTGTTTCACTGAAAGATCAGATCGGAACCTTTTCCTGAAGATTTCAAAGGGCCACGCAAGGTGGCAAACTATAACGCCAGCATGGATCCAACCACTTGGCTCAACAATTACGAGATGGGCATGAGCATCCTAAACGCATCTGAAGAGATCTGCGCACGCTACCTAACATGATGCTAGAAGGAGCAGCGCACATATGGCTGCAAAATTTGCCTCCCAACTCTATAAATACTTGGGAGGAACTGAAGGATGCCTTCATTAAGAACTTCCAAGGAACTTGCAAGCGACTCTGCAATATAGAAGATTTAGAGCGTTGTGTCCAGAAGGAAGGCGAGTCAAGTCGCCATTGGATGAAAAGGGTGGCAGAAATAATACACTCCTCAGATAATATACCACCAAGCTCAGCCGTCCTGGTGATGGAGAAAAACTGCAAGTTTGAGCCGCTGATTCATAAGCTGGGTCGCATGAAGGATAAAGTCAAGAGCCTCAGCGAGGTGATGGCTGCGGCTAACAAATATGCCAGCTCAGACAAAACCAGAGACGCGTCAGACGGAGAAGAAGAGGAGGTTGCTGCAAAAGGAAAGAAAAACTCCAACAAGCCCAGCAGCAGCAAACGAGCCACAACAACACGAGTCAAAACAAACGCAAAAGCGAAGATGGTCACTCAGGGCTCGTAGCCAATGCGCGTGGAGGATTCAGAGGCCAGCGTGGAAGGGGTCGAGGATACGGCTCCCGTCCAATCAATATGCAAGAAGTTTCAACCGGCCATGCGACCTTCATGCGACAGGTGATGGACGGCCAGCGGACCATACCAAGGCGCAATGCCATTATTACAAAAAGTGGAAAGAAGAGAGCCAACACAACGGGGGGAATTCCCATGAAGGAAACCCTAGTGCGGCTCATAACACAAACATTGGGCAGCACGGCGCGAGTAACCCCAGGCAGACGGGGCAGTATCACACAATAGTTATCGATACCTCCAAAAGAGAAGAGAAATTGAGCCGGAGAAGTCAGCAGGTGAACGCCGTGATACCAAAACACCCGCTTGGTTAAGGTGGTCAGAATACGCGGTAACCTGGAGTCGCGACGACCACCCGCCACAGGTACGGGAACCTGGCAAGTTGGCACTGGTTGTGGCACCATACGTTGCAGGATACAAGCTGACCAAAGTGCTTATGGATGGAGGAAGCAGCATTAATATCTTGTACTACGATACTTTCCAGCGTCTAGGACTCAAGGATTCCAGCCTGCAGCCCACGTCAACAGTATTTCACGGCATTGTCCCAGGAAGGTCCGCACGGCCAGTGGGGAAAATAACCCTAGGGGTAACTTTTGGAACAGAAGAGAACTTTAGAAGTGAATTCCTAAGCTTCGAAGTAGTAAAATTCCAAGCCCATATCACGCCTGTTTGGAAGAACGGCCTTTGCTAAGTTTATGGCCAGGCCATGCTACGTGTACCTACAGTTGAAGATACCAGGACCAAAAGGGGTCATCACAGTGTACGGAGATAGAGAAAAAGCAATAGAATGTGAGAAAGGAGATGCGGCTTTCGCAGAATCCGCCTGTGCCGCGGAAGAACTAAAAGGTTATAAGTCGCAGGTGGACCCAAACGATATGAGTGTGGTTACCACGCCATCTGCCGAGCCACCAATGAAATTCAAAGCGGCCCAGGACACTAAGCAGATAAATCTTGTTCCTGGCGACTCATCCAAGCAAACTAGCATTGGAGCACACATGGAAGAAGACAGGAGAAGGCCCTCGTTGCTTTTCTCCAGGAAAATAAAGACATCTTCGCATGGAAGCCGTCAGATATGCCAGGGGTACCAAGAGAATTAGCAGAACATAGCCTCAAAGTGAACCCTGCGGCTAAACCAGTGAAGCAGCCACTACGGCGTTTTCATGATGACAGGAGAAAGGCAATAGGAGAGGAATAGCTCGCTTGCTGGCTGCAGGATTCATCACAGAGGTATACCATCCGGAGTGGGTGGCAAATCCAGTATTGGTTATGAAAAAGAATGGTACGTGGCGAATGTGCGTTGATTACACCAGTCTTAACAAAGCTTGTCCAAAGGATCCATTTGCTTTGCCAAGAATCGACCAAGTAATTGATTCAACTGCTGGGTGCGAGCTGTTATGCTTTTTGGACGCCTATTCAGGCTACCATCAAATCAAGATGAAGAGGGAAGACCAAGAAAAGACGTCCTTCATCACACCCTTCGGAGCTTTTTGTTACGTCAGCATGCCCTTTGGGTTGAAGAACGCAGGTGCGACTTACCAAAGATGCATTCAGAATTGCTACATGAGCAAATAGGTCGCAACGTTCATGCCTACGTGGATGATATTGTGATTAAATCGCAAGTTAGCCAGGATCTTATTGGTGATCTGGCAGAGACATTCACAAATCTCAGAAAATACAACATGAAGCTCAACCCCACAAAGTGCGTCTTCGGAGTACCAGCAGGAAAGCTATTGGGATTCATAGTATCAGAAAGAGGCATTGAGGCCAATCCTGACAAGATAAAGGCCGTGATGGATCTCCAAAAGCCAGAAAAGATAAAAGATGTACAGCGGCTTACTGGTTGCGTAGCAGCTTTGAGTCGCTTTATATCAAGATTGGGAGAGAAAGCACTACCTTTGTACAGACTGTGAAAAAATCAGACACCTTCGTTTGGGACGCAGAGGCCGACGAAGCTCTGACAGCCTTGAAACATCAATTGACAAATGCTCCAGTTCTGGCGGCTCCAAAAGATAAAGAGCCAATGCTACTATACATAGCGGCAAATTCCCGCGCTGTGAGTGCTGTCATGGTTGTGGAGAGACAAGAAACAGGAAAGGAATACCCTGTCCAGAGGTATACTACGTGAGCGAAGTCCTCACAGCTTCCAAACAGCGTTACCCTGGCAGAAGTTGGTGTTTGGAGTGTTCATGGCGAGTCGCAAGCTGAAGCACTACTTCCAAGAGCATCCAATAACTGTGGTGAGTTCAGCACCATTGGCAGATATCATTCGTAATCGAGAAGCTACTGGAAGAGTCGCTAAGTGGGCGATCGAGTTGGGACCACATCACATCAGCTACGAGCCGCGCACATCAATTAAGTCGCAAGCCCTTGCAGATTTTATTAACGATTGGACAGAAATCCAAGTTGCTCCTAGCATGGCAGAAACCAAATACTGGACCATGCATTTTGATGGGTCAAGACAGTTGCAAGGCTCGGGGGCTGGAGTTGTTCTGACATCTCCCAAGGGAGACAAGCTGCGGTATGTGTTACAGATACACTTCAACTGCACAAATAACGTGGCGGAGTACGAGGCACTGCTTCATGGTCTACGTATAGCAAAGGAGATGAACATCAGTCGCATACGCTGTTTTGGCGATTCAGACTTGGTGGCACAGCAGGTCTCCGGAACGTGGGACAGCAAGGACGAACATGGCTGCATATAGGAGAGAGGTGGACAGAATTGCTGGACATTTCACTGGATACCAAGTTGAACATATTGATCGGAGACAAAATGAAGCTGCGGATGCCCTGTCTCGGCTTGGATCCAATAGACAGTCAGTCCCACCCAATGTTTTCCTGGATGAACTGCACAATCCATCAGTCAAGCCTCCAGCAGAAATTGACATTGCAGAGCCAGAGGATGATTCAACTTTAGTCGCAGCCCTGCATGAACAGCCAGGATGGACAGAGCCATACATGGCATATTTAAGTCGCGGAGTGCTGCCGGACGATGAAATTGAGGCGCGCAAAATCATACGACGATCAAAGGCCTATACAATCATCAACAATGAATTATACAAGCGCAGCGTATCAGGAGCATTCAAAGATGTGTCTCACCAGAAGAGGGACGAAAAATCTTGCACGAAATTCATTCAGGCGATTGTGGCCATCATGCTTCGTCAAGATCTTTGGTGGCAAAGGCGTTCCGACATGGATTCTTCTGGTTAACAGCATTAGCAGATGCAGAGCAAATTGTCAGAGTGTGCGATGGATGTCAAAGATACGCTAGGCAAGATCATATGCCAGCCCAAGCACTTCGCACAATACCCATCACATGGCCTTTTGCCGTATGGGGTTTTGACATGGTAGGGCCTTTCAGACGGTCTTCAAACGGAAAAACTCACCTCTTAGTCATGGTGGACAAATTCACAAAGTGGATAGAAGCAGAACCTGTGGGAGATTGCGAGGCTGAAACAGCAGTCAAGTTCTTGAAGAAGGTCATATTCCGCTTGGTTACCCCCATAGTATCATTACAGACAATGGGAGCAACACCTCTGAAGGGGCTACACAGATATTTTGCGCAGACAATGGGATAAGATTGGACCTCACGTCAGTAGCACACCCGCAGAGCAATGGACAAGCTGAGCGAGCTAACCAGGAAATTCTCCATGGAATTAAGCCGCGCCTTATTGAAAAGGTCGAAGCATCTCCAGGATGTTGGGTGGAAGAACTGCCAGCAGTACTGTGGAGCTTGAGAACAACCCCTAACAGATCCACAGGATTTACACCATATTTCATGGTCTATGGAGCAGAAGCAGTCATGCCCAGCGATATCATACATGATTCACCAAGAGTTGCGGCTTACATCGAGACAGATAATGAGATAGCTCGGCAAGACTCGGTGGACACATTAGAAGAGTTAGAGACTTGGCAGCATCAAGGTCAGCAGTATATCAACAAGACTTGCGACGCTATCATGCCAGACGCATCAAAACCCACCTTTCAAGAAGGCGACCTAGTGCTGCGACTTAAACAAGATCACAAGGGAATGCATAAGCTGTCCTCTCCATGGGAAGGACCCTACATCATCAGCAAGAAGCTAAACAATGGGTCGTACTACCTGCTGGATGTAAGGGAAGAAAGCAGCGAACGCCATGATTTCGAGGATCGTCTCGAGGCACCTCGCCCTTGGAACGTCGCACACCTGCGACCGTACTATACATAAGAAAAGGCTAATCAGAGCCAAGCATCATCCTTTCCAGCTTTATAGCTGAGTATCATCACAGCCACTCAGGGCTAGAACTTCAACTTTGGTCGCCACCTAGGCGCGACCTATGCAACATCTGATCGCCACCCAGGCGCGATCGACCCTTGTATCAGAAACGGCCGCCACCTAGGCGCGGCCGTAAACTTTGTATCATCTCTGGTCGCCACCTAGGCGCGACCGACCCCATGTATCACCATGGATCGCCACCTACGCGCGATCCAACCCTATGTATAACACTCGGTTGCCACCTAGGCGCGACCTTATGTGTCATCATAATCAAAGCTTATCATAGCTTAGCCTATCATGGCAATATCATTATGTTTCTTGGGGTCTTTGTTACCCTGAAACAGCCATTTATTGGCAATTATCAAATTTACCTTAAGTTGGATTGCTACTCGCATTATGTGGCCAAAGTACTGGGGTGTGGCGTCAATCGAGCTTGATTGCCTATCATGGCCGCTCTCGACCCTGAACACACATATTCCTAGGAAATACTGAGTCGCGCGAGTGCCCACTTAAGGATTCAGATGGCCTAACTAGAGGTCGATGTACTGCTTATAGTACGGCAACACCAATTACAATTACTTGTAACTTAACAATTGTTTTATTCATGATATCAAGTTACAGGTGATGACCTTCAGAGTTCTCTGAGAAGAATTGAGATGATTACCACATAACATCCTCTCAATCCTTGGGGGCTATATCATATTATCATCAAAAATTTGAAGATAGATCGTCATCAAGTTTGAAGCTATCAGGATACTCTAAAGCTCACGAAGTCAGATGATCTTCCAGGTGCGAGTCAAGGCCAAACTGTGCAATTATAAGCCGCGAAACAAGGAAAAGCACGGCCTAAGCATTCAAGATCAAGAAGTACTATGAAGTTCAGGCCATGCTTGGGGGCTAATGTCGGGGGAATACTTTCTGGATTAACCCGCGGCCCAGTGCGACTTAACTTACTCGCACGGATGAAGGCCCACTTGGGAACAAGCCCAATATTGAACCGCCATAAGGAGAAAGATCTAGAAGACAAATCCCGGAGGACGTGAAGACCAAGTAGTCTCCGAGTAGGCCTCTGTGGATGTATTCCTTATGGGGAAGTTTCCTTTTGTAACCTAGCGAGCCTCTGTGTATATAAAGAGGACTCGCAGGACTTAGAGCGGGTCAAGCTATCAAGCCCCAAACCCTAGCTCATACGGCGAGTACCAGATCGGATCGCCTCCATTGTAACACCTCGATTATCATATCAATACCAATCTAGGGTAGGCAGGAAGTAGGTCTTTTACCTCACATTGAGGGGGCCGAACCTGGGTAAATCTGTGTTGATCTTTGTTCCTGCGATCCCAAGCTCGGAGATGCTTGACTCGCGTAATCCCACACCTACGAAGTCATCTATGACACCTGACGTGACAAACCCACGACAGCGGCAGCCGACATGGCGGAGCGCGCGAGCGGCTGTCTCGCTCCTTGTGTTGGAGACTGGGAAGGGAGCGTGGCGCGAGGGGAGAAGAAGCTTGAGAGGTGGAGGCGACGGCAGCTAGGGTTTCTCGGCGGCCTTTTTTCCTCTCCTGACGATCAATTGTTCTCTTATTCCCTAGTCGCACAGTGACAGGTGGGCCAACCAGTGGGATGAAGATTGAAGAGCGAGGCCAGAGCCCAGCCGTTGCGATCGAAAAGGGCAAAACGTGAGCGCCACGTGGACAGCACGAGGAGGCGCCCAGGGGGTGGACACTTGCTTGTTCTCAATGAGAACCTTTGGAGTGCAGATTTGGTGCTCCCGAGCTCCAGTGATCCTGCCCATTTCAGAAAAATAAAACCATATTTAAAAGTTTCAAAAAAATTTGAAAAAAAATCATGCATATTCCTACTGATATTTCCTACAATCTTGAAAAATCTCAATGCAAAATACTTTATGATTTGAGCTACACAAAATAGAGAAATGTGCAGATCTGAGTATAGTGAACAATAAAATTTAAACTTTTGTCTTTTTTATGTAGCTCAAATCATAAAGTATTTTGCATTGATATTTTGCACGATTATATGACATATCAGTAGGAACCTGCCGCCGTCGAAGGATTCGACGGGCAACTAAGCCCTCACCGGCGGACGGCGGGGGTCTCGTTTTCTTGTTCGTGGGACGTGGTGACAAGCCCGGAGGCACAAGGCAACTAAGCCCTCACCGGCGGACGGCGGGGGTCTCTCGTTTTCTTGTTCGTGGGGCGTGGTGACAAGCCCGGAGGCGTTGTGCGTGCAGCAAAGAGGGGCAGAAGCGGGGAGCATGCTGTGACCAGATCAGAGGATCGTCCAGTGCGGCGGCACGTTGCCTCGTGATGGCGCGATGGGCCAGGTCTGGGCCGCGAGGGCCTGCTCTCGGCATCGGTCAAGGAGGAGCAAGAGGGTGGAGCTGGGGGCGCCGGAGCGGCGACTCCGAGATGGAGGTGTGGCGGCGCGGTGTTCCCTGTCTGCTCCGGCCGTAATCCTTTATGGTCAATTCCTAGCCGAGCCTGGGAATTTGGCTAGCATGGCCGCTTGAAAGTGCGTTTGGGCGCAATGGTTCCTTTTTCTCAACGAGCGAGGTTGTTTGATGAGGTACATGCACTACCCAGGCGTCCTCAATAAGCGCTTTGCATTGCAAATTAATGGCGCTTAGTGATAAATCCAAATTTGTCTTATTTATATATTTTTTCTCACTTAAGCGTCTAGTTTGGCGCCTAACGTTGTACATTCACTTATCCGACTAGGTCTATCTTTTGAATCGTGAGGGGATTTTATTCAGTCGGTTCCCATATCCGATCGACTCCTAAGAAACGGTTTTTTCTTTGATATGCAGTTTTTACCGGAGGGAATTGGTAGATTTTTTTTTAGGAGGGGAATTGGTAGATTTATACATGCCGGAGCCAAACTAATTCGAAATACTTAGAGCATCTCCACCGGCACGCCCAATAGCGCTTTCAATAGGTCTATTGGACACGACAGCACAGAAATGCCCCTTGGTGGCGAGCCCAATAGCTCAAATGTTGTCGGCGTGTCCCAATGGAACGTCCGACAACTCCGCTTCATGTCCAATTTTTAGGGAGACAAGCGGGCGTGCCGGCAACCGTGGCAACACGCGCCGCGTCGGATCCTGACGCGCGAGGCCGACGCGTCAGCGGCACAGCGGTCGCGGACGAATTTATTGTGGCCGGTATGCCCGTTTTAATGACGTAGCGGCTCCCCGGGTGGGCGCAGACGACGCGACGAGCGCAGCACTGGAAGCCTAGGCGGTGGCGCACACGCGTCGTCGTCGTCAATGCGCGTGGCAGACGAACCGGTGGCGGCTTTAATATGGCGCCAGCCTCCTCCGCTCGCCGCCTGCTTTAAAACGGCGCCCGACACGCCACTCCTATCTACACAACACATAACCTCTCCTCTCCCACCAAAACCCTAACTAGCATGCCTGGCAGCCGCAAGTAGCGACCAACGATGTTCGAGCAGGAGGAGCAGCGCCGCCACCTGGTGGCCGCGGACCGTCATGCTACGCGAGCGCGCCGCCGCCGCCGTGACCCTCGAGTGTCGCCTTGAGAAGGAGCAGCGCCGCCTCCTTAACGAGGAGCGGATGATGGGCCAGGTGTTTGCTAGCGCGATTCGGCGTGAGGAGAAGCAGTGGAACACGTTCCAGGAGCGGCAGCGCCGCCTCGTGGACGAGATGTGGCGCCACGAGCAAGGTTTGCGGCCGGCGCGGCCAGCTCCTCCTGCGTGGTGCCTCCTCCACCACTGTCGGTCGAGGCGGCGCAGGACCACGCCCGCCACAACTACCTGGTGCCAGACGACATTGAGCTGCCAGAGGGGTGGGTGTTGAACGTTGTCATGATGTCGGTGGCGCAGCGGCTCAGCGGGAGGGCCCACATCGACTACATCATGCGGCGGCGGAGGGATTTGTCGTGGGAACATCGCATCGACTCGTTCTACTCCATCTCAGCGCCGCACTGGCACGCCATGATAGACGCGTAGTACGAGGCGGGCCGCGGCTCTTTCTTCCTCCCCGACGGCGTGCGGTCACGACCGAGAGAGTGGTTTGCATCAGACGACGAGCAGGCCCGCTCATCGTCCGACGATGAGCTTCCCGACCTCCCCTTACGAGCGGCAACAGCGTCACGTGCACCGGAGTAGGGGCACATGAACCTGTCCCACCACCGGCTCTGGCACCGGAGGAGGGGGCGGAGGAAGCGACGACTAGCCAGAACCGGAGTGGGAAGGAATGCAGGCCGCCATCGAATACTCCCTCCGTCGTTGCTAGATCAAACCCCACCACACTCGGCACTGGCGACGAACCGGAGAAGTTCCTCAAGGGCGCAACCGACGTCGGCGAAACCAGAAGCCTTAGCGATGGCTGATACTTCTCAAACGTATCTATAATTTTTGATGTTCCATGATTGTTTTATACCAAATGCTACATGTTTTATTTATAGTTTATATCATTTTTATGCATTTTCTGGAACTAACCTATTAACAAGATGCTACAGTTCCAGTTTCTGTTTTCTACTGTCTTTTTGTTCTAGAAATCCTAGTCGGGAAATATTCTCCAAAAGATCTGAAAATTTACGGGATTTATTTTTACGAAGGAACCAAGCCACTGCCTGAAGGAGAGGTCCAGGAGACCCATTAGTGGAGCAGGCAACCCACGGCGTGGCCTGGGGGTGGCCCGCACCCTCAGCCCGTGTGGGCCCCCTGGTGCTCCTCTGACGACGCCCTTTCGCCTATAAATTACTTCGTCCCCGAAAACCCTAAACACCCGATCAAAAATCCACGAAAAGTTCCGTCGTCATCAACCCTAGTCCGGGAGGGTTCTGAAGCTCTTCTCGGCACCCTGCCGGAGGCGAGATCATCACCAAAGGGCTCTACACCACTATGCCTGCCTCCGGAGTGATGTGTGAGTAGTTCCCTACTGGACTACGGGTCCATAGCATTAGCTAGATGGTAGTCTCTCCACTTTGTGCTATCATGTTTAGATCTTGTGAGCTGCCTAACATGATCAAGATCCTCTTTATGTAATGCTACATGTTGTGTTTGCTGGGATCCGATGAATTGTGAAGTTATGATCAAGTTTGTTCATCTATCTATCTACATGTGTTACTTATGTTCTTGCATGCTCTCCGTTGTTAATATATGCTTTGGCAGAGTAGATGCTAGTGACTCCAAGTAAGAGAGAAGAATGATAGAAGAAGATCAAGAAGTGAGAAAAGCTTAAACTTGGGGAGACCCCCATGGGCCTCCTCTGCATATATCAAGAAGACTCAAGCGTATAAGCTTCGGGATGCCCAAAGCATCCCCTTCTTTATCATCAAATTATCAGGTCATCTCTAGTGAGACTATATTATTATTGCTTCACACTTTAAGTGTTGTTCTTGGAGCATCTATGTGTTTTTATTTTCAGTTTGTTTTTGTTTTGTTTTCTGATCATAACTAAGTTGGATCCTAGCATTCTTGTGTGGGAGAGAGACATGCTCCCCTTTTTCCTAGAATACTCATGTTCTTCAATTATATTTGTTGGGTATTCTGTATGTGTTCTGTTAGCTTCTAGCTCTTGTTTTTTATGTATCTCTTGTTCAGAGCTATTAGTTCTTTTGTGGAAAGTACTCTCTTGCTTCACTTATATTTGTTTGGATAGTTTTTAAATAAGTTGATTGGTGTTTGGTTGGAACAGAAAATGCTATGCATGTGGTAGTGGTATAATGAAAAAATTGCATAGTCTTGTAGATTATTGAACTGTGATAACTTGATTCTTTACAAATGTTTTGACATATTAAATGATTAGATGTTAATGCTTGCTGGTTACTTAAGCTAAAATTTATTAGTGGTTGTTGCCGTAAAGCTTGTTCCGTACTACAAACTCTATTAAAATTGATGAATGTGTAGTTGGTCTTGATAGCTGTTCTTGTCCGAAGGTAATACGTAATAACATAGCTGTGTGCTAAGGTCGAGGGATCTAACGGTGTACTTGTGTCGCCGTGAACGGCCCTCGTTGGAGTAAATTTTAATCATGCTCTTAATGTTGAACTTGCTAGTTGCTTGCAATAAACTTGTGAGTTCTTTTTGACTAATGTTGAGCTACGGTTTTTGGCATTTCCACCATCCAAATTTTGCTAGCCTCTTCGGTGCTGTGCATTGCCTTCTTCTGACATTGGGAGTTGTTGCATACTTCGCAAGTACATCCAAACCCCGTGGGAGAACTTCTTCTTGTTCTCCTACACATAAGCCTATACATCTTACTCAAAACAGCCACCATACCTACCTAGTACAGCATTTCCATAGCTGTTCCGAGATATATTGCCATGCAACTTCTATCATACATTACATGACTTGTTGTCATTCATGATTTTTTGCTTTGCATGATTCTATACAGTTGATCTGTGGTTTTACCCATGTTACGCTAGATAATTGCACATCTTGATACACTGGCAGAGGCATACAGTTTTATACATTATGTTTTGTTATCTATACAAAAAGTGTGTTCTCATTTTAGAGTGTCGCCCCTACTAGTGAGGAAGAGAAAGTGAAAGAGCCATGGAGGCCATTTAAAAGCAGAAAAATACAAAAAAAAGTGAAAAGGAGAAAAAAAGAAATAAAGAGAGATGGGGGGCAACATTACTATCTTTTTTTGCACACTTGTGCTCATGTGTAGCACCTGCGGTTTCATAGTCATCATATTTGTGTTCATGTTCAGCACCTATGCTCCATTTGAGAGAGTTTTCATGTTTTACTAGTATAACTATGTGGGGAATTTTTCATTATAGAACTTGGGTTGTATATTCCAATGATGAGCCTCCTCAAAAGTGCTCTAGGTCTTCGTGAGCAACCGAGTTGGATGCACCCCCACTAGTTCCATTGGAGAGCTTTCATACACTTATAGCTCTATGTGCATCCGTTGCATGGCAATCACTACTCCTTGCATAGCTTCGATTATAAGACTTCCTCTTGTCTAATAATCATTTATAGTTGTGTGAGACTTTCTTCCATTGGCCTTCCAACCCCCATTAATGTTCTTTTTGCCATAACATCATGGTGCCAATACCAAATACTTACGCTCACCGGTTGAGTAAACTTCAAAACAGTTGATTCATGACGTTCATGTTTATTTTTACTTGACTGGATCCCTTTTATGTCGTGAAAAATTGCTTGATGCTTGAATAGAAGGATAGAACTTCTACTCTGAATACTTATGTCTCCAAAGCATCATCCATGAAAGGATTTAGCTTGTTTAACTGTCTTGCTTTATCATTGCTTATTTAATATCTATTATAGACATTTACTTTCAATGATTTGATCTCAGTTCACATGGTGTACATTAGTATTTGACCAAGATTGTGTTGGTAGCATGTCACTCCAAAAATTATATTTTGTTATCGTTTACCTACTCGAGGACGAGTAGGAACTAAGCTTGGGGATGCTGATACGTTTCAAACGTCTCTATAATTTTTGATGTTCCATGCTTATTTTATACCAAATGCTACATGTTTTATTTATGGTTTATATCATTTTACCCATTTTGTGGAACTAACCTATTAACAAGATGGCACAGGTATTCTACCGTCTTTTTGTTTCAGAAATCCTAGTCAGGAAATATTCTCCAAAAGATCTGAAAATTTATGAAATTTATTTTTACGAAGGAACCAAGCCACTGCCCGAAGGAGAGGTCCAGGGGACCCACCAGTGGAGCAGGCGACCCCATGGTGCAGCCTAGGGGTGGCCCGCGCCCTTAGCCCGTGTGGGCCCCCTGGTGCACCTCTGACGCCGTCATTTCGCCTATAAATTACTTTGTCCCCGAAAACCCTAAACTGCCGATCAGAAATCCATGAAAAGTTCCGTCGTCATCAACCCTAGTTCGGGAAGGTTCTGAGGCTCTTCTCGGCACCCTCCCGGAGGCGAGATCGTCACCGGAGGGTTCTACACCACCATGTCTGCCTCCGGAATGATGCGTGAGTAGTTCCCCATGGACTACGGGTCCATAGCAGTAGCTAGATGGTAGTCTCTTCACTTTGTGCTATCATGTTTAGATCTTGTGAGCTGCCTAACATGATCAAGATCCTCTTTATCTAATGCTACATGTTGTGTTTGCTGGGATCCGATGAATTGTGAAGTTATGATCAAGTTTATTCATCTATCTATCTACATGTGTTATTTATGTTCTTGCATGCTCTCCGTTGTTAGTAGATGCTTTTGCCACTAGGGAGAAAATAACAATGCTTTGTCTACGTGTCATGTACATTGTTTACATTACACACTTTTCTTATTGAAATTATCTATTGCTTGCAACTTAATACTTGAGGGTGACATGGATGTTATCCTGCAGGTGGATTATTAGTCATAGATGGAGCTAGCAATTGGTCTATGTATCTTATTGTAATGCCCAATAAATCTCACAGTGACCATGTTCTTGTCATAATATGAATTGTCATGCCCTTGCACTTTGTAAATTACAAAGCTGTAATTTGTTTACCCAGCATGTTAGTTTATCTGTTATATGGAGAAACACCTCTAGTAAACTGTGGACCCCGATCTTTTATCTTACACCGATACAAACACCGTTGCCACTGTTTCCTACGCTCATTTACTCGCTGTTCATTTTGCATTTACTTTTATTCTCCACACCATACGTTTAATCCTTTGTATTTGTCGAGGATTACTCCCGAAGGAAACACAAGGGTAGTGTCGTTCGAACAATGGGGACTGAAACACGCTCTCGACGAACTCTCGGTGACCTCGGCAGAGAAGACACACACACAACAAGGAGGCACAGCGGTTACCCAGGTTCAGGCCACCATGGAGGTGTAATACCCTACTTCCTGCTTGAGATGGATTGCACTGCTCGGAGCGATTACAGTACAAGTGTTGGTGTTTGTGGCGAGGTCGAAGATGATTGGGGATCCCTCTCTACGGCCACAGTGAGGCCCTATTTATAGTACTCCAGTCCTCTTCCCCCAAATTTTTAGGCGGGAAGGGTTGCCACATGGCACCAAGAGGGGGTACCGGCGTACTGCCCAAACTCAGGTAAAGCCACCGTCCATGGCTCAGTCGTAAGGCCTTGTCGGTGACGTTGTCGATGACGCCCGCGGTGGCGCGTAGCGCTGGTTGGGCTGTCTAGAACCAAAGAGGGAAGTCTTGGGCTCCGCTTTGCTTGTCGTGGATGGTCGGCACCCTTTAATCACCAAAGTGGAAAGCTTTGGCCGACACGCTCTGCTGGCGCGAGCGTCACTCTAGGGAAGACGCAGTCGCACATGCCCCCTGGCGCGGGGTCACGGGTGCGCCAAGTCTTTGTCTTGTACCACGTGAGGCTTGATGGCGCGGCTTTCCTCGCGAGGGCGGCCTCTTGAGGCCCTTCCTTGGCTGTTTGGTGAAGCGTCCTCCCGAGGCCTCTAGCCTCGGTCGCGCGAAGCTTGGAGGAGCCTGGCGAGGTGAGCCATGCTCTGCTGACTGATGACTTGTCTTGTTCTTCATGCGTGGACTTCCGGGCCAAAGGCATACGGGCCGTGGTACCCTGGTTTCCACTGGTCTGACTGTAGCCCCCGAGCCCGTGTCGTGCACGCCTTGCGACCGTCGGATGTGAAGCGGCACGGGCCCAAAAGATGCTTGGCCCAGGAGATGACGCGTGTCACGGCAGTTCTGCGCGCACGTGCCCACGATGGACGCGACGCCTCGGTAACCACCGGGGTAGGTCGTAAAGCCTGGGCCGCGCGTGGCGCGGTCATCCCATCGTCTTCATCGCCCGAGGGATTAATGCACCTTTGACCCCTGGACTCTCGGTTGAGTGGTGGCCAACATGTTGTGCCACGGTGGCTATTTAAGGACAGTGAGTCTGCCTTACTTCGTCTTCATTCCACACTTCCTCTCCTTGTGGAGGGCCTTCCCTTATACCTTCATCTCGTCTGGCGCCGGTGTGACTTGATGGTGAGCATGAGGAGAGGCCCGGGCGGTCTTCGTGCGCTGTCGTCTTCCTTAGAAGCGGGGACCAGCGCTCGTGGGGGACTCGTGCCCCGTGGCCATGGCGGTCGTGGGCTAGGCGGCCGCGGGGTTAAAGGCCGCGGTGGAGCTTCCGCCCCTCTTCCGCGTGAGGTGGACCACCTTGGGCGAGCGGCGTTCGAGTTCTTCCTGCATCTAGGCGACAGGCCCCGCAGCCGGCCTCTTCTCCCTGATTCCTTCCTGGCTAGAGTGCAGGGCAGCCAGCCCCAGGGCTTCTGGCTTCACGTGGAGTGGTGTCCGAGCGGACCCTCCTGGGTTTATGCGGATTACCTTCACCAGGTCTCTGTTCTTCGTCTCGGCCAGGGGTGGCGGTCGTTTGCTCGTGCTCGGCGTCTGGCCCCTGGGCAGTATCTGTCCGTCAGATATGACGGGGACGCGGATCTCTTCGTGAAGGTCTTCCACGAGTACGGCGGATGCGTGGAGTGTTGCGCTGAGAGCGAGAGCAGCTATAGCGTCGATTCCTCTGGTGAGGATGAAGATGAGGAAAAATCCTCCAGCGTGAAGAAGGAGGCTGAGTCTTCCTCCTCTTGAGGGAGATCCGTCCGCAGGGCTACGAAGATCACCTTCACCTCCTTCTTCGTGGCCTCGTCGCCGTGATTCTGGGAGCGGGGCTGCCGTCTTAAGTCCTTCATGTATGCTGCAGGGTCGTTAGAGCTTTTCCTATTCTTGCCTTTTGAGCTGCTTTGTAAGCCTTTTGTACTTGAGAAGAATGGAAAGAAAAAAAAGGTTGTGTCTTGGTTGTTTTTACTTATCTTTTTGTTGCGTAAAAGTTCCTCGAGGATGAGTGTGCGGTTGGGGTTATCACTCCTTGTAGCTGGCGAGCCTTCGCTTCCTTCCTGGAACTCATGCTTCCTGTGAAAGACAGCGAGGGTCGTTTGGTTCCAGCCACCGAGCGCGCTGGTGCGGTCCTATGAGGCAGTAAGGACTCTTGAGGTTTTATGCTCGGGAGTTTCTTTAGACGTTCAAACAAACCATGGGGTTCAGGGGACAGAGCCACAATGTCTTTTAGAAAGGGAACTTAGCTTTGGTGGGGCGGAGACCCTGAGGAGCGATTTTGGCCTGTCGGGCCTCTCGAGGCTTGGAGCGGATGCTGGGCTGTACCTTGTGGGCTCTCGTCTTCTTGGGGTTCTGCCCCACGTCTGCATCCTTTTCTGCGACAGAAACAAAGACAACAAGAGCTGTGACGGTGCACGCTTGTAGGTTCACGCCTAGTGTTGCACGAGGAAGTTTAGCACCAAGGACCTTGGGAGGTGGCGTGTACGAGGGCGTCCCCCCAAATCCACATATGGTTTACTTGGGTTTTTTGGAGCTGCTGGGACTGACCCGAGCATAGACACCGTGCTCCAGCCCCCGCTCGTGTAACGCTCAGGGGAGAAATTAGCGTGCACCAAAAGTTTTGCTTACTGAGAGGTAAGGACAAACAAGGGTATGTTTAGCGTGAAGCGCTTTGTTTTTGTTGAATGAATAAGTTCATTACAAAACGTGCCACTGTGGGCAGGGAGATCCTCGTGAAGAGGATTCTCATTGAGGCTGTAGTGGCCGCGTGACACCCTCATGAAATAAATAGCCGCCGTGCGATCACGGGGTCACACGCAGGGTGTGTTGGAGTCTTCTTCAACCCAGGATGAACACTGGGAAAGGTGTCGATGGAGAATGTCTTAGCTGGAAGACACAAAAAGCCACGACGGTGAGCGTATCGCCGCCCGGTGGAGAGTGTCATGCCAGTCCTCCTACTGGGGAGGCTGGGCTTTGCCACTTGCGGGGTAGCCCCCGAGCCGCTGGCGGCCAGGCTCAACCTTTTGGCGACAGTCGGCCCCTTAAGGGAGGGGACCGTCTTCTTGTGCACTGGCGTGACCAGTGGCTCTGTAACCAGGGGGCTTTGGCGAGAGCCCCCGTGGTGGGTGGAACCTTGGGGCTGGCCTTGGCGGGTAGCGCTTTGGCGGCGTTGGACTTGGCTGGGTAAGCCTTGGCAGGGCGCAGGGCCGCTGCCTTCTTTGCCGCAGCCTTTTCCTGGCAGGTGAACTGCTTCTTCTTGGAGGGCGCCATGTAGTCGAGGGTGTCCTCGTCGGTGGGTAGATGGCAACCGCAACCTTGTAGACGTCCACGACAGTGCGTACAGAATCCTTCTCATCGCAGTGGATGGTGATGGTGTTGCTGCAGCCTGGTATCTTGACGATGTTGTAGGCGTGGTGCGTGACCGCCATGAACTTGGCCAGCACTGGGTAGCCCAGGATGACGTTGTACGGCAGGTTGATGTAGGCGACATCGAAGTCGATCAGCTTGGTGCGGTAGTTGTCCTGGGTGCCGAACGTGACGGGTAAGCGCACCTGCCCGAGGGGCACAGTGGTGCCTTCCGTCACCCCTGAGAAGGGTCTGGTTGGCATGAGGCGCTCGTGCGACACCTGGAGCAGGTCGAAGCTATCCACGAAGAGCACGTTCAGGCCCGCTCCCCCATCGATGAGTGTCTTGGTGACAACGACGTTGTTGATGGTGGGGGTGCACACCAGCGGGATGGTGCCCACGGCTGCCGTGCTCTTGGGGTGGTCGCTGGAGTCAAAGGGGATCTTGTACTGTGACCACTTAAGGGGCTTGCCGGCGCCGACACTTGGGAGGGCAGCGCTGACTTCTCGGGTGAGCTCCTTGAAGTGGCGGTTGGAGATGGGCGATTGCGCTCCGCCGAGAATGCATGCAGCAATCCGCCGGGGCTCCTGGTAGCCCCTGCGTACTCGTCGGGGAGGTTGTTGTTCTCTTCTGGTTGTGGCTGGGCAGCGTTGGCCTGCTGGTTCGGCTGATGATTGGCCTGCTGAGGATACTGGCCCTGGGGAGGATACTGACCTTGCTGAGGGTACTGGCCCTGCTGAGGGTACTGGCCTGGCGGTGGATACTGGCCCTGCTGAGGGTATGGACCATGCTGAGGGTACTGGCCCTGCTGGTTGTAGTTGTTACCACGGTCCGGCCAGCGCCCGTTGCTGCGGTTGCCTCCCCGTCCATCACCGCGACGGTTCTGGCGATTGTTGCGAATCTTCTCGATCTTGAAGCAGTCCTCAATGTTGTGGGTGCTCAGCTTGTGGAAATCACAGTACTTGCCGCCTTTCTTGCTGTCTTCTTCCCCGCTGCGCTTGAGCTTCTGCCCGTGCTTGGGCTCCGGCTCCACTGCAAGGACGGCTGGTGCCTTTCGCTTCGCGGGATCCCTGCCTTTGCTCTTGACCTTTGCCGCGTCGGAGTCCTCCAGCTCAGGGCAGTTGTGGGCGAACAAGCGGCCTTCCTCTGCCTTAGCACACTTGTCGGCCAAATGGAAGAGCAACACCACGTGGGTGAGGGAGTCGGCGTAGATGCCAAGCTTCTCAAGCATCCTGGCGTCCATGACACCGGCGGAGAATGCCCCAATGACGGAGGCGTTGTTAATGTGTGGGATCCTGTTGCGGACTTGACTGAAGCGCTGGATGTACTTGCGCAGCGTCTCGCCCTTGCGCTGCTTCACCGCGCGGAGGTCGTTGAGGAAGAGAGGGCGCTCGTGCGTCCTTTTGATTGGCGACGAACTATTCACACAGCTCCCCCAGGACCTGATGGAAACCTCGGGGAGGTCATGAACCACGAGCAGGCAGTGTCCTTGAGGGTCATGGGGAACCAGTTGGCCATGACTCGGTCATCGCCGTCCGCGGCTTGGATTCCCACAGTGTAGAGCTGCAGGAACTCCACAGGTTGAGCATGCCGTCGTAGCGGGGAGGCAACTCCGGGCGGAACTTGGTAGGCCAGACCACCCAACGTAGCTCTCGTGAGAGGGCGAGGCAACCCTTGCTGTACGTGGCGTGACCACCGGCGAGGACGACGCGGTTTGGGTCGCCGGCTGCGGCGAGGTCGCGGACCATGCGATCCTGTTGCTCGCGCTGGCGCTCGAGGTTCACGCGGGCGTCCTCCGGGGCTCTTGCGATGATTTGGCAGCTGGCACTCCGAGGTGCGGGGAGGATGCACCGTGGGACGGGTCCCTGTCCAGGGCGTGGGCATCTTGGTACGACCCGCGAGCTCCTCTTGCCGGAGGCAGAAGAGGTGGAGGAGGACGAGGGGTGCCATGCGCCATTCTTCCCTGCGATGCTGGTGGCACTATGGAGTGCGACGGTGCCGGGGCGACTTTCGTGGTGTTGACGAGCTCGGTGACTCGCTGGAACCACGTGTCGTGGCCGGCCTCAATGGCCAGTAGCGTAGGAGTTCCTGCGCCATGAGCAGCGCAGCCCCCGGCGTCAGTGGGGCCCGGGTGGAGGCAGACGCGGTGTGGCCGTTGGACGGCGGAGTCGTGTTCTGCCAGGAAGGATGGAGGGAAGAAGCTTCCACCTCCTCCGACCCGTGTTCCGCTTCTTCCTCAGAGGCAGTGGGAGCTGCGTGCCTGCGCGGGTTGTTGACGGCGGGCTCAGAGGCGACCCGGCTGGCCGCCTTGCGGCATGTGTTGACCATGGCGGTGAGGAGAAACGAAGAGAGCGCCTCAGTCCCCTACCTCTCGGTAGTGTCGTTCGAACACTGGGGACTGAAACACGCTCTCGACGAACTCTCGGTGACCTCGGCGGATAAGACACACACATAGCAAGGAGGCACAACGATTACCTAGGTTCAGGCCACCATGGAGGTGTAATACCCAACTTCCTGCTTGAGATGGATCGCACTGCTCGGAGCGATTACAGTACAAGTGTTGGTGTTTGTGGCGAGGTAGAAGATGATTGGGGATCCCTCTCTACGGCCGCAGTGTGCCATATAGCACCAAGAGGGGGTACCGGCGTACTGCCCTAACTCAGGTAAAGCCACTGTCCATGGCGCAGTCGTAAGGCATTGTCGGTGACGTTGTCGATGATGCCCGCGGTGGCACGTAGCGCCGGTCCGGCCGTCTTGCACCAAAGAGGGAAGTCTTGGGCTCCGCTTTGCTTGTCGTGGATGGTCGACACCCTTTAATCACCAAAGTGGAAAGCTTTGGCCGACACGCTCTGCTGGCACGATGTAACAGCCCACTTTTGGTATTGCAAAATATGGACCAAATTTTCACTTTTCTTTCCTCTCATGCATCATGGCATCCATGCATAATCATGTCTCATTTGAGTTAATACAACAGTTGCATGGAAATGATGTTGAGTTGTTAAACAAAAGTTTGCAAATAAACATATTTGTCAAGGAAGTTCCAAGAGTTCAAAAATAATATTTTGCACTTGCTCTAAAATCTCTAGGGTATTCTTCAAATTTTCAAAATACCAAAAATCCCTAGACATACCTTCCTAAACCAAAGTGGTACAAAACATCTTAGTTTGAGACACCAAATTTTGTGGAGCAACAAAATGCAAGGGGAGCCTCCCCAAATAATTTCATAAATTTTGGAGTGAGTTAAGTGCTTCAATTAAATGACTAAAGGTTGCTGTTTTTAAAAGAGAAACTTAAAAGGACTAAGTTGTGAGGGAAAACAATTATGCAGGGGTTTTTTCGCAAAATGCCCTTCTCCTTCCTGTAGCCACGCGCTCCACTAGCGCCGTGGCCATGCCGTCGCCTCGCCCGCACGACGCCGCGCCGGCCCCCTCCTCTGCCTCTCCCCTGCGAGGAGCAAGCACCACGAAGCCCCACCTGCTCCCACTCCCCGATATTCCCCTCCCGTTCCCTTTCTCTCGTCCTCTCCGCACGGCCGAAACCGAGCTCGCCGTTGACGCCGCGTCGCCGTCGCCTGAGGCCGCTCTGAGTAGATCGAGGACCGCCAGAAGCTTCGCCGCGTCTTCCTCTCCGTCCTCGCCGAAGGAATCGACGCGGGACGCCACCGTCTCACCGCGCCATCGCCACCTTCCACGCCGCCGGCCGAAGCTCCTCCGCGACGTTGCCACCGTCTCCGACCACCCCCGTCCTCGCGGAGCTGTGTAGCACGCTCAGGGTGAGCCTGCTGTCCTCCGGAACCCCTCCGTTCCTCCCCTCACCCTCTGTGTCGCCGTCGCACCGCGAGCCGCAGTGCGCCGCCGTGCCATCCGAGTTGATCGGATTTTCCGATTCCAACACAGTCGGAATATCCGAGATACTCCAGTACGTCGTAGCTTCCAGTCCTTAGTGGATTTTCACGACACCTGAGACGACCGGATAATCCGGTTTAGAAAGTTCGGATATTCCGAAAATAACCAGTACTCCCGACCACTGTTCCACTTCAGGTCCTTAGCCGTTTTTTCGAGCCAGATGGATCGGATTTTCCGAATCCGACTCCATCGGATAATCCGAATACCCCGGATAATCCGATTCCAACCTCATCGAATAATCCGATTAACCCGTTTCAACAATAATACAAACACTTTCAGTTCCCCTCCTAATTTGATGCAAGAATGTTTAATCACCTAAACCCTGCATTTCATCATCTGATCATGACATTTCATATGCAAGTTCACCCTAGGGTTTCATCTATCTTAATCAACAAGGAAGGATACTACTTTACTTAACTCCACGGTGTATACGAGATGTGCCCCCCTTGCGCATCCGAACTCCGTTTAAGTTGAATAGCGTGAATCATCCTCATCTCGGGGATTTAAAATGCCATGCCATCATGTGTTTGCGCATTGCATTTGTTAAAGCATGTGTGGTGATTGATTGCTCTTCCGTTGTTATGCTTCGAAAGATCAAGCAACCGGGGTTACGCCGCAATACCCCGATGATCCGTACTACCAGCACGTTGAACAAGGCAAGCGTAATCCCCCTCTGAGCATGTCTTATCCTATTTTCCGCAAATATTTTCTCCACTACAATATTGCATGCGGTTCCAAATGTCAATTGGTTTGGATTAGAGTATCCTATAGTTGCATTAAGTTTCCTATGCCATTACCTGTTTCCCTCCTATTATCCATAGGTTTGTATTGTTGGCCAGAGATACTTAACTATGTTATGTTGTTGCTTAGCCATGCTTAGTTAAATGTTTATTCATCCGATGGATATTTCATGTTGGAAACAGAAGTTGAAATGTTCGGATGATGATGGAGGAATTGTGGTGACAGGTAATAAAATGCTTAAAGGTGGGGATGAGAGGCCACTATGGTTTGGTGGTGTTTTGTCTCGCTCTTGCCGCTTAGGTGCGAGTTCTTTACCTCTTGAACCAAGAATGAGCGCGCTTCCTTTCGGTGGGGTATATGGAGCCCTCGTCGACCGACTAACTTGGGCGGAACTAGCCAGGATCCTCTAGTTTGAGCTTCCATTTGCGCGTGCGTTGAGATGGTGGCCAAGACAGAAATGAGGATGGTGGTGTTTAGGAAAATGAGTGGCCACGGGGCAGGGTGTTGGAGGCACTGAACCTGTCCCGTCCTCACTGATGATCCTGGGTTAGTCTCAAGCAAGGTAAAAGTTGTAACCGTTCCCACTCAGTCGGCTTTCACTGGAAGAGAGCTAAGCATAGGCAATGAGCCGGGCGGTACCGAAGGTTAAACACGGTGCACCCCTGCAGGGTTAAATCTTTTCGAAAAGCCGTGTCCACGGTTATGGACGACTTGGGAAAGGACGATAAGATCATAGAAAACTTGAACGGAATGATAATAACCTGAGTACTAAAGGTACTACTCAAGAATGCAAGGTTAGCCTCCTCGAGGGTGATTCGGGGAGGTGCCTTTGTAGAACAGCTACAGTGGTGGTTGATGATGAGAAAGGTGATCAAAGAAAAGAGTTACTTCTTACCTCTTTTAAAAATACTCTGATTAGTCGATGCCATGGAGTTATGTTTCTATAAATAAAATCAGCTTTATGTAAAACAGGCATAAAACTTTGAAAGCCTCATCGAGCTAAAGCTCTATATTTAATCTTGCGAGTTCGTCTAACTCAACGTCGTTTGTTTGTTTGTTTCAAAGGAGGACTTCACCGACCTCGAAGGTGGGTTCTTTGTGGACGTCGACGAGTAGTCCGGGGTTCCCAGGTGGCAGCTTGGGACATCCCGGAACAGCTGGCGTTGGATGTTTATCTGTAGGCCTCTTAGGCCATAATTTGGATCTTGTTGTTTAGAACAACCTATTTCGCTTCCGCATGTTGTAATGTTGGGTCTGTGACCTCTGGTTGTAATTTGCTATCTTTCTCTATTATAAGAGTTGAACTATAATGCTTTGTGTCGTAGAGTCTGTGATGTGCCAGTTGTTCCACAATTCTTGATCTCTCTATTATGCATTGATAGTTGTGCCTGTGTTAAGGCATCAATCGGGGTGTTGCGTTGCCGATGATCAATTCCGAGCAACGCCTGCCAAAGGTTTTGGCCGGGGATTGGTAAACCCGTAACCTCCGGTTGTATCGCTTAACCTCGGGGTGTTGCATTGCCACACGCAAGCGTCACTCTGGGGAAGACGCAGTCGCACATGCCCTCTGGCGCGGGGTCACGGGTGCGCCAAGTATTTGTCTTGTACCGCGTGAGGCTTGATGGCGCGGCTTTCCTCGCGAGGGCGGCCTCGCGAGGCCCTTCCTTGGCTGTTTGGTGAAGCGTCCTCCCGAGGCCTCTAGCCTCGGTCACGCGAAGCTTGGATGAGCCTGGCAAGGTGGGCCATGCTCTGTTGATTGATGACTTGTCTTGTTCTTCATGCGTGGACTTCTGGGCCAAAGGCATACGGGCCGTGGTACCCTGGTTTCCACTGGTTCGACAATATTCAGCAAGTCAGAGAGATTGACAACATTCTTGTTACGTTGGGACAAAGTATTTTGATTGTGTTGTGCGTAGGTCCGCGTCAACAACATCTCAACTGCGGTGTTGTTGACACCGTGTTGCAGCTCTTCCAACTCCTACTGGTTCGATAACCTTGGTTTTGCAAGCAAGCGAAAACTACTACTATGCTGCTTCATACCTTCCTCTTGGGGTTTCCAATGTATGGTTGTAGCCGCATCAATGGCGGCAGTAGGTGACAGTTCCTTTTCGACGACGATAGATAATTGAGGCATGCAAGACATGCCTCTGCCGAGAGAGTCATCTTCCTCGACGCTGCTGTGTAGTGGGTTTCACCATCGCCAGGATAGGCCTCCTTCTCTTGCGCTTGTCGGCTGCGCTGCTAGTAATAGGGTTTAGGGTTTAGTTTAAATTTCGTTTAGGTTTTTTAAATGTCATCTGTCAAATTTCGTTTAAGTTTGTTAAATGTCCTTCAAATTCAATGAAATATCGCCGGTTCGTCCATATTCGAGTTTCCATTTGTTTGAAAAACCCTACTGGGAGCGACCGGTGGGGCGAGCCGCTCCCAATATGCGGCAACGCGTGCCGGCACGCCCAATAGCACTTGCCCGACACACTTGCCAGACACTCTATTATGCGCGCCGGTGGAGATGCTCTTAATGACCGAAACAACTAACGCTTCTACCTAGCTTGAACATAGACCAAAACTTGATGCAGAGGGAAGAATGTCTCGTTTCTTCGATCATATCACGGGCTTCGAACCATGAAATTTTACGTTTCGTGTTCTTTTAAGCACGACATGATCCTTTTTTACTTTATGTTCAAATGTATCTGATATCTTTTAGACAACTCTATCCTCCAACCGATTGTAACTCGCTCGTCGGTTTAACTCACACGTAGTGAACATCTCTCTCCCTCCCTCGTATGTCTCTCTCCCCGTGTCTCCACATTAATTCACATTGTTCCTCTCTCGAAGAACATGACCCACTTCCTTTTCTTCCACGCAACCGTCGCCCTGCCCTTGCCACTCACTGGTGAGGCTCCACCTTGGTTACCTCCCCTCCTCTGCCTCGCTGGTGAGGCGCCAAGGCTACAACTTCTCCAACGACGGCCACCCATTGCTATCGCGTTCTACATAGGAAGGTCATGCCTCCCGGGCCACACCAAGTGAAGTCCGGCGAGGACTCCATGGATGGCGACCTTTCCCACGCCCTGTCAGGCTAGAGGACGATGCTCTTGAGGCGGCGAGCTCGTCATAGAAACCATGTACGGTGATTTTCCTACGCGCCGTTGGATTCGGAGAAGACGACATACACGCATGGATAGGTCGGTATTTCACCAGATCTAGCATCGACGGACATTCCGCGTGGCGTGTTCATTGACGGGGAGCTCGAAGCGGTGCACCACAGAGTCTCGCGGTACCTCCATGGTCGATGATGAAGGTCAGATCTTTGGGAGATTTTGTCGATGTTGCGTGCGGTGTGCGATTTTCCTACATGTGTATATTGTTTTTATTGTGTAAGCACACAGGTAAAGTGTTACAATGGTAGATCTGTACGCAACAAAGAGATTGCTCCAATGTTGCATACATGTTCTTATAATGTCGGAATCGCTTGATTTTTTGTTGGATGCGTTGATTTTGTCTGTTGCAAACGATGACGGGTTTTCAACATTTGTTGTGCGACCAATCACTACAAGGAAACAACTAATAGCTGGCTTCTAATCATCGGCGGGCCATGCTAAAA
This sequence comes from Poa pratensis, assembly GCA_947311845.1. NCBI lineage: Eukaryota > Viridiplantae > Streptophyta > Magnoliopsida > Poales > Poaceae > Poa > Poa pratensis. Next base: position 14,641,202 of record CAMZMU010000046.1, read on the forward strand.
CCACGCCGGTGATCTGCTGGGACCAATTTCCGCAGCTAATTACCGGCGTGGGAAAATGTCCACGCCAGTGCTATGTTGGAATCACCGGCGTGTACCACATAGCACCACGCTGGTGATGTGTGGGCCCAAAAAACCAACCACGGAGGAAAAAAACACCCGCCTGGGTTTACAAATCCACGCCAGTAATCCCATAGTATTTACTGGCGTGGGTTCCTTTGGACATGCCGGTGATTACTTTATCCTGTGTCGACATGGGCCCCCGCTAGAATTAGTGGCGTGGATAGCTTGGAAGCCGGTGATTACTTTAAAGTCCCACGCCAGTAATCTATCTATTATATAATTAAAACACAGGTTAACCAACGCTTGAGATTTACCACCGTAAAAATAAAAAATTAAACGGTGGCGATTTAATCGGAAGTACACGACACGGCAGCTAGGAACTGCGTGGATAGAACGTGCACGTAGATGAATCTGAAAAGAAAGATGCTAAAGTTTTGGAAATACACGATAGGTAAGCTGCCAATCAAATCCAGATCCACATGCATGTAGGTATGACACAATTGATCACGTTTGATGGATTTCCATAATAATTACGGCAACAATGCGCATAACCAAGCGGAGCAGGATGAGGGCATGTATCCATGGACGATCGGCTATCGAAACAATGGCAACACATCCATAAGCGCCAACGAGGCTTTTCGGCGCCCGACGAATCGTGAGGACAAAAGTATCCAATACAAGCCGGATCGCCATGGAAGCATCCGGCGAGGGAGATGATGCAGGATGAGACGCGGCATTGAGCTCCGCCGCCAGGGGCCTGCCCAGGCGCGATCTCTGTGGAAGCCTCCGGCAAGGTAGAGGATACCGGAGGAGGCGAATCGATTGGAATTTCGAAGGACACGGAGACGGACGGGGCGATTTTATCCGGCTGCAGGCTATGGCTTCCAGGTCCACGCGTCAAGAAAGAAGTAAGAACCCACAAAACTCTGGGTATTCACCACACTATGCATCGTGGCCAATGGCGTTGTTACGATCAGAGAAGACCGCGTCGTGCTGCCGGTCTAAAGGGATCGTCATCGATCATCAAATCAATTGGAACTTGGAAGGACACGAGGACGGACGGGGCGATTTTGTCCGGCTGCCGGCTACGATCGGAGAAGATCGCGTCGCGCTGCCGGTCTAGAGGATCGTGGTCGGTCATCATTGTAATGTCTGTCGACGTGCTGCAAAAAAGCATAAAAGAGGAGCTGATGATGGCCATGAGAGCTGCTCAATGCGCGGGCAGGCCCCTCCGCTAGCCAGGATATGCACTCCGCTCCACGAAAGAGTTTGGTTTACATGTCAACCAAGACTTGAGGTTGCTGCAACAGGCCATCGCGTTCTCCTCAACTTACTGCTTTGGCCGGCCGCTGCTATCTTCTGTTGCGTTTCCGGGCGGGGAATCATCATATGTCTATGCACACACGTGCTGCTGGAGTCGAATCTATTTTCTGGGAACAACGAATACGGCTACAACCACATCGAGAGAGGAAAGGCAGGATAGAGAGTTGAACATTATGGAGGATATGCCCACTGGATGTCCAGTGGCCGGCGACTAAAGGGACTATACGAGGCCGACAGCAGCGTCACCTATCTCATCGAGATATTTGTTTCTTTCAGTAATACTTATGGTCAGAGTTCTGTTAGTACTAATTTGCTCTATGTTTACTGATATTTAGTTGTATATTGTTCAGATTTAGGCCTGAAAGCTGGATGATGGTTAATCTGCTACGCTCATGTTTGCTACCAATGTTTAATCTGTATTGTTGCAGGGTTATTTCAGTTATAGGCCTACCTATTATCTCACAGATTTATTTGTTTGTTATTTGTTTGTGATTACAGGCAGATTTATTTGTAGGAGCATACTTCATGGTTGGTAGCTATCACCGCCTGTAGTATTTTTCTGAATCCACAGTCCAGATTTCCGTGGGAAACAACCCTCAAACTGTCGGCTCAATACATCAGGTATTTATGTCGGTTCCAATAGGTCATGTCATTTCCTTGAACTAGCATTTGACAACTATTCATCTCGGTTATAAGTGTAAAAGACACGATCTTAGGAAAAATATATACGATTCATCAGGTTCAGAGGAATGTTATGTTAAGTACCATGTATCTTTTTACACACAGATTATTCCCTACTGATTTTTTTTTCGAAAATATGTACAGAAGCTACGTTGAACCGGGGATGGGCTATCAAATGCTTATGGCCAGGTTACTAATCCTTTTGATGCGCCAGAGCTAAAATTGTAGATAACGAAAAAGAAATCTAAGACTATTGATTGAATTCGGTTGCAGGAAAAAAAGTATTTTTATGCTCATGCTGAAAGAAAGATTATATTGGAAACATATCGAATCAGATGTTTTCTTAAAGAAAGATCTCGAGGGCGAGACAATGTTCGTCGGGTTCATGGGAATATTCTCTCAAGAACATTACAGAGGTAATTAGCACAAACTGTATCAATTTTCAGATTCAGTTAAAAGTCCACTTTGTGTAGAGAACACCTTGATTATAAGGATTCACACAATTTTTTATTGTTCTCTCGCGGAACTGTGATTGAAAAAATAATCTGACAAGGATTTTCATAAACCAAACGAGTGAAGTGTGTTTGTTCATAACATGCACTCATATCCCCTTAAAAGTGAAAATTCTATGGAGAAGTCAAAACATCCTGCTATCTAACAGGTGCACATAAATTATTGATGTTACGGTGCGATCATTTTGTTTTTTACTGCATTTGCTTACATGAAGCTCTCATTGCATTCTTCTTGCCAATCATATGTGCAGAATAGCACTTGGTGATGCTACAGTCATACTCAAATGGGCAAAATGAAATGGAAGCTCAAACAAGCTGATGCTATGAGCACTAGATGTTTTACCTAGGATTTACCAGAGAAAACAAAAACAAGGGCTTTTCCATTGATGCGATGTACGTGGAGAAAAGAAGGAAAAATTATATTTTCCTTTTGATGTCTGATCAATTGAAAGATCTTTCTTATTCTCCATGGTTTTCTTTTCGCTCGCACCAGGCCAGTACATATATCACTCAGGATCAGAAGGAACCACCAGCAACATATTGGTTATGAGGTGACCTCTCTTCTTCTTCTTCTTCTTCTTCTTCTTCTTCTTCTTCTTCTTCTTCTTCTTCTTCTTCTTCTTCTTCTTCTTCTTTGTGAAACAGTTTGTGTACATGCCTGTAAAGTATATTCTAAAAAGCTTTTTTTTGTGCTGCCAGTTCTGTCAGATGCACCTGTGCTGTTCATAGAAACTTTTTTCTTTAACAAAAAAAATATACCACCTCAAAAAGAAATATGAATGAACATATAAGTTCCTTCTCGCACCATAGTCCAAACCTGAATTTGTCTTATTAATAGTTTTTGGGGAAAATTTGATTATATTTTTTTCATATTAGTAAGATATACTAGAATGGATACATAGAAATTACATTGCCGTAAATCAGTTCGTGTAATATTAGGTTATGCAAAAGCATCTAGAAGCATCACATTTCACTAATAAAAAACAATGGCAACTCGATATATTTTAATGTGGATCCACGAAGACGACATGTACAAGATTTCGTCATAAGCGTCCAATGTTCAGTTCTTAGTGAACTGGTGTTTCAAACTAATTAATGGAAATATTTGCATTGGGAAATGCAAATTGGAAGAACAGAAAAGGAGAAACATTATTATGTGTTTTATTGGCATAAAGCTTGAGCTTTCTTATTTTTACTAAGGAGTAAGGACCTAATACACCTCACCAAGATGTTTATCCAGGATCCAATCATATGGTGTGTGGACGTAATCCTTAAAAACAATATGTCAATGTTAGTGTACGGGTGAAAGAAAGAGAATTATGCTAGAAAAGTTGAAAAATAACCAGCACAAACAAAAGATTGCACGAAGCTTGCGGCCTTAGCTTAAAAAAATGGCTTAGATGCTTGAGGCCTCTAAATCACTAAACTGGTCTTCATTTTTGCTCGAGTCAGATCCATTTGGATAAGGGTTTTTTAATCTATGTGCCAATACAATTTCAGTAAAATCTTATGCACGAATGTTCAGGTCGATTTTTTACATACATACCATATAGAAAAATATAAAACGTCTTAATAATTCAGAATTGGAAGGAGTAGTATCCATAAGAAAAATGATAAATTAGACATTTTTTATATCAATGCTAGCCGCGCAAATGCGCGGGCCACCCAGCTAGTTACTTTAAAACAAGAAGTCCCAAAACTTGGCGGTATTGCATATGTATTTAGTAAATTAGCGTCCCAAAAAGGCTAAAAAAGTGCTATGTGACTTTGAGATTTATTTCTGAGATCGAAGAAGAAATATGTGTCAATAACATGGTGAATTTAGGGGCGTAACTGAAAAAGCAGATGAAATTATAAAATATGAGGATATAAAATATGTATAGAAAAAATATTAAATCACCGGGGTGGGCGACCAGTACATGCCGGTGATTCCATTCGATAGGGTTGTATAGGAAAACTTGGCCAAAATTTCCCCACCGACTTTTATTTTCGCGCCCGCGCCTCTCTCTCTTCTGTCTCGCGCCCACGCCGCTGCCCGTCGCTGCCCAAATGCCTTGTCCCCCTGTACACGCGCTTGACGCCGGCCGCGTCTCCGCCCGACGCCGAGCAACCGCCGTCCGCCGTCTCTGTCGACCGCGCTTCGCCCCCCAAACACCGCCGGAGTCACCGTCGGAGCTGTCCTCGGCTTCGTCTACGCACCACGCCTTAACACCGACGCTGGTCGTCGGTGCCGCCGCTGTCGGCACGAGGTATGGCACCCCTTTCCCCTCCACCCGGTATCGCTCACAAGGTGTTTGTTGAAATGGCGAGACCAATTTTACATATTTTGGGGCATGAACTAGGATTTTATTTGGAGATATATGTGGTTACTGCAGGTTGGGGAGATGAATTTGGGTATATATGGAGATGAACTAGAATTCTGTTCTCATTTTTAGATTAATATGTGGTTGAGGTATATGAAATGTGTTGTTCACGAACATTTTCGCGTCTATTGTTGTTTCCTATGCAGGTATATATGAGTGCAAATTTTTTGACGAAACGTTGACTCACGTCTGTTTCGTCGAATTTTTGGCACTCAATATGTCCATTTTTAGCAAAGGTCATGCCGAATTGTTTGGCATGACCAAACAATTTTAGAGATTTATGTACAATAGAGATATATCATCCAATTGAGGTTATATCACATGGGTGAGCCTATTCTACCGAAGGATCAGCTCGCGGTCGTGCCCTACGAAATCAAGTGTCTGCACCAAGAAATCCTCAAACAGGAGAAGTGGCTCCTTTCCTTAAAGGAGAAAACCGCGTTTCCGGTCTTTGCGGTGAGGGTGCCTGACGAATGTGTGGACTGGGGCCATGAATTCCCCTCGGAAGTGTTCTATGTGACCTTCGAAGAAGTCTTCAACATGCTGCACTTGCGCCATCATTCTTTATCCTTGCTCCGCCTATGGGCGCTCCACCTACCCTTTGTTATCTTAGTCGACAGTATCAAGGACGTCGCGATTGCGGACCTAATACTACACCAGAACACCTTCAAGACCAGTGCCGACTGTAAGACAATGAAGAAATATCTAACAAAGTTCATGCTAGAGAATCAGGACAAGACATGCCTTCTCGTGCCCTTCTGTCCGTAGTAAGTCACTTGCCTAGTAGTGCGCTTTGATTTTTAGATTTCCATTTCCTATTAAACTTAATATGATTGATATGTTCTGTGCAGCGATCACATGGTCCTCATCGTTCTCGAGCTAAAGCGTTGTACTTCTCTTTTTTTTGTATTCGGCCCTCCACAGGAAAATAAATTACAGAAATATCAAGTCCATTCTGGATCAGGCTCTCTTTGAATACAGCATCCGAGGCGTCATGGAAATAGGTCACATCAAGAAAGGCAAGTATGGAATGATTTGCTTTAGACACAACAACAATTTCAAGTGCGCGCAGCAAGCGGAAGATAGCAACATGGGGGGCTAAGTTGTCCTCCATCAAATGTGGTCGTACGGACGTGCGAAGGAGATGATTGGCGGAGACAAGACCATCCTCAAGTGGGCTGAATGCTTGAAGAAAGCAAAGGATGGAGATATGAGAGATAGCTGGGCGCGTATTCAGAACGAGCTTGCAGTAGTCCTCAACAAAGATGTCAACGCCCGGTTCTATTGCCTACCACTAGAGAAAGACGACACCATCACACGCATGAAGGCACAGGGTGCCTCGGGGAGATTCACAATTGATGGCCTTCGCGATTTCAACACCATCAGCCAGTAGAGCGTTTCAAAACTTGTCGTTGTAATAGTGTCTTATCTTTTATGTACCTTCCGTAAACTTTACATTCCTTGCAGAACTATGTTATTTTGGGTCCGTAAAAACATATTCAAGACTTATCGTTTTAATAGCTAGCTTCCGTGGACAATATCTAGTAATCAGCCATGAACTTTTAAGTTAAATATGTATTCATATTTTTGTGCGTGTGTCGTAGCAGTGGAACATGGGATTCCCCTGATGCTGCCATAGTGGGTCCACGACATGGGCCCACAAAGAAGATGGACAAGGCAAGGAGTCAAGACTGGCAGGTGGGTCAGCCCATCTGCCCCAAGGAAACCCGACAAGTTCGACATCTACGCGCTACGGCTAAGGACCAGGTGATCTTCCGGGTCACCCGTCACCCGGTGACAAGGAGGAGTACCCGCGTGTCCGTGCGCCCGGTAGGAGGCCAGGCGTACCCCCGGGTTACTCCCTCCGTACGGCTGAGAGCATAAGCACGCCAGCTCGTGCTGGAAGCTGGTAGAAGACTTGGGCGCCAAGACAAAGGACGCACCCCCAGTGACGTCGCCACGAGCATGGTTGGTGGGGCGGACATGCTTTGTCCGTACCACTTTTCCCCAAGGGCGGACGACCGCGCCATCCCGCAGAAGATATTTGGAGGAGTAGAGGCCACGTCTCCTCCAAAGACCACCGAGGGGTTTTTCCAGCCTAAAACCCCTCACGCTCCTCGCGTGCCCATGTCGGATCCCCTTAGCCTATAAAAGGTGGACCGAGGCACCGGCGAGGGGGCGAGAAGTTAGATCCAAGCGGAAGGATAGACTAGCCTTTGGAGGGTAGAAAGAGAGGCGATCTCCCCAGGGCAGGATCTGCTCTTCGTCTACCTCCGGCCGGAACTCTGCCAGGTTCACCCCTGAACACCCTTGTAAACCACACCATGATGAACACCTCAATCCAGACATGCAGGAGTAGGGCTTTTAGTCTCCGGGCGGCCTGAACCTGGGTAAACTCCGTGTGTCTCTGTGTTGTTTGTTTGGTTGTCCCGATGAAGAACTCGGCGGTCTTACTCCTGGGTAAGGCGTCTCCCAGCCTCCTTCGCGCCCCGTGCCGAACCTAAAAAGGGGGTATCCTTTACTCCCGGTGTCCGTGATCCGAGACATGACATCTGGCGCGCCAGGTAGGGGGTGCAAGTGCTTGATTCGTCTTCTTCAACCTCAAGATCGTCGTCAAGTTCTGCGTCAAGTTCTTCGTCAAGCATGCCGCCGAAGAAGAAAACCAACGCCACGGCCTCCAAGGCCATGTCTCCGTCACGTACTCAGGCTTCTGCTGAGCGTCGCGCTGCGGAGACACGTCCGACCGCTCCTCCGCCTACGCCGCCTGTGGAGAAGGTGGTGTCAGAGGGAGTCAATGTCAACACGAACACCGATCCCAATGATCCGGCAGCCCCAGGTGTTTCCGTCATGCCTCCCCCACGTTCTGGAGAGAAAAGCATCGGCAACAGCGCAGGCAAGGGTCCTGGCACCGGGGAGAAGCGAGACCACTTCTGCAACAGCGGAGACCCTCAGAGCGCCAAGAGCAAGTCCTCCACGCACTTACTCTCAGATGCACAAGCTCGCCATGACGCCCTTGTTGCTGCCAAGGCCCTGATGTAGTTCCCTCCGAACTCCGGCAACCCCTAGGTCTACCAAGAATGGAGAGCCCGTGTGGAGGCACTCCTCGACTTCGCCGACGGTGGCCCTGGGCCCGACCTCACTTGAGCTCCCACCGTCGACGGTCCCGAAGCTGGACGAAACAAGGCGCATGAACCGCGGGGCCAGCCCCGTGGCGAGCGCCAAGGCGAGACGGTACCTCCACGCAACGCTCCACCGGTGGCGGACCGGCTAAACCGCGACCGCGGCAAGGCTATCTCCGTCGGATCGTCTACCATGCGCAACCAAGATCTTCGCAACGACCTCAACAACCGTCGAATCGAGGATATGCGCACCCGCATCGAACGACGCTGTGAACGTCATCGCCGGGAGGATCGGGACGACGACATCGCCGAAGGGTGTATCGCCCTTGCCCCTGAGTTTCGCCAGGTCACCTGGCCCAAGAAATTCAAGATCGACGTCCTCCGCTACGACGGCACCACGAACCCCCGGGACTTCCTGCAGTTGTACTCCCTAGCTGCGGCAGTTGCCAGGGCCGATGAAATGATGATGACCAGCTGGTTCCCACTGGCCCTGAAGGAGGATGCCCAGACCTGGCTTCTGAACCTTCCCAAGTGCTCCATCCGTTCATGGAGGACCCTGAAGGAACAGTTCCTGGGGGCTTTCCAAGGCGGGTACGAGCGCCCGAGGGCTCCCAGTGACCTCCACGACTTCAAGCAGCTTCCGGGTGAAACTCTTCGCAAGTTCATCCAACGCTTCACCCAGAAGATGAACACGATGCCCTGCATCAAGCAAGAGCTGGTGATCGCTTCTTTCCACGCCAACATCTGCAACACTCGGATGCGTGAAAAGCTAAGCAATCGCCGCATGGAGTCCACCCGCGAGCTCTGGGAGCTGGCGGATCGGTGCGCCCGAGCAGAGGAGGGGTTCAAGTTCCCCGGGGAAGATGAACCCGAGGACAAAAACGCCCCCACCAAGAACAAGAAACGGGACTCTGGACCCGACAAGCGCGTCTTCGTCACCGAGCCCCTTCCCTAGAAGGCCAAGCCTGCTTCGACCTCCGAGGGGGAGGATGACCCATGGTGCCACATTCACCCTGACAGCAACCACCTATTCAAGGATTGCCGCCAGCTCAAGAATCTCGCCGTACGAGAGCAGCGTCAGGCTGACGGGGTTAGCCTCGATGGCTGCTACAATTGCGGCATCGTAGGGCACATCGCTCGGGATTGTCCCGCGGGTCGCCAAGGCAGAGGCGGCCGCGGATGGGGTCGCGGCGGTGGCCGTGGGGGTCGAGGAGGAGGACACGGAGGCCAAGGCGGTTGTGAGCAGAACAATCAAGAGGTCGCCCTCAACACCAACAAGGAAGCTCCGGCTCCCCAGGGCGAAAATAACGGGAGGTTCTAGGAAGTCACTGGAGTTGTCGGGTGCATTCACGGGGGAGCTTCTCTGCCGCCCTCCAATGGCGGGTGCAAGAGGCTTGTCCGGGAGCTGAACGCGGTAGCTTCTACTCCGACAAAGCCCCTGGAATGGTCTGGGCAAGTCATCACCTTTGACCCGGAAGACCACCCCGGCCGGGGTGGGAACACTACCTCTGATCGTATCGCCCATCATCCACAACTACAAGGTCACCAAGATGCTGGTCGACGGAGGCTCCAGCCTCAACCTGCTGACGGTGAAGGTCCTAGCTACTCTGCAGATCCCCTTTTCTCGCCTGCAAGACACCGGCGTGTTCCAAGGCGTGAATGGGAGGATCACTCGGCCGCTGGGAAAGATCACGCTCCCCATCACCTTTGGTGACCCGGAGAACTTTCGCACCGAGGACATCGTCTTCGACATCGCAGACACGCCACTTCCGTACAACGGCATACTTGGCCAGCCTGCTTTGGCCAAGTTCATGGCTGTCTCACACTTTGCCTACAACATGATGACGATCCCCGCGGCCTGGGGAGTGATCAAGGTCAAGGCTGACGTCGACGACACCATTTTCTGCGTCCACAAGCTGAACCAGACGGTGGCGGCAACCTCGGGCATTCCGCAAGATGTACAGGAGGTTGACGTCAGTGCATTCTCCGGGGACGGAGGATACCCTGGGGCTCGTTGTCAACTTCCCCCAAGAAGGCGTTCTTCCATGAAGATCCGCAAATGACCAAGAAGGTGGCGCTGACCGGTGACGGGAGTCGCACCATCACCATCGGCGCCTGCCTCACTGACAAATAGGAAAGCGCGCTCGTCGCCTTCCTTCGGGAAAACTCTGATGTCTTCGCATGGGAAGCGTCAGGTCTACCCGGCGTACCAAGGGAGGTGATCGAGCACAAACTGGCAGTCAGCGAGGATGCTCGTCTGGTAAAGCAAGTTCTGCGTAGGCAGAGCAAAGAAAAACTAGAGTTCATCGTGTCCGAGGTTGACAAGCTGGAAGAAGCCGGCGTCATCAGGATGGTTCCGCACCCGACCTGGGTGGCCAATCCTGTGGTGGTGCCGAAGCCCATGACCTTCAAGTGGAGACTCTGGATTGACTTCACCGACTTAAACAAGGCCTGCCCCAAGGATCCTTTCCCACTGCCACGGATCGATCTCATCGTGGACTCTACCGCCGGGTGCGAGCTTCTGTGTTTCCTAGATGCTTTCTCCGGGTACCACCAGATCATGATGGCGGTGGAGGATCAGGAGAAGATGACCTTCATTACACCCAAGGGCTGCTACTGCTACACCCGGATGCCGTTCGGCCTCCGGAACATCGGCGCAACCTTTCAGCGGTCCATGCAACCATGCCTTGGGTCCTAGCTAGGCCGCAACGTGGAGACATACATCGATGACATCGTGGTCAAGACCCGGTACAAGGACTCCCTCATCCAAGATCTGCATGAGACCTTCGACAACCTTCGCCGGGTCAACTTCAAGCTCAACCCCGACAAGTGCGTGTTCGGGGTCCCGTCCGGTAAGCTGCTCGGGTTCTTGATCTCCCATCGGGGGATCGAGTTCAATCCCGACAAGATCAAGGCCATCGAGCGCATGGAGGCGCTGAGGAGGTTCAAGGACATGCAGCGCCTCAACGGGTGCATCACCGCACTCGGGCGCTTCATCTCAAGGCTTGGAGAACAAGCTCTGCCGTTCTTCAAGCTACTCAAGAAGACGGGTCCCGTGGAGTGAAGCCCAGAGGCTGAAGAAGCTCTTCAGTCCCTCAAGCACTACCTCGCCTTGCCCCCCATCCTCGTGGCACCAGCAGAGAAGGAGCCCCTACTGCTGCACATCACTGCCACCAACCAAGTGATTAGCACAATACTTGTGGTAGAGTGTGACGCTCCTTCAACCAAGACAAGCAAGTTCAAGGGCAAGCGTCCCGGGAACATCCTCCCGGGGCAACCAACCAAGAAGAGGCAGCCGGAATAAAGGGTCCGAGGACCCCGAGACCGAGGTGCCCACCGACGCAACCATCAGCGTCACGGAAGAAGCATCACTGGAGGCTGACTCGCTCTCGGGTGAAGCAGAACACCGGAGGAAGCCGAGCTCGTCAAAGACTCGGTAACCCGCAAGATATAGCATCCGATCTACTTCATCAGTTCGGTGCTGCGCGACGCTCGGGAGTGGTACCCCATGATGCAGAAGGTATTACTGGCGATCCTCATCGCCTTTCGCAAGATGAGGCCCTACTTCGAAAGCCACCCCATCACCGTGGTCTCAAAGTATCCCCTGAGAAGCCCATTGGAGAACCCACTCGCCACCGGACGTGTCTCATGGTGGGCCATGGAGCTTCAAGGTTTCGGCCTCAAGTTCGAACACACAAACAACATCAAGAGTCAGACGTTGGCTGATTTCATGGTGGAGTGGACTAAGACAGCGTTTGACGACCCGGTGGAGGAATCCAGCCTTCCCGGGAAAGAAGACCCCAACGCCTGGACCATGAACTTCACGGCTCCTACACCAAGGGCCAGGGAGGCGCTGGAGTTGTCCTGATCTCACCTATGGGAGAACGTCTGAAGTACGTCGTCCAGATGCACTACAAGGAGAACATCTCGAACAACACGACAGAGTACGAGGGCCTGCTTGCGGGACTTCGTGCTGCCGTTGGCCTAGGTATCAACAAGCTCATCGTCAAGGGTGACTCTCAGCTAGTCATCAAACAAGTGAACAAGGAGTATGCCTGCCCTCATGGCACCGTACATCGAGGAGGTATGGAAGCTTCAGCGACGCTTCGACAGCTTCCGGGCCGTGTACATCCCGAGGGACGAAAACATGTCCACGGACGAGCTGTCACAAATGGCTTCCAGCGAGAACCAGTGCCTCCCGGGATCTACATTGAGGTGCTCCGGCAACCCTCTGTGTCTCCCGAGAGGCTCAAGGCAAGGTCTACATCGACACTGGGGGCTGGGGACCTGTCAACTTCGACAACCTGGGAAACCAGCCCAGGAGACGCGCAAGACTCGACAGAACCTAGACCAAGGGAAGCCATGCTTATCCTTGGTCAAATGGTACCACCGGTGGAAAGAACCCACCCACCCAGGGCCCTGGACATCATCAAGTACATGACGGAGCATGCCCTTCCGGAGGATGATCATGATGCCGAGCGGGTGGCTCGCCAAGCCAAGCTCTACGTCCTTATCGACGGCGAGCTCTACCGGCGACGGGACAACGGAACCAAGCTCCGCTGCATACCACAAGAGCAAGGCCAAGTACTACTGTGAGACATCCACGAGGGCACATGCTCAAGTCATGTTGCTTCAAGATCTTTGGCGGGAAAAGTCTTCCGTCAGGGTTTCTACTGGCCAACAGTGCTGCACGACGCCGAGCAAATTGTCAAGACCTGCGAAGCTGCCAATACGACGCGAAGAACATCAATCAGCCAACTCAAGCCCTCCAACCAATCCCAATATCCTGGCCATTTGCAGTCTGGGGCTTGATATCATGGGCAAGTTGCCAAAGTCAATTGGCGGGCATGAATACCTCTTCGTGGCTATCGACAAGTTCACAAAATGGGTGGAAGTGATGCCAGTACCACGCCAGCTGGCCCATGCCACCATCAAGTTCATCGAGGGGATTGTCTATCAATTCGGAGTACCTAATAGGATCATCACGGACAACGACACTCAGTTCACAAGTTGAGCCTTCCTCAACTTCTGTGAAGAATTGGGCATCAAGGTGTGTTTTGCATCAGGGTCCTACCCAAGATGCAATGGACAAGTGGAGCGAGCCAATGCGGAGGTCCTAAAAGGTCTGAAGACCAAAGCATTTGATAAGCTGGAGAACAAGGGGAAGAATTGGATTGATTATCTGCCCAGTGTACTATGATCCCTCAGAACCACACAAAGCCGAGCAACTGGAGAAACACCTTTGTTCCTCGTCTATGGAGCTGAAGTTGTCTTGCCAACAAAGCTAAGGCACGGATCTCCCCGGGTACTCGCTTACGATGAAGACACCCAAACTGAGCGGAGGATTGATGACATAAACTTCCTGGAAGAGATTTGATGTCGGGCATCTTTACGATCTGCTCGATATCAGCGAGGGTTGCGCTGCTACCACATCCGTCATGTCCGGTCCCGGGAACTGCAGCCCGGAGACCTGGTACTCTGCAAGATACAGAAACTCGAGGGCTTGAACAAGATGTCAAGCAAGTGGGAAGGACCATACCGGGTTACTCTTACCCTGAGACCCAGAGCAGTCTATCTGGACGACGAGAAAGGTAGGTCGGAGGGCAACGCCTGAAATATCGAGAATCTCCACAAGTTCTATCCCTAATTATGAACATGAATCGCCAAACGTCGAATCCGCTAAGCACGCCCAAGGGGCTAGTGTTCTGTAATAGGGTGTAAGAATGATCACCAAGAAATAAAAGATAATTGTTTCAATTCCGTGAGCCTCAATTCATGTCGAGATGTGTGTTATCCGTAACAACCCCCAAGCAGGGGGCTGACATGGTGCCGGTGACTGACGGGTCGTGCCGAGTGGCCTATCAGTAGGCACTGCCAACCGATCGTGCCGTACTGCCGCGGAAAGAAGTGAACGGGTACTGCTGTGTTTTAACGAACTTAAACACAGAAATGCACATTCAACTTTGCTTGCGGGTTGCTCCAGATGAAACACTATCATGACATAAAAGAGGGTCCATTCTTTCCTACTGAAAGTTTGTTATGTGCAGCGCCTTTCCCGGGACAGGAAGTGACGGTGGAAAACGGCTAAGGAGCTGGATAATTGTGAGGGACAGGACGGATCAAGGACACGGCAAAAACCAGCTAAGTCCTTGTATCTGCATCCTGCACTTAGGCATGACATCTCACTCGGAGTCAATATACCATCGACCTGCGCATGCTTGATAGTTGATGAGAGCCTTTGCGGGGGTAATGCATCCACCCCGGCGAATGGTCCGTTTCCCTCTGGCCTAGTACCCGTGGACAGTGGAGTAGGCTCCCAGAAGGTATAGTGCTCTTAGGGGTATTGCTACTGCGTGCACGTAGTCAGAGTACTTGGCACCTAAGAGATCTCCTCTGAAAACTTGACGGCGTGTTAGTGCAAAGGAAGATTTGGGAAATGACCCCAGGAGTTGAGGCTAGGTTGCATTTATCTGAACTTGAATTCTGGATTACAATTCTGACTTACATTCAGTTGTGCAACTTCTCGGTTACATATTAAGCCTATGCTACTAAGGCCAGCTCAGGGCTCCTAGTTGTGCGGACTTGTTTTTATTCTTGCCTGCCGGGTGAACTCCGGATTCCCGGGGACGCCTGGGACGAAGGAGGACATTCGCGCAAGATCTTCAGGGATCCCATGGGCCGAGGAACTTCCGGGCAAACCCGGCACATGCTGGCTGCAGAGAAGGTGCACGTGGTCCATGAACTTGTCCATGATGTCCTCTTCATCCTGCATGAGGAAAAGAGGTCGAGTCAAGATGCATATTTTTTTGAACACCATTACCGTAGGGAAAATCCCTACGGTTAAATTTTATAATAAGGATATTGGTCTCCCTTACACGTTAGGATTACATCATGGGGGTTGAAATGTCAGGGAAGAATAAATTTGGATACAAAAGATGGTGTTCAAAAAATCAAGAAGCTAAGCTTCTAAGCCACTGGATCAGTAGCTGGACTTTAGAGTCCTTAAGGCGATGTTTATGAAGCATGACATCTGAATGAAATTTAACCTTCCACTTCCCAATGGCCGGCTGGATGGATTGAAAAATGTTTTCATTCCTGATCTTCCAAATGTTCCAGGTCACACAAGCAAAAACCTCCACAAAACAAGGTCCAGTATAAGCTGTTTTGGCGAGAGCCATCCTGATCATCAACGGTCTCGTGATATCCCACTGGAATCCGGCATAAGACCAACATCTAGTGGCAAATGGGCAATCAAAGAAGAGGTGATCACGATGCTCATCATCATTGTTAGGGCACAGAACACAGTGAGGTCCTCCATCGACGTGCCAATGTTTGCGAGACATAAGGTCTTTAGTGTTGAGTCTGTCATTGTACAGCAGCCACAGAAACACCTTCAGTTTTGGCAGACACTTGGAGGACCAGATGGCTCTGAATTCTGGCTCACAATGTACCCGTGCAAAGATGAATTTGTAAAAACTAGCAGCAGCAAATGATGTGCGTCCCCAAACGAAAGTTCTGATATCAGGTTCGACCGAATTCGGGCTGTAGCTCTGAAGTACTGTATTGATGTGGTCAAGTTCATCAGAGGCTTGGACCGAAATTGTAAAGCAAAGGCATCTCCAGGGTGCTCCAATTGCATCATGTTTGCCACCGAAGTATCCTCATCAAGAACATAGGAGTATAGGTGCGGCAGTTCCTCACATAGCAGCCTGTCATTGTGCCAAAAATCTTTCCAAAACATAGTATTTTCTCCATCACCCACAGCCGACCTGGTTATGCTTCTGTAGAGATCGATGAGACTGAATACATCCTTCCACCAGAATGATCCACGCGAGGACTGCGCATGAGGGGGACCTGGGCCGTATAAAGACCAAACAAGCTTCACCCATGGTGTATCTGCCTTGGAATAGAACTTATGCAGGTGTTTTAGCAGGAGGGCTTTGTTCTGAATGTCTAAGTTAACAACTCCAAGGCCTCCATTTTTCTTTGGTCTACAAACCAAGTGCCAAGCAGCCAGTAAGTGTGGCGCTCCAGCTCCATCTTCTTTGGCCCATAGGCAATGGCGCCGTGCCCTATCGAAGATTTTAATGAAGGCTTTAGGGAGTTTCAGCGAGCTCAGGTAATGAGTTGGTAGTGAGGAGAGAACTGATTGAACCATGGTAAGGCGACCACCGTAGTCCCGAAATCTAGCACATGCATTCATGCGTCGTTCCACTTGATCAGCAAGGGGAGCAAGGTCAGCTACCGTAGGTCTGGTAGTGCTGAGAGGGAGGCCCAAGTATGGGAAGGGCAGAGTGCCCGTAGCGCAGCCAAATATTGCAGCGAGATCAGCTAATCGTGGAGTGTCAATGTTCAGTGGCATCATGCACGTCTTGGAGTAATTCACCGACAAACCAGTAGCTGCAGCAAAGGTGATTAGGACATTCTTGAGAGTGAGGAGTTGCCTCGGACAAGCTTGCATGATCAAGAGCGTATCATCAGCGTACTGGACTATAGGGAATTCCATGTTAGGGATTTGTAGTGGAGCAACCAAATCTCCCGTGGCCATCAAATTATTAATCATGGACTGTAGCAGATCAGCCCCTTCCACAAATAAAATCGGAGAGAGTGGGTCTCCTTGTCGTACGCCTCTATGACAAGCAAATTTTCTGCCGGGCACCCCATTGAGCAGGACAGAAGATGTGCCAGTTTGGAAGATGGAGGAGATCCAACCAATCCAACGACTGTCATAACCGTGGCCACGCATAATTTCAATCATAGCTTGGTGCTCAATCATATCGAAAGCCTTGGCGAAATCAAGTTTAAGAATAATTGCTTGCTGGCCAGATTGTTTCACTTGGTGTATATATTCATAAGCCCAGGCTATACAATCCTGAATAGTGCGAGATTTTAAAAAACCATACTGATTGATATGCACAATCTCCAGAATTTTCTTCAGCAATCGATTTGCAAGGAGCTTGGTGAGCAGTTTGAAGCTAGAGTTCAGTAAAGATATTGGTCGAAAATCATTCGGACCTTCAGGAAAGTGAATTTTGGGGATCAGAGTTATAAACGCATCATTTATGCTTTGCAAATTTACTGTACCGTGCCAGAACTCATCACAAAGGCGGTAGAAGTCATAGCGAATAATGGGCCAGCAACTCTTGATGAATAAGCCATTGAAACCGTCCGGGCCAGGGGCTTTATCAGAGGGTAAGTCAGCCACCACCTCATCAATCTCAGTGGTAGTGAAGGGGATAGTGAGACAATCAAGATCATCATGTCTGGTAAGAAGAGCTTGGAAATCGAAGCTCTCATGGATAGGAACAGAAGTACCCAAACGTTCCTTGAACACTTGCCTAAGCAGACCCTCTTTTTCATGATGATCCGTGGCAATTGAGCCATCAGGCCGAGCTAGTGAGGCAATGGTGTTGTTTCTATATCGGATAGTAGCCATGGAATGAAAATATGCAGTGTTTTCACTTCCAAATTTCGCCCAACGTGCAGTACAACGATTCCTCCAGTATTCTTGCTTGTATTTCAGAAGAAGAACAAGTTTATCTTTCACAATGTTGCGAAAATTCCATTCAGTGATATGAAGGATACGAATCTCTTCGGTTTCATCAAGCCGAAAGATAACAGAGTTACAGTTTTCAATCAATCTGTTTAACATAGAGATGCTTGTACTCCAATTCCTAAGCCCTTTGCGCAGAAGTTTCAGTTTGGAAGATATACATTTGGCCGCGTCGCCCGGGCAGTGGATTTGCCAAATGTTCTAACAACATCCATGAAGCCAGGCATATGGATCCAGTGGTTTTCAAATCGGAACACTTGAGCTTTGGGAATATTGGTCCCAATTGATATCACACAGGGAACGTGATCCGATGTGGGGCGAGCCAAAGGATTAACCATAGTATTAGGGTACTTAGTAGTCCAAGCATGCGATGTAAAGAACCAATCAAACTGAGTAAGCAGCGGAGCAGCTTGCATGTTACTCCAGGTGAAAGAGCGACCTTTGATCGGCAGTTCAATCAGGCCAAGATAGCTAATAACTTCATTGAAAGTTTCAAGATCAACCAAATTTGCTCCAGGCCTGTTCCTACTGTCCGAGTAGCGATAAAAGTTAAAGTCTCCAATGATTAACCAGAGATCCTCATTATCAAAATTGAGGCTGAATAACCAAGCAATAAAATTTTCACGCTCGATGCCATCACAAGGACCGTATACATTTACTAATGTGAATTTCTCCATACTGAGTTTAGAGGTGAATTCAACCACCAGCCCAAAGCTCTCTTGCTCAATAATTTCTCCCAAAAACAGATTCCCAGCCCAGATAATCAACAGCCCACCCGACGCCCCATCAGAGGGAACATATGCAAAAGAATCAAATCTCTTAGGAACAAAATTACGAAGAAAGCGTAGATCAATTTCTCCTCTCTTAGTCTCCTGAAAGTAGAGGATGCAGGCAAGGCTTTCTTCAATCTTGTTGTACACAAGAGGCCATTTGTCAGGACTGTTTAAGCCACGGATGTTCCAACATAAAATTTTCCACAAACGATTCAGAGAATTCATTTCAGAAAACACTCACAGATAGTAATAGGCAGGGGCTTATTTCAGATAACTTGCTCCAACGAGCACACACCAAATTCTGATACAACTGACACAACTGAAGCAACCGAAGTGCAAAATAAAGTTCACACACTGACATAAAATCTGACAAAACAATCACTGAAACTGAAGATATAGGACACATGAGCGGCGCTAGGTGTGGCGCTGTTGGTTGAGACGAGCTTCAGGGAGCTCCTCTGGATCAATGTCGCAGTCCTCCACTCCTATCCGTTGCATTTCGGATACTTGCATCACTTCCGGCTGGGCAGCTTGAGGAACAGAGGAGCTTTGGCGTCGTGACTGACGATCTGGCAAGGCAGAGTGCATAAAACCATTGTTATTATTGCGAGGGCTTCGACGGACTTGATTAGCAACAGTAGGTGTTTCAGTTTTACATACACGAGTACGAGAGCGAGTCATCGGTCCAGTCAGAACAGCTGAGCTACTAGTCACCCCAGATGCATGCTGAATATGACCAACAGTAACAGTAGTAATCACAGTGTCAGATTCGAAACCAAGGTCAAGGTTTAATAATGTGCCGACAGCAGGTAAATTATAATCCTCTCTAACCTCTGCAATCATGTCTGAAGTGGCAGCGTGGGCATCCCTGAGCTCAATGGGAGCGATGGTCTCAGTCACAGTAGTGCGCTCGACCTCATTGCTATCAGCTATCTCTTCAATGACAACAGACTGAGCTAGTGCCACTGGAGCAGTGACAAGTGCTAACTGAACCCCAGACTGAACTATGGGAGACCAACTATAGAGGAACCAATCTAACATGTACTCACGGACAGAAGAGGTAAACTCAGAGATGAAGTGGTAGTATGGCTCAGAGTAGAATGCAGCATCTGCTGGAAGGATGGCAGGAGTGTAAACCTGGCGCATAAGCCAGCCTAGGAAGGACATGAAACACGGGAATTGTGGGATGGACATGATCTGTTCCGCCCCATTCGCACGGACAAAAATCAGAGTGGTGGTGTTGTCACCTGTGAGGAGCCCAGTAGCTGCTCTCTCAACTTCCACAATGTGTTCATTCCAAGCATCAAGGGCATCATCAGAGGAGTTATCAGAATCTTCAACACCATCCATCATAGATGGGCCATCGTAGGCGAAATGAGCTCGCATGTTGACGCCACGGAACTGTTGCGGGACCTCAGGCCATGCTCCCCACTCCTCATTGCGTGGAGCAGGGACAGCTCCGGTCCAGCGGGCATCAGCATTCCTCTGGTTGAAGCGCTCCACCTCCAGGTGATACTGCTGCATCACCGTCAGACCAGGAAGGGCAAAGGGGTGAGGGGTGGCGTTCATCGGAGGTGCGGGTTCTTCAGTATCAATAAGACCAGGCCTAGTTTCCCGCCCATTCAGAATATAGACAGGGACATACCAAGACATGCCATGACCAGCAAGAGTAGAGACTCTGGTGACAAGGAGGCTACATGGGACCAGGCGGGTGTGTTTGAGCAGAACCCTCACAAGCACTCGGGATTTACTGTCATTGGGCCTATGCCACAGGATGAGTTTTCCAAAGAAAGATACAGCTTTATTAACGTAATGTTCAGTGAGGTAATCAGGTGGGAAAGCAAGAAAGAGGATCCAAGCCTCATAGGTGAAAACAGGCAGCCTCATGTTCAGACTCTCATCTTGCCTTTCAAAAGAATAGGTTGTTTCATCATCTAGTTCATGAGGGCTTTCCCTGACTAACAGATCTCGAAATTCAGCATTAACACAAGTGACTAGACCAACTCCTAAGATAGAGATTTCAGACTCGGTGATAATGGTCCTATTGAACTCCTCATTGACCAAGGCAACGATAGCTTCCAGAGTGGGGATCCTCAAGTTATCCGAGATAGGAGGGTTTATCGAAACGATGGCGCATTCCTCATGGGACAGTGGTGGTTCACCGACCACCAGCAAGCTCCTCTGCAGACGATCCGCCGGTCCATCATCGATGGTCGAGTGGGCCGAGATGAAGGGATAGGGTCGAATAGGGAAGTTCACCATGGAGCTCGACGGAGAGGAAAGAACAATCTGGGTGGGCGTAGCAGCTAGCACAGACGTGGGTTCCGAGGTGTCCAAGCTTATATAGTCAGAATCAGCAGACGTCGTCCCCTTCAAAGGAAAGAGATGGGGAGGTGAATCGGCAGGCGGGATTACTTCCTTAAACCTCTGAGAAGCTTCTTTTTTAACCCAAATCATATGCTGATGAGCAGACGGTGATTCTGATAATGGAAGGAGACTGGGATGTGAATCATCCGCTGAGATTGTTTCCATAAGCCTCCGAGAAATCCCTTTTTTTGACCCATTGCTTGCGTTGATGACAACTAGTAGACAGATGGCCCAAATCCTTGCATCTTTGGCAACGAATCTTCGGACAATTGCCCAAATCATGGCCCAACAAATGACAGTAAGTGCATCGCTGTTTGATTGGGAAATTTCTAGCAATGTGGCCCCATCCAAAGCATTCGAGGCATTTGACGTCATTCGTGCAATCTCGCCTGTAATGTCCCAATTCCATGCATCGAAAGCAGCAACTTAATGGGCCTGTGAGCGTGGAATCAGAAAAAGGCCCTAGTGGATCATGGGCCAGGTCCTTAGAACTCAACCCGTCAAAGTCTGTCGAAGAATCACAATCAACACACTGGAAGCCCAAGATCTGACAGTGCTCGCAAACATCAGGACAATTCTTTAAGAGGTAATCTTTCAGCCCACAACGAGCACACCTGCCCAGGAATTCAAAAACCAGATCCTTTGGCGGGATCACAGGGAGAGACAGCGCCTGCATAATATCGCGATCCGAATATCTCGCAGTACGCAGGTCTTCAAGGTGTTCCAGGGTGGAAATGGAAAGTCCCGCACAGAATTGCCGTAGGAAATTATGATTATAATAAATGCCTTTAATTGAGAGATCCGAGTTCACCGGAAATGAAAAACTGCCAAAAGCGACCCTGCATGTGTCCCGGCGATCGCCGGCGCCGCCTGCTTCACTGAGACATTCACGTTTTCAAAAGAACCGAACTTAATCAGGGCAGGAGGAGGTTCCGAAAGTGAATGAAAACCAAATTTAGCCATCTCCTTGACCGCAGATCGATCAGAGGCAGCACTCTGATGCAGAAAGTCCAAATTTGGCCGAAATGCAGTGGGTGAACACTGTGAAATCTCCAGAACTTTAGAAGATGAATGCCAAGAAGGATCCGAATCATGAACAAAGCCAGTAACATAAGGGTTCGAACCACGGAAAAGGCTGAAATGGCAAATGAAGTCCGGCCAAATTCTATCACGCAGTCCATAGATGAAGTGACCCACTCGATTAGATGCCACAGAGAACCTGAATCTCCGATCAGTGAGCTTATAAACTTTAAAACCAGAACTGCTGCCACCAATACAAGATTGTAAAGACAAACCCACCGATTCCTCGGTGAGCACAAATGAAGCCGAGGAGAAAGAAGTGACCAGAAAGAATTCCTTGGATCCGAGAGAGGGAGAGAAATGGACGGAAGAGCCGAAGCGCCGACGAACCTGCTCCGCGACCGCAAGGCTGGGGGAGAAATCCCAATGTAGAAGCGCCTCCATGGTTGATCAGAGGTGGCCGCCATTGCTACGGTTGGTGGTGGAGGTGGGTGGGAGAGGGGAGGGGGAGGGAGACGCCATCTCGTAGGCCAAACTTTTCACCTAATGTTGCTTCTGCTGTCAAGATGCATAGGTCAAGGAAACTTTACCTTGAAGACATTATCAAGGTCACAGAGGAGGCGGATCAATCTCGGATTGCCCGCTGCCTCTCTCCACAAGTCCATCTTGATGATGTCCTTTCGGGTCACCAGCGCCACAGACGCTTCCATAGCAGCGGAACCCGCAATGTTCCCCACCGCTGGGAAAACCACGGAGACCCGAGGTCGAGGAGCGACCTCTTTTCCTCTAGTGGCTTGGGTCTCAGCTTCCTTGGGCGCATCCGTCGTGCCTCGGAAGATGGATTCCGCCGTCGACACGTCGGAGAAGGACATCTCCTCCTCACCAGACATTGCTCTGCGATCTATGGAGGGGAGGGGAAGGAAGCAAGGTGAGAATATGCGTTGAGGGAGTTGGGGTTTGAGGGGCCTTTATAGACCCTTCACACTCCACCTACCCCTTGACGGTATGGCTACCGCAATAATGGGGGTGCGTTTTGCAAAAAACCGTTCCCATTCACACCAAGTGCAACACGAAGACCAATAAGGAGAACAAGCTCTTCTTCTTTTCAAGATCTACAGTGGGGGCTAATTTTTACAACAAAAGATTGGCTCCCGGCAGACAAGGAGCACCACCGTAAAATGGAAGACGCTACTTCCAGAAGTACGTCGACGAGGCGGCCAAGAAGGAGGTCAAGGAGATCTTCGAGGCCATCGTCTTGAAGATCCTTGCCCTCAAGAAGACGAGCTCCTCTCGGCCTTGATGCTAGATGAGTTTACCTCATCTTCATCCTCGTCGTCAGAGCTGGAGCCGCTGCTTCTCTCACTCTCCGCGCAGCATTCCACGCGCCCTCCTGCGGCACGAAAGATCTTCACAGCGAGTGTGGCGTCTCCGTCATACTTGCAAGCAAGGTACTGCCCCCGGGTCAGGCGGCAGGAGCGGGCGAAGGACTTCCACCCCTGACCCAGGAGCATGGAGTCATCGACGGTGTACTCCACAGAGATCCAGGCGGGGCCATTGGGACAGCTTTCCACCTGCAGCCACAAGCCCGGAGGCTTGTCGTCCCCAATCGCCATCGCAAAGGAGTCCGGAAGGTCAATCCGGCTGCGGATCTTGCGGCGCAGATCTAGGATGAACTCGAACGACACGAAGCTCGTGTGGACCGCACTCCGTGGAGGTGGAGAAGGAGATCTCCCGCGCCTCGTTGTCCCTCGACCGCCACAGCCGTGCTTCGCTCGCCCTCTTGGGGCGGCCTTTACGTGGTTGCTGACGCTTTTCTCCACCGGAGCCGAAGCACGCAGACGCCCAACGCCTCTTATCCCTCTCGCCATGTCTGAGATTGGAGCAATGGAGCAATGAAGAAGAAGAATGGAGATTCGTTAGGCGCCCCTTCTGCTTTTATAGCACGCGGCGTCGTCTCTCTCCAGCGGTCTCCTCGACTTCTCCACATCGGGAATCGAGGGGATAGGTGCAGTTCTTCCCCCGAGCGGAATAACTCCAAGTCCCACCCTCCGACAGATGGGATGGTTCAGTCAAGACAAGGCTCCGGGGATCCACTTTGGCCATAGCCCCGGCAACAGCTAAAGCAAGAGCCGCCGGGACCATGCCCGGGGGCTACTGTCGCAGCAGTGGAACATGGGGTTCCCTGATGCTGCCAAAGTGGGTCCACGACCTGGGCCCACCAAGAAGATGGACAAGGCAAGGAGTCAAGACCGGCAGGTGGGTCAGCCCATCTGCCCCAAGGAAACCTGACAAGTTCGACATCGACGCGCTACGACTAAGGACCAGGTGATCTTCCGGGTCACCCGTCACCCGGTGAACAAGGCGGAGTACCTGCAGGTCCGTGCGCCCGGCAGGAGGCCAGGCGTACCACCTCCGTACGGCTGAGAGGATAAGCACGCCAGCTCGTGCTGGAAGCTAGTAGAATACTTGGGCGCCAAGACGAAGGACGTGCCCCCAGTGACGTCGCCCCGAGCGTGGTTGGTGGGGTAGACAGGCTTTGTCCGTCCCACTTTTCCCCAAGGGCGGACGACCGCGCCACCCCGCAGAAGATACTTGGAGGAGAAGAGGCCACGTCTCCTCCAGAGACCACCGAGGGGTTTTTCCTGCCTAAAACCCCTCACGCTCCTCGCGTGCCCATGTCGGATCCCCTTAGCCTATAATAGGAGTACCGAGGCACCAGCGAGGGGGGAGAGAAGTTAAATCCAAGCGTAAGGATAGACTAGGGTTTGGAGGGTAGAAAGAGAGGTGATCTCCCCAGGGCAGGATCTGCTCTTCGTCTACCTCCGGCCGGAACTCTGCCGGGTTCACCCCTGAACACCCTTGTAAACCACACCATGATGAACACCTCAATCCAGCCATGCAGGAGTAGGGATTTTAGCCTCCGGGCGGCCTGAACCTGGGTAAACTCCGTGTGTCTCTGTGTTGTTTACTTGCTTGTCCCGACGAAGAACTCGGCGGTCTTACTCCCGGGTAAGGCGTCTCCCAGCGTCTTTCGTGCCCCGTGGCGAACCTAAAACGGGGTATCCTTTACTCCCGGTGTCCGTGATCCGAGACACGACAGCGTGTATTCTCGAATATATTCTCTGCGAACGAATTCTCGAATATGGTCTTTAATACGAAATATCGAATATATAACAATTGCATAAATTATTAATAAATTTAAATATTAATAAAAGAATTACTGGCGAGTCATGCCACACCCCACGCCGGTAATCCACCAATACCAGATACCATGGTGGCTGTGTTGGTGCAGCGTGCCATTTTTTCCCCAGGTTGCGGATGCGGAGCATGCGGAGCTTCTAGCCTGTCGTAGAGCACTGGAGGTGGCCAAGGACTTGGGTTCGACACGAGTGATACTGGAGTTGGACAGCACCAGAGTTGCGGCAAAGCTAACCAAGGAGGAGAGAGATCGATCGGCATATGGTATGTTGGTCGAGGAGATCAAACTGCTCCTGTGAGGTTTCGAAGAAACTCGGGTGCGTACGGTACGACGTTTAGCTATTAAAATCTAGTGCTCCTCCTTCGCCTCCTGGCAGGAGTACTAGAAGTAGGAGGGTTCCTGAAAAGTATAAATGATAGGGGCCTTTTGGAACTTAAGGGGGATAAGCAAAAAAGGTATGGCTGCTTGTCTCACTGACTTTATAAAAGACCATACGGTGGACTTTATTTGTTTATTTGAAACAATGAAACAGGACTATACAGATAAGTTTTTCTGAAAGTTTGATGCTGGAGGTGCGTTTTTTTGGAAATGGCTACCTTCTTGTGGTAAATCTGGTGGTATCCTTGTGGGTGTGAGAAGTGACTCCTTAGATGTTTCTGCCGTGAAAATTGGAAAGTATATGGTCCAGATGAACCTCTGGGATAAAAAGAAAAAATGCCAATGGGCTTTGCTTGCGGTATATGGTTCGGCTACCTTCTTGTGGTAAATCTGGTGGTATCCTTGTGGGTGTGAGAAGTGACTCCTTAGATGTTTCTGCCGTGAAAATTGGAAAGTATATGGTCCAGATGAACCTCTGGGATAAAAAGAAAAAATGCCAATGGGCTTTGCTTGCGGTATATGGTTCGGCACATGAACAATTTAAAGAAGAATTTCTTTTGGAAATGTCCTCCTGGTGTAATAATGTGAATATTCCATATATCATTGGTGGAGATTTTAACATCATAAGACATAGTGGAGAGAAAAATAAACAGTCTCCTCTTCCTAAATCGTCTCATATGTTTAATTCAATTATTAACACCCTCGCGCTTAGAGAGATTCATATGTCTGGGGGCATGTATACTTGGTCTAATAATCAAAATCCTCCTACCTTGGTTAAGTTGGACAAAGTTCTTATGTCTTCGGCCTGGGAAAACATGTTTCCTATGGTGACGGTTCGGAAAATAGTGAGAGAACTTTCTGATCACAACCTTCCTTTAATAGATTCTGGTTGTGGGTCAAAACATCGGGTGAGAAATCAGTTTCGCTTTGATGTTGCCTGGTTTAAGAGGGAGGAGTTTATTCCTTTGGTTAATGAAATTTGGTATAAACGTGTGCATAGTACTGATCCCATTGATATTATCAATATTAAGTTGAAACGCTTTATTTTTTTAAAGGTTGGGGATCTAATGTGTTTGGTCACCTAAAGAAAAAGAAATGTGATTTACATGCCGAGTTAGCAACTCTGGAAACTATGGAGGAAATGGGGGATCTATCTGCTGAACAGATGTTCAGGCAGCATGAAATTCAATCTCAGCTTTATGAGATGTTGATAGATGAGGAACTTTACTGGTTTCAATGGTCTAATGAAAGTTGGCTGTTGCAAGGAGATCATAATACTAATTATTTTCATAGAATTGCTAATGGTAGGAAAAGGAAACATACCATGCATACTTTAGAGCATAATAATGTGATGATTGAAGGTACTCCTAATCTTTTAGCTCATGCTACGGATTTTTATAAAGATCTATTTGGCCCGGCGCCTGGTAACATTTTTGAAATCTCGGCGGATTTGTGGAGTGTCAATGAAAAGTTGAATGAAAGGGATAATAGTGAGCTTATTAAACCTTTCTCGGTCGAGGAAATTAAGAATGCTTTATTTTCCATGAAATTAAACAAAGCCCCTGGGCCTGATAACATACCTATTGAATTTTTCCAACACTGTTGGGACATTGTTATGCCTGATGTGATGCGTTTATTTGATCAGTTTCATCGAGGTTGTCTAGATGTTCAAAGATTGAACTATGGCATTATTACCTTGCTTCCTAAAATCAATGATGCTAATAAGATTCAGCAGTTCAGACCTATCTGCCTTCTTAGATGCATCTATAAACTAATCACTAAGACAATTTGCCTCCGTCTTGATCCTCTTGCTAATAAGTTGTTCAGCGTGCAACAAAATGCTTTTATAAAGAAAAGGAATATGACTGATGGCATTATGGCTTTACATGAAATTATTCATCATACGCATGTGAAAAAACATGTTGGTGTTGTCCTGAAATTGGACTTCGAGAAGGCTTATGACAAAGTGAATTGGGCTTTTTTACTGGAATGCTTTAAGAAAAGAGGATTATCTGAAACTTTTTGTAGCTGGGTGTATCAGATTTTACATAATGGTACTGTCTCTATTAAAATCAATGATGAAACTGGGTCCTATTTCGAGAGTTCAAAGGGTGTTAGGCAAGGAGATCCCTTATCTCCATTCTTTTTTAATATGGTTGGTGAAGTTCTGACTAAAACGATTTTGGAGGCTCAAAAGAATGGTTTATTGGTTGGTTTGGCTCCTGACCTAGTTGAGAATGGTATTGCTGTTCTTCAATATGCTGATGATACGGTTATATGCATTTCTCACGACCCTGACAAAGCTATTAATCTTAAGCTTTTGCTTTATTCGTTTGAGTTAATGTCGGGTTTAAAAATCAACTTCCTTAAAAGTGAAGTGATCACTATTGGTGGTGATAATAATATCACTGAGTTCTATGCCAATATGTTCAATTGCCAAGTTGGGGCTTTGCCTTTGAAGTATCTTGGAGTTCCAGTCTCCTTTACTAACTTGAAAAATGTGGACTGGGATTTTGTCGATGAAAAATTTATTAAAAGATTGGCTCCATGGATTTGCGCCAATGCTTCCTCTGGAGGGAGATTAACTCTTTTGCAATCTTGTTTGGTTGGGATACCCCTGTATTATTTGTCCATGTTCTTGTTTAACAAAACTTTTATTGAAAAGCTAACCAAACATATGAGGAAGTTTTTCTGGGAAGGTATCAATGGGAAGAAAAAGTATCGCCTAGTTAAGTGGAGACGTATTTGCAAGTCTAAGAAGAAAGGGGGTTTAGGAGTGTTGGACTTAAGAAAACAAAATTTGAGTTTGTTGCCAAAATGGTGGTGGAAGTTAGAAAACCAAACGGGCCTTTGGCAGACGATTGTTAAAGACAAATACCTTCGTAATAAAACAGTGACATCTGTGAAACCTAGAGTCACTGACTCTCCTTGTTGGAAGGGTATCATGAAAGTAAGAGACCTTTATTTGGAAGGAAGGGGTGTAATAATGGAGAACAGATCGTTGATCCGGTTCTGGAAAGACCCTTGGTTAAATAATATACCTTTAATGGAATCTCATCCGATGCTTTTCGACATTTGCCAGTTACAAGAAGGTACCTTTAAACAATATGATGAACTAAACTTTGAAGCTCCTTTTAGAAGAAGGTTATATCAGTTGCTTCAGGATCAGTGGGATCATATTAGGGGACAGGCAGCCTCTGTCACTCTGTCGGGTGAGGAAGATAAAGTGTTTTGGAAGCTGAATGCTAACAAGAAGTTTACAACCAAGTCAGTCTATACTCTGTTAGAAAAACCACTGAGTGGTCCTAACTATAAATGGATCTGGAAGTCGAAAATCCCTCTGAAAATAAATTTTTTTATGTGCCAAATGATGTATAATGCCATCCTGACAAGGGATAATATGAAAAAAAGGAAATGGTTGGGAAATCCTAATTGCTCTTTCTGTAAAGAAATTGAAAGCAGAGATCACCTAATGTTTGGCTGTGCCGCTGCGAAAGTGGTATGGGGCTGTATTGGGAAGGTGTTTGGTACAAACACTTGTCCTAGGTCGATTTGGCATTGTTTTGTTTGGTTTTACCGTTTCTGGCCTGGGGGAAAGAAATATTTTACTTTGGTGCCGGCAGCCGTGTGCTGGGCAATGTGGACTATGAGAAATAGGATAACCTTTGAGAACTATATGCTGTGGTCTCCTATTTCCATTGTGTTCAATGTTTGTGCTTTGCTGAATTACTGGGCAGGGCTATACGACGAGGAGGGGAAGGCTGCTGTCAAGGCAGGTGCGGAGCAGCTGGCGAGAAGCATGCTGGAGATCGCTCGAGGAGCCCAGGTGGCACGCCCCAACTCAGATGTCCTGATGATCACCAACGGATGATGCTGGTCTTGGTGTGGTTGGAGTTTGTTGCTGTTTGCTGTTCTAAGGTTGTTGTTTAGACTTTGTTGTTGCTGTGGTTTAAACTTTCCCTGCTAGAACTCTGCTGTAATAAGATGGCACCAGGTTTTTGCCCTGTTGGTCTGCTCGAGATCGAGCTGTTCTCAGCGGGTTTCCTGGTGCTGTTCCAGCTCGCTATCCTGGGTTGTAATCGTGATGATACTGGTTCAAACAAATACTCTGTATTTCCGTTGAGAAATTAATGGAAATGGGGATAGCCCGGTTGGATATGTACCCGTTAGTTAGTTAGTTAGATTTTGTGACAGCGGTTAGTTAGTTGGCGATTAGCGTACAAAATATATTGGCTTGGTAGGGTACGGTACCATACCTCCCTTATAAATACTAGCAAATTGCCCGTGCGTTGCAACGGATTTAAAATAATCAAATATCTTATGTTTGAACTAAACTTTGACTATCTCTTAGAAGTATGTTGACCCAGATTTCAGTTGTCTTACATGTCTCATTGTACAACAATCCTCACAAAGTAAAATAAAACGTTGCCATTTACTTTCTAATCTTTTTTAATACATCATGGGTATCTTAAAGTATGAAATCATCATGCAGAAAATCACTTGTTAAGTTACATGGAAAAAATACTATTCATTTGGGTATCACACATATTTTGATCCCACTATTTTATGTAATCCAGAAGCAAATTAATCTTTGGGTAAGAAAATATAAGTGCAACTTGTAACAACTTCAAGCAATTTAAGCATCTGTTATGCAATTTCTCAGAAGTTCCAACGTCATCATAGCTTGATAAGTACCCCTCTCTAGACATGTTGTATTTTTTGCAGAAGAGATGCATCTTTGATTCACGGAGAGCATGGACAACAGGCAGACAATCAGAGTCCAGGCTTCTTAGATTGTGAATTTGTAATATCATCAATCGAAGTGCAGCAGTCCAAGCACGTACAATGCTTAGCTGAGGCATTTCATCAAACAGCCTTTTTGCACTCCCCGCATTTTAGATAGTACTTCATTGCTTCAACACCAATTTCTGTCCGAGCACACTATCGAGTGTACCTATTCCAAGTCTAGATGTAAGAGCCAGGAAATGTGCTCTCTTCCCACCCTCCAACGATCTCACCTCCGAGCAGAGCTGGAGTACGGTGCCATAGCAGAAGGGAGATGGAGCAGATGAATATGTGTCGTGGCAAAGAAGAGCCTGTCGGCACTTGAGGAGGGAGACTATAGTACACGGTGATGTGTATGCAGTGGCAGATTCAATGTCCGTGAAGCAGCACCATCACCGGCAGCAGAATGCACGCCATCGGCCCCGTCCTCCTCGCCGCTGCCGCCGCAGACGCCGCGCCCGTTGTGGCCATCCACCGGATGGGGAGCCGCAGCCCTGCTGACGACCTCCCCTGCAACACTTCGGCCGGCAGCATCGGTAGGTAGCACGTGGGCAGGAACCACCTTGGCCTTCCACCGGATGGGGAGCCGCATCCCTGTGCTGACGACCTCCCCTGCAGCGGCGTTCCACGCCGGAGGAGGAGGACATGGACCGACGACGGTCGTCCCCGCTCTGCTCCACCCTCTCCCGATCTGTACATATCCGCCCGCGCCGTTCCATCCTCTCGATCGATCCCAGCGCGCGCCTTCACCGACCGACGACGGCGGACCTCATCTTCCTCCCCGAATCACCGCGGCGACCTCCCCTGCTCCTTCCTCTACATCGGCTGAGCTGCCGCCGGATCCACGGGATGCAGGGGATCAAGGACGGGGCAACGCCGACGCGTGATGCAGGGGATCGTGTTTTTGCAAAGTGAATATCGAACCGGTATACGACTAAAAATAGGACCGCGGGTTGATTACCTTATTTTCGAGGGGCTAAAACGCAAAATCGCCGCGACGTACGTACGACGTACCACGGTCGGTTACATGCGATGTTGCATATGCTCCACAAAATCTTTACTAACTGTAAAAGATAGGCAAATTCTAGCCGACAGGCAGCTGTAAACCAGCAAAACATCAGTCATCTTCGGAGCCGTCCGATCCACTTGATTAAATGGATCTCGCGCGTCCGATCATGTAGAAAATCATTTCGTGCATAGCATTTTCTCGCTGGTAACGGGTAATTCTCGACCGAACTCTCAGCCTAGGAAAAAAAAAATCCTGCGCTTAGTCGTGATTGTGGTGGGCGTTTTGATTTTGTCAGTTGGTGGTTTTCTGCGCGCGCGAATCTGGTAAAGAACTTTTTGGTAGTAACGACCCTGTCGAGATTCAGAAATTGAACGACTAATTTGGTTGCTATATTGTTAGTCACGCGCGTATATAGGTACGATAGATGCCTCGTAAAAATCTATATGTACCCGTTAGTTAGATTTTGTGACAGCGGTTAGTTAGTTGGCGATTAGCGTACAAAATATATTGGCTTGGTAGGGTACGGTACCTTACGTCCCTTATAAATACAAGGCAAACATAGCAAGCCTCAAACACACATTAGCACCTCCTCCCATCGCTCGGCGCACGGCCAAGCTAGTATCTCTCCATCTCCCTCCATATATTTCTCCACGCGCGTACGTCGATCCAGCCATGTCGACGAAGTTCGTCGCCATCTCCGGCCTCCTCCTTCTCCTCGCTGCTCTAAACGGTACGTGCATGCGTGTAATCAGATCTGATCTGCTAGCTATCATTTTTTACTATATAGCATCGATCGATTAGCTCATGTTTTTTACATTACAGCTGCTGCCGTGGAGAGTCAGCGTCGGTTGCGGCCGATTCCTCGTCCACTACCCCCACTACCCCCTGGTTGTCACTATGAGTGGAGTTGGCGGCAGGGGTGGTGGGTGCCGGTGTGTGACGACGACGTCCCTGTGAACCCTACCCCCGCCAACTCGCCGCCGCCGCCTCCCGCTCCCCTTTTGCCCAGTTTGTTCGTCTTTGGCGACTCCTTCGCCGACAACGGCAACCTTCCTAGTACGCAGCACCCCCTCCAGATTATCCGCCAGTGGTACATTCCCTACGGGTCCTCCTACGCCATGGACGTTGGGTCCGCCGCGGAGAAGTCCAACGCCACCGGACGCTTCTCCAACTACAAGGTCCAGTCCGACTTCATCGGTACGTATTCATCACTCCCAACAATCATACTGTGATGCTTGCTCATGCATGTTCGTACGTAGCGTAGGTATGCATGATGTGCATTGGTTGATCGGTTTTGTCAATTTTCAGGAAAGATATTGGGGCTCAACGAAGCGCCGCCCCCGTAAGTGTACCTGTCCACAGGTAGCAACGACTACTGCGACAGCGCCGGCATGACGTTCGCCGCGGGGGGCTCGGGCGTGTACCCGGTGCAGCTCGGGGTGCCCACGCTGAGCGAACAGCTGGACAACTTCGAGCGTCTCGTCCACTCCGAATGCATCACGCGCGCGCAGATCGAGGCCTCCGTGGTCCTCGTCGCCGTCTCCGGCAACGACTACGACCGCGTCGGCGTGGTCCAGCCCAGCAGCCTTGGCGACATCACGGCCTTCACCAAGAACGTCACGTCCGAGATCGCGGCGGCCGTGGCCCGCCTCGAGGCGGTCGGCATGAACAAGATCCTCGTCAACAACCTCCATCCGTTGGGCTGCACGCCTGCCCAGACCCAGACCGGTCCCGGCGAATACGGGGAGTGCGACGTCGCCGGCAACACGGCCACCAAGTCGCACAACCAGAACCTGCAGCATCTCCTCGCCAGCGACGGCTACGTCTTTGTTGTGGACCTCTACAGCGCATTCATAAACATCGTCGACAAGGCCAACGCCGGCCGCAAGGATTTGGACGACCTGACGCGGAAGTTCAAGAACATGAAGACGCCGTGCTGCCAGCCCAACGACCCCAAGGGCTTCTGCGGCGAGATGGGCGGCACACAGGAGGACCCCGAGTGGCTACACACGGTGTGCGGCAACCCGGCGGAGCATTTTTACTGGGACGAGATGCACCCCACGCAGGCTGGCTGGACCGCCGTCATGGCGCAACTTCAGGACCCCATCAAACAGTTCATATGGCCCTCAGATAGCTAGACATCATCTATCTTAATTAGTTTTTTCGTTTAGGGTTTTGGGCACTGCTTGTGCCATATCGATCTATCCACTATCCTATTTAGTTTGGGAAGCAGTTTGTGAGTTCTGTTGGCCAACAAAGTTGGCCATATATATCATCTATCGAATCAATATAGTAATGCTTCATCACTCATATAATGTGCCTTCGCTCGGTGTGTGACTCCTAACTTCCTAAGTATACTACTGCCATGGTGTGTTCCGTTTCCAAACAATGCATCCTAAGAGAAAACTAGCACCGTCATTAAGAGAAACAACAGGTGTAACAATGTTCAGTTAATACACTGTACAGGAGATAGAAAACAGAACAGGGAAAGACACACAAAATAAGATAGTCTTTCCTCGCGTGTCAGCACTCCTTTTACTCCTGCATTAAGCCATGAATTGAGTTCGTCCAGAATCCTATCACACATGGCGAAGAAGCTCAGGATTTGGCCGCTGAATATTCTGTCGCCGCGTTCAAGCCAGAAATGATTCCATCTTTTAGCTTCGAGCTGGTTTGTAAGCTTGTAGCATGAATCCACCACTATTCGAGACTTGTGGTTCGTGTGGTTGGCCTAATTAAGGTACATCAGAATCCTGAACCTGGTAAAAAAGAAGACCCAAATACCTGCAGCAAAAGAGCAGTTGGCAAAGAGGTGCGTGTTGCCGTTTCCATGACCGGGGTTGCAGCCTTGCAGAGAGGAAAAATTGGATTATCACTACGGGAGAGCTTACCTATGCCGACGGCCAAATCCTATGCCGACGGTTTTTTGTCAGGGCCGTCGGCACAGGGTCCGACGAGGCCGTCCCGTCGCTCTGGCCGTCGGCATAGGTAAAGCCGTCGGCATAGATTTGACGCAAGGCTGTGCCGACGGTAAAACCGTCAGCACAGCTATGTTTTTGTTTCCTATTTTTCATCTAATATGAAAAAAAAAATTGGAAAAAATAATTTTGGAAACCTGTGCCGACGGCAAAACCGTCGGCATAGCCGAAAAATAAAAAAATAGTTTTTTAAAATAAAATTTTGGAAACCTATGCCGACGGTAAAAACCGTCGGCACAGCTATGTTTTTTTTTCCTATTTTTCATCTAATATGGAAAAATTCGTATCTTTAAATCCGTAAATCGAAATTTAATAAATAAAATGTCTAAATCGATTAAAAAAAATGAGAGGAATCCAAATATAACATCCATATCATCTTTTTCATCATGTATATGACTTTTTGCAACATGTTTTTGGTACTTGCTTAATAAAAAGTCATCTTTGGCACTTAAAAAATGAAAAATGATATTTATAATAATATTTTAAAAATTGTTTTTGGCAACAATGTTTGCCATACAAAGACACACCTATGTCTCAAATATGGGCACATTATCACAAACTATGGCACGGGGATGATCATAACTTGCTCATTTGACTCGAAACTTATACATGTTTATAGATGATTGACCTTTTTGTGAAAAAGTGTTTTGTAAACTTTGTCAAAACTCAAGTTTATCATTTCTCCTAGCAACTAGTACACATAAAGGTACTCCATGCCAAAGGATTTCATTTTTGACTATTTTTTCACTTTCTTTTATCTTGTTGAAAAAACGGTCAAAATGACAACCGTGCCTATTCATTAAAGGGGGTTGCATTTTTCAAAACTATCGACGATCCTGTGATATAACCACTATTGGTGTATCTTAAAATGAATTTTGTTAAAATTTCAGAGCAAACTATCACACACTTGTAGATCAAAATTCAATTACTTTCGAAAAATAGGCATAAAGTTATTTAAATAGGCGAAATTAGATAAAAACCGAGAAAATTCCTAATATTGCTGGATTGTCCATAAAATATGGTCTACATTGTGTGATAATTGGATGGGTGCCATTTTCCACCATATTTTTCGTTCTTGCTTCACAAAAAATGTCATTTTTGACAATAAAAAAATAAAAAATGATATTTATAAAACTAATTTGAAAAATCTCAGTTCTGCAACATTGTTTGTCATACCAAGATACACCTATGTGTCAAATATAGCCACATTATCACAAACTATGGTATGGGGATGATCATAACTTGGTCATTTGACTCGAAACTTATACATGTTTATAGATAATTGACCTTATTGTGAAGGAGTTTTTTTGTAAACTTTGTCAAAATTCAAGTTTATCATTTATCCTAGCAACTAGTACACATAAAGGTACTCCATGCCAAAGGATTTTATTTTTTGACTATTTTTTCGATTTCTTTAATTTTGTTGAAAAAAGGTCAAAATGACCACCGTGCCTATTCATCAAAAGGGGTTGCATTTTTCAAAACTATCAACAGTTCTGTGATATAACCACTACTGGCGTATCTTAAAATGAATTTTGTTAAAATTTCAGAGCAAACTATCACAAACTTGTATTTCAAAATTCGATTACTTTCGGAAAAATAGGCATAAATTCATTTAAATAGGCGAAACTAGATAAAAACAGAGAAAATTCCTAATATTTCTGGATTGTCCATACAATATGGTCTACTCTATGTGATAATTGGATTGGTGCCATTTTCCATCATATTTTTTGTACTTGCTTCACAAAAATGTCATTTTTGACAATTAAAAAATAAAAAATGATATTTATATAACTAATTTGAAAAATCTCAGTTCTGCAACATTGTTTGTCATACCAAGATACACCTATGTGTCAAATATGGGCACATTATCACAAACTATGGCACGAGAATGACCATAACTTGGTTATTTGACCCGAAACTAATACATGTTTATAGATGATTGACCTTTTTGTGAAAAAGTTTTTTGTAAACTTTATCAAAACTCAAGTTTATAATTTATGCTAGCAACTAGTACACATAAAAGTACTCCATGCCAAAGGATTTCATTTTTTGACTATTTTTTCACATAAAATTCAATTATTTTCGGAAAATAGGCATAAAGTCATTTTTCTAAAATATGTTACAAAAAGTTATATACATGATGAAAAAGATGATATGGATGTCATATTTGGATTCCTCTCATTTTTCTAATTTATTTAGACATTTTATTTGTTAAATTTTGATTTACGTATTTAAATATATAAATTATTCCATATTAAATGTAAAAAGGAGAATATGGTTGAAAATATGATTTAAAGATATGAGTTATTCAAATATTATTATTACATAATCATTGTTATTTATTTAACTAAATTTTCAAAATTTAAACAATAAAAAGTGTAACATCATGACCCAGGGGTTAATATGGTTGATAAGATACTAATATCAGTAAGTTCTAACATCTCATCTAGAAGCTAATTTGAAAGGAACTCTAAAGTTAAGCGTGGTTGGGCTAGAGCAATTTGAGGATGGGTGACCGAACGGCAAGTTTGACCGGGTAAGTACTTTGACCTTAGATTGTGTGTAATATGTAATTGGAGATAATGTGTGTGGCTAATTGGAAAATTTCAAAAAATAAAAAATAAAAATTCGAAATTTCAGTGTAAAATAAAAATAAATAAATTTTGAAAAAATAAATTTGGATACCTATGCCGACGGTTTTCCCGTCGGCACAGCCTACAAAATAAAAAAAAATTTAAAATAAAATTTTTGGAATTTTTTTTAAAAAAACATATGCCGACGGCTCTGTGCCGACGGCTTTCTATGCTGTGCCTACGGGCACCTATGCCGACGACCCTGTGCTGACAGTCACCGTCGGCATAGGCCTGTGCCGACGGGTATTGTATCTGTGCCGAATACCGTCGGCACAGGTAAGCTCTCCCGTAGTGTATGCGGCCAGTTTCTTTTTGCCAAATAATCTCCAGTCAAACATCTCCCTTGAATTGCCAGCAAAGCAAATAATCTAATATTCCCAGGTACTTTGATTGAGGTCTTAACTCAGTCCTTCCGAACATCTGACATTCGTATGTAGAGCTAGCATTGTAGATGCCATCAGGTGTCCATTTCCAACAAAGTGATAGTTCCATGTAAGTTATGACCAACCGATTTGTACACATGTGGGTCTGCCTACCCGCTAGTGATAGATATGTGGGGATTTGGGGTTTAATCGGGATAATCCACGCCAATCTCAAAATACCAAACAAGGGCTTAGGGTGGAACGTCTCTCTAATTAACTAATCCTTTTGCCGTTACAAGCTTCACCAGTGTGTGTACTGTAAGTTGGCAAAATCGACCACTCGGCTAGGTAGACGGCTTTGGACCGTACGTGATAATCCCCTTGTGACCTACCATCTTGAGCTTGAGGTGGCCTAACTGGGGATGGCCATAAACTTTGGTTCGCCGGAAGATAGTGTTGTATGTATTGGGGAAGTTGACTACCTCGAAGGGTTAGCTTCTCCATTTGGTAAGTCTTCTTTGTGTCGAATGTCATATGCAACATGATATGTTCGAATGTGGAATGTTGTGACCTGGTTTTAGTTCGGAATGGGGAATCTGCATATCGAGCATTTCGGCACAAAGGATATTGATCCTTGTTCCTCCGTCAATAAACATCTTGGTGTGCCGAATGTCGCGTATGATCTAGACCATTACCAGCGGGCTTTACCTGGGCCGAGGATATATATAGTTCGGGTGATCATTGCGGTTGAAGGTGATTGGCGCCTCTAACAAGCACGGATACTCTGGCACTACTAGGCTAGTAGTGAAGTTTTCATATTCATGATATTTTAGCAGCATTTGGATTCATACCCGGTAGGGCCGCCGAAGATCATTAACTTCGGCTCCTCCTCCCATAAGGCTTCTCCCTCCTCAGCTGGAGGCTCCTTGTTGGCTGTGTCGAGCTTGTCTCGGATGAATTGAGCCTTTAGGACCTTTAGAACCATGACGTAACCGGGATGGTAGGCATAGGTTGATGCATGCCTACACGTCTGGGTTCGAGCCTCCATGCTTGTAATACCAGCGCGTACTCACTATTATTCTTCTATAAAAGTAACCAAGGGATTCTTGAATTGCCCTCTTGTCTCTCGAAAAAAAAGGTCCTTGCAGTCCTTTGTCGGGTGGGTGGATTCGGGTGGTGCACGAGTGCATGACTAGTTCACGAGCTCTTTGGCTTAAGGGTAGGTGCGCTTGGGGCAGCCGGTGGGTGCGCGATTCATTAGTTCCACCATGGGAGTGTATTTGTCGTCTTTGCGCGGATTGACGTGAAACGTTCGAAACGTATTTGTGAACTTTGTGAATTATTATGATTAAGCGTTTTGGCTGTCGGGTGCATGTGCACCCTTTATTTGAAATGCATTTTAAAATGTTACGAAAATTGCAAAAAATTGTCTGCACATAGATCTTAACATCTTATGTGTTCACAAATTTGTTGAAGGAAAAACGATATTTTTTGTGGGATGTGTAAGTAAGACGAATTTTGGTGCTAAATGAGGATTTTCCATGAGATTTTTTTTGTCCTTTTCATGCATGCCATAAAAAATATCGGTTTTTTGCGAAACGACTTTGTGAACACATAGAACGTAAAGATTTATCCACAAAAAAATTATTTCAGAATTTTTGGCATTTCAAAATATGTTTTTAATTGCCGGGTGTGTATGCACCCCGGAACCAAAAATGGATTTCACATATATTTGCATCATATTATGAGTTTACTGTTTAATATTTTTGAGATTTTTCTCGAATTCATTTAATTGGGTTATACCTCTGAAAAGCAAATCTCTATCTTTTTTGTATATTTAACTTTCAGACACCTTCTATATACGTCAATTTTGGAAAGACGAAGATTTGAAAATCCATACGGAGACCCAAAGGTGCATGAGGAGCCCATAAGGCCCCAAGGCACGGTCACCCTGACACAGCCGTGGAGGGATATGGCGCCTCAGTCTCCTGATAGGGTCGACGTTCCACTGCCCGGAACGAGAGGGTAGGTGGCTTTCTTCATAGATTACTTCGTGTGTTGGGTACAAGATATAGTAGTGATATACGGTGGTTCTCCAAGGCGGCGTGTTTCCATTATTGATATATAGTCTCGGAAGCTTATTCTTAGTGTAGTCGCTCCTGTAATCTTGGTTGGCGCTAAGTTGGTGGCCCTTCGCTACACTTTGGGTGTAGTTTTTCAATGGCATGTTTGTATGAGGACTTTCTCATCATTTTATATGGGTTTGGCCGTTTGGGATTTTTAAGAGAGCGAAAGTCTGTTTTAAGAAGCACAAAAATATATATTGCTAAATAGTTGCGGAGCCAAGAATTTTTTTTCTCATCTCGAAACAGACTTTCGCCCCGCTTTATAAATAAAACTCAACGGTCAAACCGATACAGTGTGATGAGCGGAACCTCTAAAAAAGCAGATAAAATATAGAAAAAGAAAAACAAAAGAGACCAAAGACTTGCCACCGAAGACACATGAACGAGCGAAAGAGATACCGAAACTCCACGACGACGCTCTCAAGAAGGTAACGACGCAGCAAGTCGCCGTCTTCGAGACGTAGATGCTCATGATTTTCACCTGGAGCTCTAACGCAGCGAAAATAACCACAACAACGCCCCCAAGAGGGTAACGATATACTCAGGTACCGCCACCATTGGCACCGAAGCGCAGAGCTTTCGCTCGGAAATACTTTCGCACAACGTTCGGAATGCTGGACCACCCAGTAGCTTCGAGTCTGGCCTCAAGAACACGACCTAGGAGCTAGCCGAAGCGCCGCCACCGCAAAGGACCTCGCCCACCCGCTCCTCACCGTCCATACGACCAAGGAGACATGCCATCACCACCACCACTTCACTCGCCGTAGAAGCGCCCGTGTAGTCCACCTTCATGGGACACCGTCCAGGCATCCGCGAACTCAGATCCCGTGAGAGACATCATTGCGCACGAGCCCAACGTATAGGATGAGGTAGGAATGCGACCGATCCAAGCCAACGTGGGCGGCAAACCATGCAGCAGCCAATCGGAAGAGATATGCCGTACTCCACAATCAAAGGCGGTCGTGGACCGGACCAGGCAGGGCCTGTCAGGCCTAGATCAAGCCCCAAATCTGGTCAAAATCCGGTCCAGATATGGCCCGGAACGACCCGACTAGCTCCGCCGCCGCCGTCGCCATCATCGGTAGATCCACATCGCCCTTACCAACCCCTACCCTGCCGGGAATCCGCGCACCAGGCCAGACCCGAGCTCGCTGGCCCAGATCCGGCCCACACGCCAGCAGCAGCAGAGGCACGGCAGCCGAAGGTGGCGAGCCCGACGGTCACATCTGTACGCCGCACCGTTCTCACTCCAACCTCGCCCGCACCTAGAGGGATCCCTCTCATTAGCAGCCATCGAGACCCAGATGCCGCGCCGCCACCAACTCCCTCCTAACCGCTCCCCGTCGGAGTCTCGCTCCTCGTGCTCCGTCGCCGAGCTTGTCGTCGTCGCCCACACGGCCCTGCATGGTGCCGCGGCCGCGGCCGCCGAGTCCGCCCGGGAGGATCAACGCACGTGCGGGTAGAAGAAGACCGCCGCGCGCCAGCGGCACCGCGCGGGCTTCGCCCGGCGGAGGCGGAGGAGGAGGGGAGGAGGAGTAGTTCTGTTTCTCATCTATGCCGCGAGAACCAAAATTGAAATGTTTTCTCCTAAGCTGATTCTCGGCAGCTTCTAAATTCTTTTGATGCACACTATATATCCTTGGAACGCGGCTGAAAAGATAACTTCTAGTAAATTCTTTTCATTCTTGAAGTCTTGATTCCATGGCCTATATATTTTGTGACCATTTCTAAAAGATATCGAACTGAACAAAATTAAGATCGAAAAGTTTAATTTACGAAAGAAGAAAGAATGGCAAACAAATGGTTGTGCTAAAGCCTGCGTCGACGGCCTTGCACCGATCAGCTTCTCTATCACTATCACAACCCTGATTATGTGGACCACAGACAGGATGGCACATTAGCAATGCAGCAACCGAGAGGATGAGGCTTGAAAGTCACACTCACACCCGAATCGTCGCCTCCGAGGATCGTTGCCATGCCCGCCAACGACTGTCTCCAAGAGATCATCGGTGTTCGTAGACTATTTTCGGTAGGCATCTACGTATATGTCTAGGACTTGGTAGCCGGCTTGGTGGAATTGGCGGCAACGGCGGGCGTCTGCTTGAGGATGGCAGGCAGGACCTCCATGATCTTGTCGAACTCCTTGTTCTTGACGACGAGGCCCGCCGGCGCGGTGGGGTCGGCCTTGCACTCGTTGCAGCTCCACTTCCACTCCCAGTTCTTGGACTTCTCCATCACGTCGGTCACCTCCACGAAGTCCAGCACCTCCACGAGCTTCGCGCCGGCTCCCGCGGCGTTGCCGCCAGCACCCGGTTTGAATTTTGTGGCCGCCTCCTCGAACCCCGCCGCGCAGCTGTCCATGCACCGCCACTGCGTCCTGCCGTTAGGGAGCTTGTCCCTCTCCGCGCGTGCGGCGGCAGCGGCCTCTGTGGCGGTCTTAGCGGCCGCGGCGACGACGGCCTGGGCCAGCCCGCTTACGTCGGCCGCGGGGCTGGTCGCCAGGAGCTCCTCGCAGTTGATCGGCTGCGGCGTCTTGGCGCAGGCCTGCTTGACGATGATGCCGGCGCCGTCGACGAACAAGGAAGCGGCAAAGGCGAGGAGGAGGAAGAAGATGATACCGAGGGGGGCGCAAGGCTTGGTCGCCATGGTCGTCGATCTTTTCGCAGACTCTTCGTCTCGTCCACGGAATGCGACACAGCGACAGAGCAGCTAATTATGATTGATTCGCATGCAAGCGGCGAGGCTGGATCGAGCCAGAATTAAGATTCTATATGAACGGATCCACGTTGCGCACTTGCGCATGCATGTCGCAGTTTGGACCGGTACGTGTGGTCGGGAGTGGTCTTCTCCGTGTGGAATGCGGCATGTCCATCATGTTGCAGTCGAGTAATGTTGCAGTCGAGTAGCGAGTGAATCCACGAGTCCTCTGCTCCACATATGCCGCAAGAACTCAACGGCGCTATATGGCGCTCGTGCAAGAGGTCCGCAGTGGGTAGCGACTGCCTCGCCAGGCGCCACAAAAATGACTTCAGCTTAGCTGGAATTTTAATCTTCCACAGGGTTGTCCAGCTCTTCTGCAGCCCCTTGGAATCAGAACTTGTTGTTGTGCCATCTAGCCAGGCCTCTCGCTTAGTTTTCGTGTCAGCAAGCATCCTATACGCTGATCTTACACTGAAGGTCCCACGTTTATCATAATTCCAAGCCCAAAAATCTGCTTGTACTCTCGTACTAATTGGAATGGTCTTGATTACTTGCACATCCATCGGCAAAAACCAAGTCTGTAGCTTTACCATGTCCCACTGCCCGGTTGTGTGATAAATCAACTCAGCTACTCGCTGCGGTGGATCTGCAGCGATACATGCAATTGGTCTCAACATCCCCTCTCTGGGTAACCAATTGTCATTCCAAGGGTTTGTTTCAGCTCATGTACCAATGCGCCGAATCATCCCCTGAGCTAGGACATCCCTTCCCTCTAGAATAGCTCGCCAAACATGCGATGGCTTAGACCCTAGTTCGGCTTTCAGAAACTCCATGTTCGGGAAGTAAACTACTTTAAGAATCCTTGCACTCAAAGTGTCTGGATTTTGAAGAATACGCCACCCTTGTCGGGCAAGGAGTGCTAGATTAAAAAGCTCAATATCGCGGAAACCCATACCTCCTTCGGACTTTGGCTTTGTCATATCATCCCACGAGACCCAGCAAGCTTTCCGTTTGCCGTCCATGGATCCCCACCAGAAATTCCTCAACAGTGAGTTAATGTGCTCACAAAGTCCACGTGGTAGCTTGAAACACGACATGGAGAACGTAGGGATTGCCTGTGCGACTGATTTTATCAAGACTTCCTTTCCCCCCACAGACAAGCATTGCTCCAACCAACCCTGCACCCTCTTCCAAATCCTATCTTTCAGGTACTTGAAGGCCCCATTTGATGACCGGCCAACATCTGAGGGCATACCCAGGTACTTCTCACTTACCGATTCATTTTGAACATTGAGAATCAACTTCAACTCTTGCTTTACTGTTTCTGGGCAGCGTTTGCTGAAGAAGATAGAGGATTTATCAAGGTTCACACGCTGTCCCGAGGCATGGCAATACACATCCAGTGTATCTCGGGCACCCCGAGCACTTTCTCCATTTGCTTTGACAAACAACAGGCTATCATCTGCGAAAAGAAGGTAATTAACTGTCGGAGCAGAAGAAGCAACCTTTAATCCTTGGAGGCTTGATGATTCACTTCTGGCTTTTAATAGGCACAAGAGGCCCTCTGCTGCTAACTAAAACAAATATGGCGAAATTGGATCTCCTTGACGTATACCTCTGGAGGGATTAAACTCCTGTAATCTCTCTCCATTAAACAAAACTGAGAAAGTGACCGTGGTCACCATTCTCATCACCATCTCAACCCATGTTTGGTGGAAGCCCAGCTTTAACATGATCTCCTTTACATACTCCCACTCCATACGGTCATAAGCCTTCCGCATATCTAATTTTAAGGCGCAAAACCTGTGTTTCAGCGCCTTGTTTCTCTTCATAAAATGGAGGCACTCATATGCAGTAATTATATTGTCTGTTATCAATCTTCCTGGAACAAATGCTGACTGCTCATCCGAGATGACTGCTGGGAGCACCTGCTTTAGTCTGTTCGCAAGCACCTTTGACGCAATCTTATAAATGATATTGCACAAGCTAATCGGTCGAAACTACCCCAGCTCTTCCGGTTTACCAACTTTCGGAATCAGAACAATGAACATTTTATTGAACGAGGAAGGATCATCCTCTCCTCGCAACACCCGCAGCACAATACTTGTGACCTCTTCACCACACAGAGCCCAATGGCACTGGAAAAAAGTATCGGGAGCCCATCCGGCCCAGGGGCTTTCGTGGGAAACATCTGAAAAAGGGCCTCTTTGACTTCCTTCTCTGTGATCATCGAAATCAAACCCTCGTTCATCTGCTGAGTGACACTGACCGGGACATGATCTAGCACAGCTTCCATGTTATTTGTCCCTTCTGACCTGTATAGATCACAGTAAAATTCATTAGTAAGA
Source organism: Poa pratensis (assembly GCA_947311845.1). Lineage (NCBI taxonomy): Eukaryota > Viridiplantae > Streptophyta > Magnoliopsida > Poales > Poaceae > Poa > Poa pratensis. The sequence goes on from CAMZMU010000046.1 coordinate 14,685,494, forward strand.
CCGGCCATATCCATCGGATCCTCAGTCACCTCGCTTGTAGGTTTTCGGAAACGAGTAATCTTGTTCTTCCTCTTTCTCTGGCTAGCGCGCAAGTGGAAAAACTTAGTGTTTTTGTCGCCCTCCGCCAGCCATTGAATTCTTGATCGCTGACGCCACATAACCTCCTCTCGATGATCAAGCTCGACAAGGCGATCAACAACCTTAATTTCCGCATGGGTAGGACCCGTGCGTGCTGGATCCTCGCGAAGCCTTTTCAGCTCGTCCCAAAGACCACGTATTTCCATTCGGACACTCCCGAACGTATTCCTCCCCTAGCTCTGCAAGGAGCCAGTCACCGAGTTCAGCTTTTCCTGCAGTTCTTCTAGTGTCGATGCCTTACCATGCTGGCACCACATCTGTTCTAGTGTTTGCTGAAACTCCTCGTGCCGTTCCCACATAATTTCATAGCGGAAAACACCATCACCCTCTCGGCGCCGTGGTGGCCGAACTTGTTCCTCCCATGTAACCAGAATAGGACAATGGTCGGATGATACTGCCGTTAGGTGGCGAACTATAGCCAGAGGAAATGGAGTGCACCAATCTGTTGTTGCTAGCGCCCGGTCAAGTCTCACTCTACAAAAAGTCCCTCCTGCAACTTTCTTCTCATACGTCCAATTATTTCCTTGGTAGCCCAAGTCCTGTAACCCGCACACGTCCACCGTGTCACGGAAGCCTGCTATTTGTGCATGGCTTCTCTCCTGAACCCCCACATGTTCATGACGATGGAGTACCTCATTAAAATCCCCTAGACACATCCAAGGTAGTGATGACGCCGAACGAATATATTTGAGCATGTCCCAAGTTTTGAACCTCTCGTTCGTCTGCGCCAAGGGTCCTGCCCTACCTCAGTTACAATTGCATCGATATGATACTGCGAAAAGGGCAAAATCTCAATCTCTGTATTATTCGTGATCCAGTACAACCCAAGGCCGCCACTGTGTCCCGAACTGCTAACCGCAAAGCATTTATCAAAACCCAGAGATCGAGCTAAACCTTCAACCCGTGTCTTGTTTAGTTGAGTTTCTAATACACATAACACGGTAGGGGTGTATTTCTTTGCAAGATCACGAAGCTCCCTCACTGTCGCGTCACCACCTAAACTGCGACAGTTGTAAGACATGGCACTCATTGCGCTTGGCGGTCCTCTGACACAGAGTCCGCCACTTCCTTGCTGAAAGGACAAGGATGTCGCCTAGAGAGGGGGTGAATAGGCGATTAAAACTTTTCCGGTTTAGGCTTGATAATTGCGGAATAAAACTAGGTGTTTAAATTAACAAGCCAACAACCTAAATATACTAGGCTCACATATGTGCACCAACAATTTATGCTAAGAAAGACAAGCAACAAGGTGATAGCAAAATAAAATACTTCAAGCACGAAGGCTATCACAATGTAAAGTGCATAAGTAAAGAGCTCGGGTATAGAAATAACCGAGGCACGCGGAGACGAGGATGTATTCCCGAGTTTCTCATTTTAAGGGAGTACGTCTCGTTGGAGAGGTGTGAGATACCACAAAGGTCAACTCAAAAGTGACAAAGGCTTCAATTTCTTCTCCGATGAACCGCACCACAAAGGTTTGGTTCACCTTCCACTATCGGAATCCTTCAAGGCGGAATCCAGAGCCTTTACAACAACAATGCGAGGCACAACCCACAACTGGATTGGGGGCTCCCGAACGGCTACAAGTGACCACAAAGGTCTCAACCACCACAAAGGCGTCTAGGGTCCAAAGATCCAAGAGTAACAAGCTCACAAACTTTCAACTTCCACGAATCCTCGTGGAGAGCACAAACCGATGCACAAAGCTATGGCAAGAGCACAAGTGCTCAAATCCTTCACTATCAAATCCCACCAAAAGCAACTAATACTTATGGGGGGAGAAGAGAGGAAGAACAAAGAAGGAGAAACACCAAGAACTCCAAGATTTAGATCCAAAGAGTTCCCCTCACTTAGAGGAGAGATGAATTGGTGGAAATGTAGATCTAGATCTCTTCTCACTTTTCCCTCAAAAATATGCAAGAATCATGGGATGAATTGAGAGAGGGGCAAGCTTTCCAAGGTCAACAATGGTGGGAGAGAGAGAGAAAAACGTGCTTGGAAGAGCTGGCTGGCTGGAGGTGGGTGGAGGGGTATTTATACCCCTCCCAGAAATCTGCCCGTTGGACAAGGCGCTCCAGTAGAAATTAACCCGGAACTTCGGTCCCAGGGCCGGAACTTCCGTCCCAGAACTTCCGGACCGCAGAAAAACGGCTAAAAAATGGTACTAGACTTGGGCCGGAACTTTGCCCGGAACTTCCGTCGGGCCGGAATTGCCGGCCTAAAGTCCGGAACTTCCGCCCCTTCAGAAAACTGCAGAAACACCAATACGTAAACGGCAATAAGTTTTACATCCGGACTCCGTTTTCGATGTTCTTGGGCTCGTTGGAATCACCACAACGAGCACGACAAGATTATGCAGAGAAACATCATAGTCCAAAGATGGAGGATAAAACCAAATATAGAAAGGTAAAACCTCTCTAGAAAAGAACGACCGTTAAAACCTCCAACATCAGAAACGGAACAAGATATTCATCAAGACTCCGTACAAGATCATGCATATACACATCACAGTCCATCACGTGAGCAGGAAACCACAAGGAGAGAGTTTGACCTCTCTAGAAAAGATAAGACGGTAAAATCTCCAATATAAAAAACACAACAAGATATGCATATGAAATCCGTTTTTGATGAACTAGAGCTTAGTATGGAGATGAACACAAGCTCTAAATTCTCACATGAATAAAAGCCGAATAAGAACTAAGAAACATGATATGCCAAGTATGCAAAGGTTTGAGCTCTTCACAAAGATGCGATCAAGTTACTCACTTGAGAGCCCCTCTTGATAGTACGCCGTCTATCCTATAACCCGGTCTCCCACTAACACCATGAGACTGGTAAAATAGAAACCCTATCAAGATCATACCTTTGCCTTGCGCATTCCACTTGAGCTAGATGATGACGATCTTGACTCCCTCAAGTTGGAACACCTTTCTTGATTGTGCTTGCTAGCACATGTTTGATGAAGACTTCTCCAAATACTCCCCATACTCCATGATGGGAGAGCCTTGCTAAGCTCCGTCTTCATGTATCCACTTGCACTTCATCTTCTTCTCTTGATGTATATGATGGCTTGGAGATAAACATGAATGTTCACCCAATCTTCTTTCCAAGCCATGCTTGCAATAAGCTCAACTCTAGATGACCATTCTTCATATAAACCCTTGGATAGAACCTTGGTCATTATATAATCTTCTAGAGTCCAACACACGAACTCCAATCTTCTTCATGGACACGATCTATAAAGATATCTCAATGCAAACATTAGTCCATAGAGATTGTCATTAATTACCAAAATCACACATGAGGGCACTTGCACTTTCAATCTCCCCCATTTTGGTAATTGATGACAATCTCTTTTGAGAGGGTTTATAATATGGAAATTAACAAGCTAGAGCCAATTGTACTAACATCAAATACTACAAAAGTATGTGATGTTAGTCCAACAACATATATAGAGCAAACTCCCCCACAATCTATGCACGTGTGTATGAACATGAATTCATTGCATATATTGTCAACCATTACCGGTGGTGGAGTTTCCACTATATACAAAACCAAGCAACCAATTGCAAAAGGCAAGAAGGCAAATACTTAAGAACAAATCAAAGTACAAAGTCAAATGCCATAAAACCCTCCAAAACTTCTCCCCCATTGGCAACAATTGCCGAAATGCGGAAAAAGCTTTAGAAGGCCAACATAGTGAGAGTTCATCCACGAGTTTAACTTGTCTCATAAAATGAGTAGAATCGGACATTTCCATTGATCAAAAATAGGAGAAAATCAAACTATATTGAGAATCCAAGGATTGCCACAAAATAGCAAAGTGAAAGATAACTCAACAAAAGAGGCAAGCAATCAAAGGATCTGAAACACCAATTGGACACAAGAAGATTTTATGATAAGATCAACCAAGTGTTCTAAACATCAAGAGAGAGCTTCCCAAGGTACATGCACAAAGTAGGATTTGCATTGCAATATGGTGTGCACAACATGGAATCTTCACTCCCCTCCTAGACAATCTTTGAACACAAACAAGTGTAAGAAAGTATAGATGGAAATTGAAGCAAAACAACTAGATCCACAAGCTTATTAATATGCAAAAAGGGATATCAAATGAAAACCAAAACTTGTGCCTTTTAGGAACCACCAAAGAATCAAAAGCAATAAAGGGTGGTCACTAACAAAATGGAATACCAAATAAAGATGTAACTACTCTCATGTGTATAAATTTCTTAGTAGACATCAATCATGAAGATATAAGTCCACAAAAAACATGCACACACAAAATAGATACTACGGTGAAGAACATGATATCCAAGAGGAAGTCACCAATAAGATCATTGCTTAAAAGCATAGCACAAACCTCAATTTTATCTTAGAAGGATATAGATGAACTTTCAACACAATCTCATCATAGCATCAAAAATATCCACAAGGAAAAAAAGTTAGTTGGGATGCTCCGAGAAAGATAACAAGTATCACAAAGGGCAAATGAATTTGCAAATTCATCAATATTGCATATGAGAGATTTTGAGAAGAAATGCTAGATTAACATATTTGGGATTGGTGAATCAATAAAATGATTATGTATATTCCCCTTGATATGTAATCATCCCGGCTTGCTCACATCTATCTATTATATATAAAAAGTAAATTACGGGCTCACCAGAAAAAAGAGAATTACGCAAGAAATTACCACAAAAATCAGAAACATGTGACCGTCTAATTTTTACCCCAATAAATGACAGCCAATGGATCTTGATTACTGAAGCTGAAAATTACCCACCTATGCCATTATGGAAAATACATTTTCGTTTCCTATTCCCGTGAAAAGAAAAGAAAAAACCTACAGCTTCCTCCTCATGCGGCTCCATTGCCATTACAATTGAAAAATAGGTCACCTCTCATGTTTCGTTTAGGGTTTCCCTCAACATGACGGCGTTGATGTCGCCGCCTTCGATGCAGCTATGGTGTGCACGTACCCTCTCCCTCAAGGCACCCATTGATGGATCTTGCTTCATCTTGGTGATTCCATGATATGATGTTGGGGTTTTACGTCCCATGATCTGGTGCTGATGACCCCTTGCATGCATGGACCCTGATACGTTCCATCTGGCTTCAAGCAATGGCGGGCGTGGGATTGATCTCGCCATGGAACGCCAGATGCTCAATGGCACAAGGCCGATGGGACAACGATGCTGGTCCAGCTGGGTATGATTATTTCCTTACCTAATTCTTTCATCTAGATGTTGATGGAAATTCGTCCAGATTATGCACATGTTTGCAGGGCGAACGTGTATCAGTGATCAAGTAGGTGAATACGCGAGGAGTCTGCTCCAGATCAATACTCAACAATTAATTAGCAGGAGAAGAGATCACGGACGCCTGGCATCATGAGCAAAGTAGCAGCGGCAAGTTTCTGGGCAAGATTAGTCTCGCGGACATCTCCAGATCGAGTGTGTCATGTATGTAACTACAAAGAACGAAAGAAACCAGCAGTGGCCGCTGCAGACCATGCTTGGTGCATGGGCCTCAAGCCAATCTTCGCTGCAGTTGTTCGCTAGGTTTTCTGGTGTTTGATCTTTGGCAGTCCTTTCTTTGATCGATTACAGGTCGATGGAATCAGGGTGATGGAAAAGCGATCGTGGAGGAGCTGCCACTACTGCATGAATGCGGCATCGTATTCACATCCATGCCCATGTGCCGTTGCCGGCCGACCGGCCGCAATACGTGTGAGTGCTTGACCGATCCTTTCCATGCCTGCTGCATATTTCAGTCATGTTGGCTATAATCAGGACGGAACAGACTGAGAAAATATGCAAAAGGAGTTGATTTGAGCACTTGAAGGAACGTGATAGTGTATACATAGATCTATATGCACTTCTTGTGATGCAAATTATTTTTGCTGCTTGGTTTTATACAAGTTCTTTTAGATTCCTACTTCTGTAAACACCAACACTATTGTATTTAGCTTTTGCTTAACTTCAGTAATAAAAACAACGGTGGTACCTTTGATTTTGTTGGTTAATGATTATAGGTTAATGAAGGTATTCCTAAACAGGTTCGGCATAATCACGTTGGCGTTGGAATTAAGAATATTAACCTGATGTCACTCATCTTTTATTTAGTGATTTCGTTTTCTTTTTGGATAAATCTGAACTACTTAATAGTCTGGCATATAACAGTATAGCTAATCATCAACATATTTACTAAGAGGGCCACCGTTAATAGTTTATTTAACATGAAGTTGAAATGATGTAGTGCAGATTGAACTGTTAGGCTTAAAAGTTACATTTTCTACAATTTGGTTCATACTATTTTTTGGAAAGGCTGGTGTCGCAAGTGACTCTTCATTGTGCCATTTTAATTTCATTTGCATCAGAGAATAACTCCCCTTGCCCCTTTACAATTGCAGGAGCTCATATGGAACGTGAGCACTGTACCTACCAATCAGTGGCGGACCCAGGATTTTACTGCTGGGTATGCCACACACACAAAATCTTTGCCATTTCAATAAAATATATTTACCACTTTAATACATAATTGTAAATTTGCATTGTTATACTATAAAAGCAACAAACAATATGTAACTAAAAGATTGATAAAAATGGTTGTATAAACGACCACACAAATAATTCAAACGCCATAGTAATAGTCTTAGATATGCATAAAAAACTTACAAAACTATTTCTTTGACTTTTCTGGCTTACGCCTCCTTAAGGCCATGAACGTCTCGATTATATCATTCTCATCCACTTCGAAGAAAATATCCCGCTCTACGTAAGTGACTAGGCAATCATCCAAGAGACTATCACCCATCTTATTTCTTAACTTTGTTTTCACTAGAGTCATTGTTGAAAACACCCTTTCAACACCTGCCGTTGCCACAGGTAGAACCATTACCAATTTCAGAAGCAAGTAAACCATATCATACACTTTATGCCTCTTTGTTTCAACAAGCTTAACTGAGAGGTCAACAAGATTCTCTATACCTTGAAAGGTTTCATCTCGCCTCATGTCATCAATGTAATTATCAAGCTGAAATTCAAGCTTTAGCAAATGATTGCCTGAGATATCATTAGGGTAGAACTCAGCTAGCCTGCGTATCTTCTGTGCATCAAAAGAAGCAAATGAGTTTGAAGGACTGAAGGCCGACATACAAGATAATAACTCCATATTGACCTCGTCAAACCGATTATCAAGCTCTTGAATAATTTGATCAATAACACCAATATATACTTCTCTTCTGAAATGGTCATCATTTGTTTGCTTTCGGGCACGAGCATTCCTTGTTGATTTTCCATAAGGCACATAATTACCCTCCAAAGAAGGAACTTCAACACCATGTTTGTCACAAAACAAAGTGACCCTCTTAAGAAATTGAGCCCAACCATCAGACCTCAATTGTTGCATCCTCTCCTTTGCCCCAGTAACAAGTCTGATTGCATTAAGAATATCTTGCTCCCTTCTCTGCAAACACTGAGACAGTTCATTTGTATATCCAAGAATAACAACCATTAAGTGTGCAAAGAAAACAAACTCAAAGCTCTCAAACGCTCCAAGCACATAATGTATTCTTGTCCAATCATCCTTATATGAAGTATCATCTCCAAGTTCAGTGAGTACGTCATGAATTGTGGAAAACATAACAACAATGTTGTATACAGTTTTATAATGAGAGCCCCACCGAGTGTCACCAGGCCTAGGCAAACCCATCTCTTGATTTAATCCTCTGCCAGTTTCAAGTTCATCACAATCAAGTGCTTTCCTGATACTCTCAAGCCTAGCATTTCGAAGCATGCCATGACGCTTACAAGAAACTCCAACAATATGCAACAACATAGATACTTGATCAAAAAAACTCACACAATCAGTATTGCCCTTAGCAACAGCAATAAGAACTAGTTGGAGTTGATGTGCAAAACAATTGTAAGCGTCGATTATCCTAATTTTGTTCGTGGTCGTGGGATTGTGGCAGTCGGAGAAGGACAAACAAGTGTTCAATCTTGCGGGCTGCGGCGCTGCGGCAACCAGCGTGACGGCGTCCAGAAAATCTCTCGCCGTGCCGGCGTCGTGCAGGGTGCTTCGTCACTCGTCGCTCCTCCTGGGGCGTGGACTCCTGGCTGAGCGAGGGCGCAAGGCATGGTGGGCGGTGGCGGCGGCCGGGCGGCGTCGCGCAGCGCATGTGGAGTTTTGATCAGGATCGAGATCAACTAGCGTCTAGCGGTTGCAATCGATCTGGTCTTGTTTTTTTTTTCCTACTAAGCTGCGCCGGCCGGACTCGTACACGATTCAACTAGCAATTTTGGGCGATCGATCAGGCCTCTTTTTTTCCCGACTACTAGTAGTACAAGGCGTAACAGCTCGGCTCCAGGGTATGCCACGGCATACCCGGCATACCTTGTGAGTCCGCCACTGCTACCAATGGGTGCTTTACGTGATAAACGGATCTTTTTTTCTCCATGTACATTTAGCTGTGGTTAGTGCTACTGCTTTTCTGCTCAATATGTCGGATCTAGCATCTGTTACTATCTTCATATTTCGTAGTCTGATCTCATACGTGGGAGAAAAAGTCTCACCGTCGAGAAACCAATGTAGCAAAACGAACAAAAAAAATCGGAAACAAAATCTTGCAGTCTCAGCAAGAGAAGTACAGATATGTTTCTTTCTTATATCATCTGATTTATTTGATTCAACCTCATTGTCAGCTTCATATGGTGCTCCACGTAAAAAAAAACTTCATATGCTGCTGCCTTATAGAGAGCTGCTGGTAAGAATGGTACCGTGGTACACTGTACATGTTTCCTTTCATAATTCTGCCTTCAGTATAAGGTACGCATTCGACTGATTGCTCCCTCATGTTTAGTTTGTTCATGCATCACATTACCAAATGTGCATATGAGCTGTTTTGCAAATTTCCTAGGAGCAAACAGTTTTCTTTTCTCCATTCCTCTTGCAACATAGCCTTAGTTCCTCACCAAGTATTCACCGAAGTTAAATGACTACTCCAGTCGTACCATTAGCAGGCATAATAAATTTTGTTGTGTTTCCATATGTCATATAGAAAAAAAAACATCTGCAAGAGACTAATTTTTTTTATTAAAGTGCTTCAAAAAAAGAGACTTGAGTGTCAAGTGCCAAACCTACAGTTTGATCGGGTAATGCTTTCGTGTAGTTTCCAGTTTGGGTTTGGCCATTTTATTTTACAATTGCTTTTGCATTTTTATTTTGAACCAATGGTACATCAGTAATGCCAGGGATTCCCGCCGTACATGGAAGACAGAGCCGCTTCCAGAGCAGCAAGAGGCAACAGCAGACAACTCATAGGGGATTTGCAAAGCAATCAATTTCTTCCCTCACTGCACTCAATGATTGTGACATGCATGACCCTGTTATCTCTTAGCGCCGGTACAAATTAGTACTCCTTCAGCTTGCCAGTTCGTTTTTGTATCATACATAGATATTTCAAATTCCCCCTTTTGGGAAAAAGGTTAGATATCAAGTATTTTGCTCTACGAGCTAAGTATGCAGTTATGTCAACATGCCGGTTTCAGATATCACGACGAATGAGACCAGAGCATGCAGCCAGACAAATGAGATATTGGCTTTCTCCATGTGTATTACAATGCTGAAGGGTACTTTTCATACTTTCTCTTGAGAACTGTAAGAATAATGTTGCATATTTCAATTTCTCATATTTGCTACTCATATAGCTTTCTTATGTGATTAATTGTCTTTGTTTAGGAGAAAAATATAATTGTTAAATACAATGAGTATCATGAGTATTCTTTTCTTTTGATTCTTCATTATAAAATATTTTTTTAGTGCCATAATTAATTGTCCTTTGTTATTCACAGAAAAATGTTATTCAACAATGTGTTAAGAAATTCAACGCAACTCTGTTGACATTATTTGGGTATGTGGATTCTCACCCCGTGGTGGATATCCACTCTTACATAGTTCACTTTTTGAATGGTACATATCCCATTAGGATCATGCTTTAAAAATTAATGGTGTTTTGAATTGGGTGGCATATAATGTATAATGCCCTACAACACTAGAATAACACAAATTTCATATTTAGCACAATTGTCATACAAAAAATTAAAATTTCTAAGTGACTCGCGCAATGAAATATTTTCTTTGGAATTTAGTTAAAAACAAAAAAACCTATGTTTCTAATGACGAACAAACGATCTCTTTAGAAAGATTATAATTCTCTAAATATTATATAAATTTATCAATACCACGAGTCCATTAACAATAGATACCTATATAATCCTGAAACACTATTTTTAACTTCTTAAAAAAAACAAGTACAGATGTTGCCCGCGCAAGTGCGCGGGCCACTGTGCTAGTTTGCAATAAAGATGTTTTGATAAAGGCTTTGCAAGAACATATCAATTGCCACTAAAGGGATTCATGCCAAGATACAACCTACACAAGGTTGAAAGCTAGTAAAGTATGCATGAGGTAGATACTTGTTACCGAGATAGCATTGGTGATGTAGAAGATAAAAGTTCAAGATCATCCAAGCTTGGCTCCAATAAGCACATGGTGACACCACCTTCCTTGTAAATGAGACAAGCTTCCAATGCATCTTCAATGTACCTAAAACAAATTCAAGTACAAAATGGTACCCAAACTCATTAGGTCCAAATTAGTTAGAGCAAATACAATACATAGGACAAACTCCACATAAATATGTGCATATTGATATGAAATTGAATTTCATGCACATCTTAGCCATTTAGGATTTGATGGACTTTATCCTATATATTGGATCAACGAAAGTAAGCATGCCATAAGATATAAATATAGTAAATATGCATGCACAAGACTTTCAAGAACCAAACAAGATACAATTTGAACAAAAACACCAATAAAACCAAGGAAGCACACACAAGTGTGACAAGAAAAAGGATTGTCCAAATTATATCAAAAACCCAAATCAACACATGATTGAAGATACCACTTTGAAAAGATGCCAAATGAAAGTAAGATACCAATTGATGAAAATGCTATCAAGGAATAAACCACACCCTCTACACTTCTCATGATAGCACAAAGTACCAAGACGAGAAATGTTTGTCTTTCAAAGAGACATGTCATCGGGATCAAATTCCAAGTGAAGACAACTAATGTTCAAAAGCATATAGGATAGCTCCCCCAAGATTTGTGCATTATTTATGATCTTGCATTTGCATACAAAATGCACACAAATGGGATCATCACTCTCCATACATATTATCCAAACACTAGTCATGTTCAAAGAAATCAATAAGATATAAAGCCAATTTCAAGAATGATGTTCTACTCAATGCAGGATAGCTTCCCCAAGAATAATGCATTATCTAGAAGTATGACTTTGAAGGTAAATGCACTAGAATAGGATCATTGCTTTTCCTAAAACTAGAAAGCACAAAACAAATTTTGAGTAGAGAAAAACGATTCAAAAGATACAAGGAAGACAAGAGGAGTTAGATCAAACCAAATCCTTGGCAATAAAAAAATAAGGCAATTCAAAGCAAGAGCCAAAGTGAAGATGGTCTACACATTCCACCACAATTATGAGTATCGCTTGTCATGGACAAATAGTATATAGAGATATTTCTCGGTGGTATATAGGAATGAAACACAAGACCAACTTCACAAGAATACGCATATGGCAAAGAAAAAGATTTAAAAGGCCATGCTTAGATAGATAGGTATTCGTGATAGCTTCAATAATTCACGCGATCATGCAAAGCAACTACAAAGAGTAGCTTGACGCAATCGGTTTCCCAAAAAGATATATGCGAACATATTTTGGAAAAGCCATACCAATAACATCCAACACAAACAAGATTCACAAGAGTGATTAAATAAAATCATTTCAGCAAGAATGGAACTTGTTTGAGCAACATGCTACATAGGAATAAGATAAAGAAGAATATCAATTCTAGGTGGCAATACCTCACATGTTCACCTTTTCTAGGTTTGTAATATGCACATAGCTTATTAGTCCCCCATAATGTGATAATCCAATTTTTTTTTAAACACGAGGCAAACAAAACCAACTAGAGATAATTAATGGACATTATAGAATTTGAATTTCTCATGAGAATGACATACCACATAGAGAGTGCATAATATTGATATATCATCACTAAGTGGTATTCCTCATGTATACACATTTTTAGGATAGTGAAGTGCACGAAGCATATCACTCCCCCAGAATGGGATAGTCCATTAATCTCTCAAAAAGAGAGCCAACAAGATAAGATATCAAATAAAAGCAATAAGTATCAACACAAGTAAATGATGTGCAAACCAACATACACATACTTGAATACTCAAGATAAGTAAGTAGAGAGCACAACACATACAAACACTAGCAAGGTATAAAACCTAACACATGCAAGGGTGCAAGCAACTTTCAATGTATATATGATTTAAATAAAAGTTACCGCAAGGAGGAACATTGGATATGAGATAGAGCAATATAATCCAAATGACTTGGCTTGAGAGAATATAATTGATGAAGGTCCCTTAATTCTTCATGATGTACCAAGTCTCCAATGCTCTCCAACAACACCTATTGATCAAGTTTTAACTTGTTGGTTCCCAACCAAGTTGGGTCCTAAGAGGTTAGTCACAATAGGCTTGGCAACCCAAATGGTGCTTTTCTTGACACCACTTTGAGCACCAACATATTTGGCAAACACATTGCCAACCTTATCCTTCCGAAGAGAATAAACATCATCAATTATAATGGGGTTGGATAAGGTACCATTAGTGCATGAAGAAGCAAAGTGGCCCTTCTCACGGCATATGTAGCAACATTGGCTTCCTCCTTTCTTCTTAGTTGGAATCTTGACTTGAAGAGGGGTAGCTTGATTCTTCTTGGGAAGGGGCCTTGCTTTATCTTGAGGAACTTGAGTTTGAACTTGAGACCGCTTCCCTTGTTGCTTCTCACTAAGAGGCTTTTTATTCAAAGGGCAAGATCTAACATGGTGCCTCTCAACTTTGCACTTGAAGCAAACAATCTTGGCCGAATCCTTGACTTGTTCTTGGCCCTTGTTCTTCTTGATAGGCTTGCCTTGTTCTTGTTGTTGGAGTTGAATCCAAGTCCACTCTTGTCATTGGGATGTCTTTGAACACTCAACACATTGCCAAGTGTGGTCCTCCCAACATGACGCTTTTCCAAGTCTTTCTTCAAAGAAGTGACTTGGGCCTTGAGTTCTTTTTAGTATCAACACAAACACTAGAGGAAGTAGATGCTTCATTGTTAGAGCAACAACACAAGTAAGGTAATTCATCACAAGATTTTGTTGGAGATATGCCCCAGAGGCAAATAAATAATAAGTATTTATCGCATTATCTCATTAAGTTTATAATTAGTTTTATACCATGCTATAACTGTATTAACCGGAATTGTTAATACACGTGTGGTATGTAAACAAACCAGAGTCCCTAGTTAAGCCTCTATATAAACTAGTCCATCAGTCAATGGATGATCGTGATTTCCTGATCATATTGATTCATAACAGTTGATGATGGAGTCATTTTATTAGTAGAATAATTTGATGGACATTACCCACCAAAGTATTGCAATAGGATCGTATCACTAAGTTCAACACTGCAATAGGAGAGTGACGTGATAGCTTATTCCTTAGACCGTGAGATTATATCAAGTCGCTGCTTCTGGAAGATACTTTGATCGCATCAAATGTCATATCTTATATAGTGTGACAATAAAGGTGACACTTTCAGGTATTGAAAGGAAGTAGTCGGGGCGTGTGATCAAGAGCGGGATTTGTTCATCCGTGTGATGGAAAGATACTCTGGGCCCATTCGGTGAGATTATATCTATAAAGCTGCGTAGGGTATGACTAGGTCATTGGAGATATAATATCACGGAACGAGTTAAGTAACCCTTGTCGGAAATGAGATAAAACACAACATAGGATGTTGACGATCATATCTCGGACAAAGGTAGTATCGATGGAACAAAGGGAATGAACATATCATGTTAACGGTTCAACGACGATTTATTCTGGAATGCACAGGGGCCGTCATAGTCATCCAGGGCTCCCTGACGGTCATTGGCGAGCGAAGGGTCTCGACCATGTCTGGAGCATTCCCGAACCGTAGGGTAACACACTTAAGGTCTTGACGACGCTTGGAGAATGTTTTGGAAACATCGGAATTATTTAGGTATAGAGAAAAGAGGTTCCGGAAAAGTTCCGGCAAGAACAGAAGTGTTCCGGGAAGACCGAAATAAGTTCGGAGTGGTCTGGAAATTGTTTCGGAGTCATGGGAGATAAAATAGTGTGTAAATATATTAATTATGGAATTACATATATTTATATTAATTTAATATTAAATAAAAAAGGAGAAAAAATGGGCAGTCCACCTAAATGAGCCAAACCCCGGAGGGAAAGGCCTAGGAAGGGGGCCAACCTCCTTGAGGAGGTGGTGCGGCTGGGCCATGGGGCCCACCCGACCACCATGGGGTGTGGCTGGCCCATGGTGGCTGGCGCACCACCCCCTCCTCCTCCTTTGTTGTTTAGTCCCACATGGACAACTGGAGGAGAGGTGCAACCCCTCTCCTCCAATAAATAAGAGGCCAGATTAATTAAGAAAATACACAATATATCCAGGAATTTATTCCGGTTGGCCTAGGCTTCTCCCTTGTCCACTTCCACCCTCCCCGTCTCTCGACGTATATGGTCCCATGTCTGGATTGTGTATACGGGAGACCTATAAACCGCAGTGTGCCGTTGTGCTGCGTTGTGCATCCTATTTGATTGCTTATATTAAGATACACAACGGTAGCAATAATAGGATGATCCCAAATTAAATACTAAAAAGGTGTTCTCCCTTAGTGTGCACCACCAATAAAGTTCTACGTTACTGGGTACGCCGCATTGCAGTTACACTCGTCTCTTCATTCACATACAGTGGGTGTAAGCCACGTTGCACACGCAAATACACTAAGGTCAGATTGGTGAGCCTAGTATGTACAGACATAGCCTCGGAAAATGGGAGATCGAAAGATCGAGCATGAGTCGCGATTGTTGCGATTGGTACCTTCGTTTCCTACCTTTGAAATTTTGCTGTCGGCGTTGTTGATGGGGGGCAGTGTAGTGGATTAGGATCGTGTAATCACTAAGATTTTTTAGCGATGATTTTCTTAGTGGAGTGTGTTTGATAATGTGATTATAAAATAAACTCATATTTTTATAAACTTAGCCTTATCCGTTCTTTGCAAATTATCTCTGTAGATCATGCCTTACCCTAAGGAAGAAAGTCTTGAGTTCAATCATTTTATTAGAAAAGGGAATCTCCGAAATGATGGATCCAACTTCATGACGTGGTACAGAAACCTGAAAGGCGTCCTTTACCAAAACGACATTTCTTACGTGATAGAAAATTCTTAGGAGATAACCCAGAAAGTCCGCAAGTGCAGAGGCGAAAGAAGATTTTCGTCAACGTCGTGACATCTTCATGAGTGTTCAATACACGATGTTCGGCTACATGGATCATGAGTTGAAAAATGAGTTTCGCCACATGGAGCCTTTTGTGATGATAAATGCTCTTAAAACTTGGTTTGTAGACCGAGTGAAACTTGAGCAGTTCAGGCAGCTGGATAATTTTCTTTCACTCAAGATGGAAGAACATACCTGCTTGGAAACACATTTGTGTAGGATGTTTGACATTCACGATGATCTCACAAACATGTGTGGCTACTGGATGGTGGATACTTTTGCAATACAGGCAGTGTTGCGTTCTCTACCTCCTAGCTATAAGGAGCTTGTCGATGAATATGTGATTAAGAGTGAGTCACTCCTCTTCACTATTTCCTGGTTGAAATCAAAGACGTGAAGGTGGAACCCATTGAAGGAGAGATTGATGACACGCAAGGTATATTTGATATAAAGTTATAAATGTTATTTCTTGCACTTGTTAATATTAAAGTATTTGATGCTTATGTTCTGTTTTATTGAAACAGCACCAGAATATAACAGGATAGCTGCAGAGTACGACATGATGTTGCGAAATGATGGCAAGCAAAAGAGTTGATGGCCAAGGAGTTTCAAGCCCATAGTTATCAGTTTTGATTAGTAGTTTTTGAATAAGAGTTTTTGTAATCGATTTTGAGAGTGATTGTAATAAGTGTGTCTTGCATTCGGTGAGACAAGTTATTCATTTGAAACAAGTTATTCATATTTGTAAGGGAACAAGCAAGTTGTTTTATTATGAATAAAGTTTCTTATGGTCACATTTCGATTATGAACAAGTTATTCGTGTATTAATCTCAATGATAGCGCGATGGATATAATTGCTAAAATAAATATCCTAAGTCAATAATTATATACACTACCGAATTTTAATCATATTATTGTTGCAAATAGTTTGGATATTTTGATCTTGTGTATTTGCATACGACATGATGATTGAAAATATTGATATGTCAATATGAGAAGAAATTTAATTTGAAATCATGCAAGATGATTGTTAAATTAAATTGAGTAGTGAAAATTATTATTGTAACCTTTTATTGTATGTCTAAGTAAATGAAAGTATTTGCTAAAAGATACAATTGTCTGAAATTATTTGATTAGATCAAAAGGATTTTTCGAGAAAAGAAGGATATAAAATCGGGCTATTATAATTGGATTATAATAACAAAGATTTTAAAGATTTATTTTATCATAAAAGACTTGTGAAATTTCGGTTCACAAATTATAATATTATAATACATCAAGCATGTTGATTTATGTGAATATTATAATCATACTCTATTTTGAATATAGTATGGTCTTAAAAGGTATCTCTTAAAAGATTAGATGTTACGTAGAATGTTTTTGTTAAAATTAGTAAACTCCCTTATTTTGAAATCTTCACCTAAAATTCGTATAAACGACAATATGTTAGTGTCGTGGTTTATAGGATTATATGATAATACGAAACTATATACGAAATAGTTCTTTGTAAAATATTCATAAGAATGAATATATGTTTCATATGGCAAACACCGACGAGGGCAAAACTAGTATTGCTAACTTGGTGATTTATTGAAAACAAGTTTCAAGAAAGGATATGAAATAAAGTAAAAGCTTAATGAGGTAATTGACCTTGTTCGCATTATGTGAGAGATAATGTTTTCGGAACATGCTCCGGTGACAAAAACTCTACAGATGGAAATGAAAAATGATGATAAAAGATCATAATGTTTTCAAATAAGGAGCTTTTTATAAATAGTAGGCATTGAAGAATATTTTCTGTCCGGTCACAGATTAATATTCATGATTTAATGATCTTGTTACTAGAACAAGGGATACCTACGAAATACAAAGAAATTAAGGTGATACCAAATTCGAATCATGACTAAAGAGTCATAAATCCAAAAGGTTGCATTTAAGATTATGGTAGTAAATGTTGCTTGAATCTTATTAAGTAAAAGGATTACTTGATTTTTCACATGACAGGTTGTGTGAAAAGAATGGAACTATGAGAAGGACATAAAGCTAATTTTGTCATGAAGAATGTCTTGGACAAAATCAAAATTGTTTGACTGCATTGGATGTAGACATGCCTAAGTCTTTTGGATTTGTATTAGACAAGTATAATACATCGTGTTTGGAATTTTCGAATTGATGAATGATCAAGGATTTCGGTATTGACCGAAATATCGAAAGAAATTATATTGTATAATTTAAGTGGGAGTAGGACAGCTCACCATATTAATATGTAAGTGACATATTATTAAGTGGGAGCTTGTGGGCTACACAATATGAGATGTGATTGACATTTTGAGTGGGAGCATCATAAGTTACACAATCTCAAATGTAATTGACATTTTGAGTGGGAGCTAAGTCAGGTGCTTATATGTAAATGACATATAGTAGATGGTACTAGAAAAATGAATTAGGAGTAATTGTGGAATTACAATAAAGTCATATATGTTTTAAAACGTGAGCATCTGTTTTGAATAGATCGGAATTTTAAAATGGAAGTCGAGGTGTTTTTCTAGATTAGATTCTGAAAGGTCAGAAAGAGACGTGACAAGGAGGTGGTCCTTGTAAATCTAGAGAAAATAATCATGGTTGTAAAATATGTTGCACCTCTATGCCATGATAAGGTGGCAGCATATGGAACCATATTATATACTCGACATGATATGACTAGTGTTCTTACAAGAAGAACAAGTACTGAGGTGAATTTATGTTCACTGTTAGTGAAACCAAGAATATCCTTCATTGTTTAAAAGAAACTGAGGATATGTGGTTATTTCAAGTCTGTAAGGATGATGAGTTTAACAATGTTATGTTAAAAGGATCAACCTAGATGACAGAAGGAAATAAGGATCAAGTCGTTATAGGATTGGCATTAGGCTGACAATAGAATGTCAGGATCTACTTAGGTAAATATATAAAAGTAATAGATACTACGAAATTACATAGGATTGGTAGAGAAAATGTATTCTCTAAGCTGAGTGTGTTTTAATGCAATTAACTGATATAGGATCAGAGTAAGCGCGGGAAACAAAGGTCTCACTTAGTTGCCAAATATGTATATTTGTTATAAAGATAGCATGATGATATCAAACAAGGTGATGTCAATGATTCGCAAAGAACTTACGGTTATGAAAGGTTCTGGCCGAAGGAAACCTCTTCCACAAGCA
Organism: Poa pratensis; assembly: GCA_947311845.1. Taxonomy (NCBI): domain Eukaryota; kingdom Viridiplantae; phylum Streptophyta; class Magnoliopsida; order Poales; family Poaceae; genus Poa; species Poa pratensis. The sequence continues at coordinate 14,704,305 of CAMZMU010000046.1, forward strand.
AGCATTATCATAAACGCTTATAAGAGATAAGGTTGTATGATTGGTATAGAAATGCAGCTGGTTTATTTTAATCTAGTGCAAGTGGGAGACTGTTGGAGATATGCCCTAGAGGCAAATAAATAATAAGTATTTATCGCATTATCTCATTAAGTTTATAATTAGTTTTATACCATGCTATAACTGTATTAATCGGAATTGTTAATACACGTGTGGTATGTAAACAAACCAGAGTCCCTAGTTAAGCCTCTATATAAACTAGTCCATCAGTCAATGGATGATCGTGATTTCCCGATCATATTGATTCATAACAGTTGATGATGGAGTCATTTTATTAGTAGAATAATTTGATGGACATTACCCACCAAAGTATTGCAATAGGATCGTATCACTAAGTTCAACACTGCAATAGGAGAGTGACGTGATAGCTTATTCCTTAGACCGTGAGATTATATCAAGTCTGCTTCTGGAAGATACTTTGATCGCATCAAACGTCATATCTTATATAGTGTGACAATAAAGGTGACACTTTCGGGTATTGGAAAAAGTAGTCGGGGCGAGTGATCAAGAGCGGGATTTGTTCATCCGTGTGATGGAAAGATACTCTGGGCCCACTCGGTGAGATTATATCTATAAAGCTGCGCAGCGTATGACTAGGTCATTGGAGATATAATATCACATAACGAGTTAAGTAACCCTTGTCGGTAACGAGATAAAACACAACATAGGATGTTGACGATCGTATCTCGGACAAAGGTAGTATCGATGGAACAAAGGGAATAAACATATCATGTTAACGGTTCAACGACGATTTATTCTGGAATGCACAGGGGCCGTCATAGTCATCAGGGCTCCCTGACGGTCATTGGCGAGCGAAGGGTCTCGACCATGTCTGGAGTATTCTCGAACCATGGGGTAACACACTTAAGGTCTTGACGACGCTTGGAGAACGTTTTGGAAACATCGGGATTATTTAGGTATAGAGAAAAGAGGTTCCGGAAAAGTTCCGGCAAGAACGGAAGTGTTGCGGGGAAGACCAAAGTGAGTTCGGACTTGTCTGGAAATTGTTTCGGAGTCACGAGAGATTAAATAGTGTGTAAATATATTAATTATGGAATTATATATATTTATATTAATTTAATATTAAATAAAAAAGGAGAAAAAATGGGCAGCCCACCTAATGGGCCAAACCCCGGAGGGAAAGGCCCAGGAAGGGGCCAACCTCCTTGAGGAGGTGGTGCGGCTGGGCCATGGGGCCCACCCGACCACCATAGGGTGCGGCTGGCCCATGGTGGCCGGCGCACCACCCCGCTCCTCCTCCTTTATTGTTTAGTCCCACATGGACAATTGGAGGAGAGGTGCAACCCCTCTCCTCCAATAAATAGGAGGCCGGATTAATTGAGAAAATACACAATAAATCCAGGAATTTATTCCGGTTGGCCTAGGCTTCTCCACTCTCCCCGTCTCTCGACATATATGGTCCCACGTCTGGATTGTGTATACGGGAGACCAATAAACCGCAGTGCGCCGTTGTGCTGCGGGATTCAACCCAAAGTTCTCGCTTCCGCTATCTCGGCTGGATCGGGGAGCCCGGAAGTCATCGTCAAGGTCCGTATATGTGCAAGTACTCGGAGGTGCCGTTCACTCAGGCTCGGCACCGGAGCCTCGTCGTCACGCCGCCTCCTTCTTCGTCGCGCCAAGTTCTTCGCCACCTTGACGTCGGCTACGTACGTCTTCATCGTCAACGCTTGTGCGGGAGCGTATTTCCCGCTTATCGGTCTACGAGGGTACGTGTCCGATAACTTCTTCGTTACAGCATTACTAGATAGATAGATCCTGTCTAGTTTTCAGTGTTGCGGTAGTTAGAAAAATTATTGTTTTCTGCTACGAACCCCATCAGATTTAGCAATAGTATGTGATGTAGAATTACTAGGACTAGCACATGGCAATAAAGCATTGTGAGAGGAAGTTGTGCCATTGTCCACATGAGGCTCACAAGATGTTACTTTTGACATAATAGCCTCATGAGCAAACTTTAGCTTAGCATAGGATGCTAGAAGATCATCATTAGAGCTAGATAGCTTTTCATGACTTTCTTCCAATTTCCTATACTTGCTAGTTAGCAACTCAAGTTGAGACCTTAGTGTAACATCCCAAATTTGTAACAAGTATATTAGTCAAAAATTTGGAACCAACAAAAACTTTTGTTGCATGAGGTGTGTTGAATGTTCCTTGTTGATAGTGTTGTTTGTTTGTTCTAATTAAAAACTTTGAACACAAGAATAAAAGTTAAAACAATAACACAATGTGACAAGTGGCAAAAAAATTCTCAAGTTAGAAATCAATATTTTCTCTCATACAAAATTCAGAGAAGTGATAATAGAATCACTCTCATTTTATTCCTACAACTTTTCCCTCCCAAATAAATATTTTCAAAAATCTAAATTAAAGATTTCCATTTCTTTCTTTAATGCTTTAGACCATCGAATGTACTAGGTTACACTTGCAAAATAAATATCAAAACAGAACCACAAATCTTGATAAATCTATATGAAGCAAATTATTAAAATATTTCACAGAAATTTGAATTTGGAACTGGTTTAGGAATTCTGTCGAACACATGGTGGACAGAACTGAGTTCTTCCCCAAATCCGAATCCAATCTGCTCGAATTCGAGCGAATTCGAGCAAGTTTCTGCCTCCACCCTCTCTCTCGCATCTCTCTCATATCCCTAGCTCGCCAGGACCGAAGAAAACATGTGTGAATCGGCCGTCGTGGTCGTCGCCTTGGGCGCCGCACTGTGCCATGGCCGCCACTGTGGCAGAGGACGAAGATGGATGCTGAGCTGGCCCCGCACCATCCCTCCCATCCTCTTCGCCCATCCGCTCCTGCTGGACGTGATAAGATCACCCTAGGAGCGCCCGCACACGTGCGGTTTGGCCACGCCCGAGCACGCCATGCGCAAGGACAGAGCGAGGTCATCGATGACGAACTCCGGCCTCCACTACACCATTCGTTAGCGCAGTACCTCCCAGCCACTCCCTAGCCTCCCCGCGGCCTCCAGGACATCTTGGCATCATCCAGGGAGGTAAGCACTGACGCCTGCATTCCGTCGAACGCCGTCCGCGCATCCACGGCCGTCACCACAACGAGCTCACCGTGGTCATCTCCACGCGACCATTCTCACTCCACTGACCTCTAACGCCGTCCATCGATGTGCCGGTGTAGTACAGCCCGCCAATGGCGAGCTCTCCCACTCTCTGCACCGCCCGTGCACCACGACCACCATGGACCGACCTCCGAGCTTATAAGCACACCCGAGCCTCGCATTCTCCACACACCGCACCACTATCCCTCCCTCACTTCCCACTCACTCGTGCAACGCCAATAGGGCGAGCACGCAGCCACAGCCCTCGCTGCTTTGGTTGAGCACGGCCAAGTGCTGCCGGAGCCGAAGGTTGACGACGACCCCGCAGCCGTGCTGCTGCTCTCCTTCCTCCCACGCTGGACCCTCTGTCTTGCTTATCTAACTCACCGCACTCACATGCCCGCATCTATCGTGCCCAGGAACCCCCAGGAGTGCTTCGCCATGGTCTTGTCGTGGCCGTGGAAGTGGAGCTGCTCGCCGCCGACGATCTGGACCGTCCCAGGAAGTGCGACTCCTCCAGCGAGCTTCCCCAGGCCACCGCAACCCTTCCGCATCATCCACACCTTCTCCCGAGCCCCTAGGTGAGCGAATCAACCACCTCGCCGTCGCTGGCACGGCGGCGCCGCCTGTTTTTGGTCGTCGCCGTTCGCGGCCGTCGTGACCCGTTGGATCTTAGATCCACGGTGCCGTACCGCTTCGCTTAGATAGGTCACTGACGTGCGGGCCCTGCTGTCAGCATTTCAAACAAAACCAGCGCGGGAGACTTTCCTCTGTTGAGTCACTGATGAGTGGACCCCACCCGTCAGGGATCTCAACATTATCCAGAACAGAGAGTTTTCCTAATTTAAATTCTCTGGAAATTCAGTACTGGACCTAATTTGAAATTCAATATCTCGAGATTTATAAGTCCAAATTAATCGAATCAAAATTCTCTGGTTAGCTTATGAAATTGTTTAACCAACCAAATTGGTTTCATCCTGTTTAGATTAATATCAAATGTGAAGTATTTAAATGGCTACAGAAGGTTTAAAATATAAACTTGTTTGTTTCTGAGGCTCTATTAATCCAAATATTTCCAATCCAATTTTGTTGGCTTCGTACTGTGATCGCTTAGCTTCCCTAATTTTTGTAGAATTAATTAATTAATAGTAATTGTTTAGCATTAGATTAAAATTAGCAAACCCTTATGTACTGTAACAATTATAGATTATTGATGCTTAACCCAAATGAGTTAGGACCAATTTTGTTAGATCACATTTAATAAGTGCTAGTTACCCCTAAAAGGATTCAATTTTATGATCAACAGAACTTAGGCAGTAGCTAAAACTTGATTAACAAGCTTCTGAAATAAAACAAATGTATAGGAAATTTGGTAACTCAAATTAATCCAAATCCAATTGTGTTGTCTTCTAGATGTCAGTAGATATCAGCACAATTTTAGTTTGCATTTTTGTGACCAATAGAACTTGAGTTATGCATTAAAACTTGTGTAGCTAGTTTCTGCCATAATCCTGTCATATTTAAATAATGGTTCATCCATTTAAGTTGAACTCAATTTGCTTTGCCTTGTGTGTGCAGTAGCTATTTGTGGAGTTTAAGATTTGTAATGTTGTGATGTTGGTTGAGTAGTGTAGTGATTGTTTGTATTGCTTGTTTGACGTTTAGACGAGATCGTTGCCGGGACTTGCGAGGAGGGGGAATACTTTGAACAACAGGAGCAAGACTCCGGGAACTTTGCTAAGCAAGGCAAGCAACTTCTCTGAGCTTGCATCTATATACATCTATTTTGGTTCACATGTTTTACCTATAAAGAGCATAAGTGATTTATGTGGTGTTTGCCACTAAAGCTATGATTTTGAAAACCCTTTTTCCAAAATACAAGTATGTTATTTTGACACCCTATAAGGAGGTATTAGATGGAATTTTTTTTCAAACTATAGGATGGGAAAAATATTGTTTATTCAAAACTCCTTTGAAAACCCTCGGATGGATTATGGTATGCCTATATGTCGGTGTTGAAGTGGAGAAATGGAGAATGGTGGTTTTTGATAAAAAAAAGCACATTGTGTCTTTGTACTTACGTCGACCAGCCGATATCCTGTGCGACCACATTTACCTCCATATGGGAACGGGCGTAGTCATATAATTTGCTCATATTAGTATGGGATACCTGAACAACGGAGATGACTCCGTTCCATGAGGGGATGGTTCGGTGACCTACCCCTGACCCGGGTCCTCGCACATTGGTGGAGGATAGAAGGCCGTCCCCTATACACCGCCGGGCAGAACTATGAGTCCTCACACTTAGGTTCCGAAGTATTACAACCCTCACACTTATGCAAAAAATTACTCTCATTAAGTATTACATTTTTCCGTGTACTCTTAAAATATTGCACACTTGTCATCCCATTAAGCTTAAAATTTTGCGCACTTGTTATTTCACTAAATTTAAAATTTTGTACACTTGTCATCTCACTAACTTAAAATTTTGCTTAAAATTGTAGATGGCACTCCATTTCACCGAGTTTAAGCAACTTGAGAAGGATGGCAAGCTGATGTTCGAGAGCGACTTGTTCGAGTTGAGCAAGCTGTTGGTTCGCCCCGCTCCTGAGTTTCAGGGAGCGCAGGTTGACGTTCACGGCAACGGAAACCTGAGTTGGCGCATCGAGTCGTCTGTTCGGGGGAACCTCAAGTCTCCCGGATCCAAGATGCTGATCTTCACCACTATGGACGCCCACTGGGACGACGAACTGTGTCGTGCCATGCAGAGGTTGCTGGCCCGACTTTGTGAGGAGCACAAGGCGGAGTTGGTGAACTCCCACTTTCGGTTCTACGGGAGGCGCACCGATGATGGACACCCCATTCAGGCCCCTCGACACCCGACGTTTGGAGACTACATCCTGGACATGGAGGTCCTACTCTACCGCACCCAGGAGGACTTGATGAGCGCTAGACTTTGAGCTCACTTTGAGCGCATCGTGCTCAAGGAGAGTCGCGAGCGTGAGGCACAGCTGCGGCAGGAGAAGGTCGCGCTTCTCAAGAGGAGGACCCAGCTGAGGAGGATCGTCGCCAAGCTCCACAAGAGGGTGGCTGAGCAGGACGAGATGATCGAGGATATGGAGCACCATGCTAACGAGATGGAGGAGGAGGGCGAGGATCTCCGCAGGGAGAACAGCGCCTTCATCAGTGATGATGAGGATTACCTGGAGGAGATGGACTACGAGGAGACGGACGACGAGGAGGAGATAGTTGACGAGGAGGAGGAGCCGTTCGAGGCAGTTCTCGAGGACGAGGAGGAGGACCCCGAGGAGCCGGCCTACGAGTCCGACGCTGACGCAGCCGAGCCCGAGGTTCCACCTCAGTAGGCGAGTGACTTGACTACTACCGTAGGATTATGTCGACCCCCTATCGCTAGTCGAGTCTAGGTAGTGGTTCTTTTGAAACCATGTATTATGTACATTATATGTAGGGTGATCTTGTAAGATGGATGCTGTGAACTCCTTGATGTGATGCTTGTGTTATATGAATGTGTTAGCCTTGTCTGATTTGTGTAAAAATCTTTTCAATACCGTCCTTACTTAATCAAACCCTTTTGCAACTTCATCGTTTACCCTTAGTCGAAACCTTTTTGCCTTGCCGCTTATACCCTGTATACTTCAGGATGGTGGACACTCGTCGCAACAACAACCCGGATCCACCACCATCGCCACCTGAACCGCCCAACTCCTTGCGCTCATTATGGAGGAGCGCCAAGCTGCCCGAGAGGAGCGTCAAGCTCATCTCGCCGCCCTGCAGCAAATTGCCGCTACCCATGTCAACAACAACAACAACAACAATGGTGGCAATGGCGATGAAAATCAGCGATCTACCCTAAGCGACTTCCAGAAGACCAACCCACCTACCTATTCCAAGGGACTTCACCCACTGGAAGCCGATGATTGGCTTCGCACCATCGAGAACAATCTGGAAGTTGCTGCTGTGGAAGCAAATGAGAAGGTTCTGTATGCCACCCACTATCTTGCTGGACCTCACGAGCTTGGTGGGAAGCTACCAAGGCTCTCCAGCAAGTTGGCTATGTTATCAACTGGGTTGAGTTCTAGGAGAAGTTCCGCAATAAGCATATTCCCGGTGGACTCATTGAGAGGAAGAAGGATGAATTTCGTAAGCTGAGGCAGGGAAGCAAGGATGTGGTCGGATATCTGGATGAGTTTACCGACTTGTCTCGGTATGCCCCTGACGACACCGACACTGAGAAGAAGAAGATGGAGCATTTTCTGAATGGACTTCATGATGAGTTGCAGTGTGCGTTGGTTATCCATGACTTCCGTGATTTGGACTCACTTGTGGACAAAGCCATCCAGCTGGAGACCAAGCACAAGTCCATGTTTGAAGGTCATAAGAGGAGGATGAATGCTCAAGAAGGTTCTAGCAACCAGAAGCCTCGTATATTTCAGGCAGCATCCAAGCCTGCTTATGGACCACCACAAGCACCACGCCCCAACTTTCCAAACCGCCCAAACAACTTCCATCGCCCCAATGACAACAACCATCCCGGAGGAAACTTCAACAACTTCAACCGTGGCCCCAATGTTGTCTGCTTTGAGTGCGGCACCAAGGGTCACTACTCCAAAGAATGCCCCAATCCGAAGAGGAATGTTCGGCGCCCTAATGCACCGGCGCCGAACCCTGGTCAAGGCCATGCTGGAAATGGCAAGAATGCCGCACCCCGTGGAAATGTTGCTGTTGCCAAGGGCCGTTTGAACCACATCAATGCTGAAGAAGCCCAGGATGCGCCAGATGTTGTGCTGGGTACGTTCCTTGTCAACTCAGTACCTGTAACTATTCTGTTTGATTCCGGTGCCACTCATTCTTTCGTTACCAAAGAGTTTGTTGCTAAGGGAGGTCTAGTCGGGAGTCTCTTACCCAAACCCATGGTCATTCAAATCCCAGAGTCCTCAGTAGAGACCAAGTTGTATTGCCCCGACGTTTCCCTTGAGATCAAAGGAGAAAAGTTCCCAGCCGACCTAATCATTCTAGGAACCCAAGGCATAGATGTTATTCTGGGTATGAACTAGCTAGCCAAGTACCGTGGTCGTATAGATTGCGCCAGAAAAGCTGTTTCCATCACCACTGACAGAGATGTTGAAGTGGAATATGTTTCGGTCTTACGACATTCCCAAGCTGGCTGCCATGAGGGCATGGCTCGAACCACTCTAGATGAGATCCGTGTTGTTCACCGATTCCGGGATGTTTTCCCTGAAGAATTGCCTGGTATGCCACCTGAACGGGACATTGAGTTCGTGATTGAACTTATTCTAGGAACAGCCCCTATATCCCAGAGACCCTATCGGATGAATCCAGAAGAACTGGTTGAATTAAAGAAGCAGTTGGCTGATATGCTCAGCAAAGGTCTTGTTCGCCTAAGCGCTTCACGTTGGGGATCACCCATTATTTTTGTGGACAAAAGAGACGGTACCACACGCCTTTGTGTGGATTATCGCAAGCTCAATGACGTGACCATTAAAAACAAGTACCCTCTTTCCAAGATCGAGTATCTGTTCGATCAGATGAACGGAGCCCGAGTCTTTTCCAAGATCGATCTTCGGACAGGATATCATCAGTTGAAAATCTGCGAGTCAGACATTCCCAAGACCGCCTTCACCACCTGTTATGGTCTGTTTGAATACACTGTGATGTCCTTTGGCTTGACCAATGCCCCCGCCTATTTCATGAATCTCATGAACAAGATCTTCATGGAGTACCTCGACAAGTTCGTGGTAGTCTTCATCGATGACATCCTTATCTACTCCAAGACCGAAGAAGAGCATGCTGAACACCTGCGTCTAGTTTTGGAGACCCTCCGAGAGCACAAGCTATATGCCAAGCTTTGCAAGTGCGAGTTTTGGCTTAGTGATGTGGCATTTCTCAGACATGTTGTGTCTACAGGAGGAATTTCTGTTGACCCGGAGAAGATCCAAGCCGTCGTTGACTGGAAAGCCCCCACTAATGTGACTGAAATCCGAAGCTTTCTCGGACTAGCGGGTTACTACCGCAAGTTCGTTGAAGGATTCTCCAGCATAGCCAAGCCCATGACTCAGCTGTTGAAAAAGGAAAAGAAATTCGAATGGACCCAGAAGTGTGAAGATAGTTTTCAAGCGCTAAAGAAGAGATTGACCTCAGCCCCAATCCTAATCATGCCAGACGTCACCAAGAGTTTCGACGTGTATTGCGATGCATCATGCCTCGGACTTGGATGCGTTCTAATGCAGGAAGGCAAAGTTGTGTCGTACCTGTCCCGACAGTTGCGACCGCATGAAGAGAATTATCCAACCCATGATCTGGAGTTAGCTGCTGTTGTTCTTGCTCTTAAGACGTGGCGTCCCTATCTTGTGGGACATCGCTGCGAGATCTATACGGATCACAAGAGCTTGAAGTATATCTTCACCCAGAAGGAGTTGAACCTGAGGCAGAGGAGATGGATGGAACTAATCAAGGATTATGATATTGGAATCCATTATCACCCCGGAAAAGCTAACGTAGTTGCCGATGCCCTTAGTCGCAAGCCCTGTACCCTGAATGCCTTGATCCAAGCCGAACAACCAGCCTTGTTCAAGGAGTTCGAAGATTTCGGACTAGAGCTTGTGAGCCATGGTTGTCTAGCCAATCTAGAGTTAGCCCCAACCCTGATGGATCAAATCAAGGAAGCCCAAAAGAACATGAAAGCATTGAAGGGATTAAAAGGAAAATTTCTCTCGGCAAAGCACCCGGTTTTACCGAAGATGCCGAAGGAGTGCTGAGATTCAATGGTCGTATCTGTGTGCCCAATGTCAAGGAACTTAAGGAATAATCCTGAAGGAAGCCCATGAGACCCCTTATTCGATCCACCCCGGCGGGACAAAAATGTACCAAGACCTTTGAGAGAGATTTTGGTGGCATGGAATGAAGCGAGAAATTGGTTCTTTCGTGGCCAAGTGTGATATCTGTCAGCGAGTCAAGGCTGAACATCAGCGACCCGCTGGATTGCTTCAATCTTTGTGAGTTCCTGAATGGAAGTGGGATGAAATTGGAATGGACTTTATCACCGGACTTCCAAGATCCAACCGAGGCCATGATTCGATCTGGATCATCATTGATCGACTGACCAAGGTTGCCCATTTTATTCCCGTCAAGACCCTAAGACCGGAGCTTAGCTGGCGGACTTGTATATTTCAAGAATAGTAAGCCTGCATGGAGTGCCTAAAACGATTGCATCTGATAGAGGCACGCAATTCACCTCAAGATTCTGGAAATCTCTTCACGAAGCCCTCGGATCAAGTTAGCTTTTAGCACAGCCTATCACCCCCAGACCGGAGGCCAAACTGAGCGTGTGAATCAGATATTAGAGGACATGCTTCATGCATGTGTTCTATCCTATGGTTCCAAATGGGAAGATTGCCTTCCGTTTGTAGAGTTCTCCTACAACAATAGCTACCAGTCCAGTCTACAAATGGCCCCGTTTGAAGCACTTTACGGCAAGAAGTGTCATACTCCCCTCAATTGGTCCGACACCGGAGAAGGCAAATTGTTTGGACCAGATACCCTCCGTGAAGCTGAAGAGCAAGTCTAACTTATCCGTGAGCATCTCAAAACTGCCCAATCCTGTTAAAAGAGCTATGTTGATCCCAAGCGTCGCGATGTCACCTTCAATGTCGGAGATTATGTCTATCTCCGAGTGACTCCACTCAAGGAATGCAGCGTTTCCATGTCAAAGGAAAATTAGCGCCAAGATATATTGGACCCTTCAAGGTCATTGCCCGTCGAGGAGAAATATCCTATCAGCTGGAGTTGCCCCAGAATTATCGGAATTTCACGATGTCTTCCACATTTCCCTGCTCCAGAAGTGTCTTGAAGTTCCCGACAAGCCTGATGTTTTTAAGGACATCGACCACCTCTCCATCGACCTAAACCATGACCTGACTTATCGTGAGAGACCCATCAAGTTCACGACGAAGATGTTCGTCTTACCGGAGGCGCGTGATCAAGTTCTACAAAGTCCAGTGGACTAACCACTCGGAAGAGGAAGCAACTTGGGAACGTGAAGACTATCTTAGAAGCGAATTCGCAAACCTCTTTAACACCTAAGCCTAGCAAATCTCGGGACGAGATTTATTCTAAGGGGGAAGGATCTGTAACATCCAAAATCTGTAACAAGTATATTAGTCAAAAATTTAGAACCAACAAAAAAATTTGTTGCATGAGGTGTGTTGAATGTTCCGTGTTGATAGTGTTGTTTGTTTGTTCTAATTAAAAACTTTGAACACAAGAATAAAAGTTAAAACAATAACACAATGTGACAAGTGGCAGAAAATTTCTCCAGTTAGAAATCAATATTTTCTCTCATACAAAATTCAGAGAAGTGATAATAGAATAACTCTCATTTTATTCCTACAACTTTTCCCTCCCAAACAAATATTTTCAAAATCTAAATTAAAGATTTCCATTTCTTTCTTTAATGCTTTAGACCATCAAATGTACTAGGTTAGAGCATCTCCAAGCGGAGTTGCCAAACCGCCCACAAACGTCCGGGCGGACAGCCCGGACAAGGTTTGAGGTAAAAACATGCACCCAACCATGGTCTCCAAACATTCCTCATAGGTCCGGGCTGTCCGGCAACCCCCAAACCCACCCCATATGTGGGGAGGGTTTGGGGGCGACCGGACGCGACCGGACGCGTCCGGCGGACAGCTTTTCCTTTGTTTTGTTTTCTTTTGTCCTTCATTGATCCTTCTCTTTCCTTCTCCACCAATCACATGCAAGTGACCCCACAATTTGGGGGGATTTTGGGGGACACGGTTGGAGGATGCCGCTTTTCGAGGCTGTCCGCGGACACGTCCGGACGTGTCCGCGGACACTTTGGGGGCCGGATTTGGGGGCTCCGCTTGGAGATGCTCTTACACTTGCAAAATAAATATCAAAACAGAACCACAAATCTTGATAAATCTATATGAAGCAAATTATGAAAATATTTCACAAAAATTTGAATTTGGAATTGGTTTAGGAATTATGTCGAACACATGGTGGGAAGAATTGAGTTCTTCCCCAAATCTGAATCCAATCCGCTCGAATTCGAGCGAATTCGAGCAAGTTTCTGCCTCCACCCTCTCTCTCACATCTCTCTCATATCCCTAGCTCGCCAGGACTGAAGAAAACGTGCGTGAATCGGCCGTCGTGGTCATCGCCATGGGCGCCGCACTGTGCCATGGCCGCCACTGTGGCAGAGGACGAAGATGGACACCGAGCTAGCCCCGCACCATCCCTCCCATCCTCTTCGCCCATCCGCTCCTGCTGGACGCGATAAGATCACCCCAGGAGCTCCCGCACACGTGCGCTTTGGCCATGCCCGAGCACGCCGTGCGCAAGGACAGAGCGAGGTCATCGATGACGAACTCCGGCCTCCACTGCACCATTCGTCAGTGCAGTACCTCCCAGCCACTCCCTAGCCTCCCCGCGGCCTCCAGGACATCTTGGCATCATCCAGGGAGGTCAGCACTGACGTCTGCATTCCGCCGAACGCCGTCCGCGCGTCCACGGCCGTCACCACCCCGAGCTCACCGTGGTCATCTCCACGCGACCATTCTCACTCCACTGACCTCTAATGCCGTCCGTCGACGTGCCCGCATAGTACAGCCCACCAATGGTGTCGTGGGGTCACTCTTCGACTACCCCACAGTGGGGATACCTGGGTCACGCCAAGCCCATCAGCCTTATGACGAGGGCCCAAGGAAGGCCCAAGGAGGACGACGTGCGGCCCAAGATAGTCGACGCTAGGTCATGCGACCCCGCCATGCTTGTAAGCGACATCGGCACCGTTCACCTGAGACCTAGCCTACTATATAAAGGCTAGGAGGGTCCTTCGTCTAGGGTACGCTCATAGCCGCCACACAAACCCTAGCGAGATTGCCATCTCGCCATTGTAGCCACAACTCACCATCAATAACCAGACAAGCAGGAAGTAGGGTGTTATCCTCCGGGAGCCTGAACCTAGGTAAACGCCTTGCTTGTCAGCCGTCGTGATCACCAGCGCTCATCTCTCTCCCCTCAATCAACCCGGGGTGCTTAACCCAGTGATTTGTCGAGTCCACACCTCGTCAATTGGCGCCGTCTCTGGGAAAGAACGAGCACTGGAACCATGGTCGCACCGGCTCCATCAACTTTGAATACCGACGTCTGCATCACCAAGGAGCCAATCTGCTTCGGCTCCTTCGAGTACACCTTCCACCCGCCGGCCCACCGCTCGGTGTACGCCGATCTGCACGTAGGTATGTGCCTCACCTTTGGTACCATGCACTACTTCGTAGACAGCTGTGGAGTACTCAGATCCACGGCGATCGCACCGCCCGCGGCGGTGGCACCCGCATCTGCCGCTACTGCGCCAACCACGCCCCCACCTGCTGTGGAGATCGCATCTGCTGCGACTGCGGCGGCAGCATCTTCGACTGCTGAGAAGATCGCGTCCGCCTCGACTACTCTGACCGCCTCCGCTGCGGCAGAGATCGCGCCCAACGCGGCCGCGCCATCAGCGTCTCCGGCTACCACGGGGATCGCATCTGCTACGACTACGTCGACCACCGCGCGGATCGAGTCTACTTCGACTACCCCGATCACGTCGCTGGCAAGGCCAAGATCTACGTCAACTTCGACTACGTCGACCACACCCTCGCGCGCAACGGAGGTCGCGTCGTTCTATACCGCGCCACTCGCATCTCCATCGACTTACAAGATCGTCAACAAGCCAATCGCGCCCACGTCGACAACAGCGACATCACTCCTCACGACCGCGGCGAAGATCGCAAAACTCTAGGAAAGAAGCCTCGGCGGCGACTGTGGTGTCCACCACGTCGCACCCATTTTCAGCTCCGAGCACAGCTCGGACGAAGGAAGCAGCAGTGGCAGCACCCGTCCCATTGCCCAGATCTACCCTGCGCAAGTCTTCATGATCGGCCAGAGGCCGCAGGGCAACGACGACAAACCCGCATACCCACTGGAGGTGGTCATGCCGGACCAGGTGACGCGACTCACCATCACCCGCGACATGGCAATCAAAGCCCTGAAGCACGTCAAGGACGGCACATACCCCCCCACTGGATGCACCCCGGGAGGACCTTATGGCGGTCCAGTACCTGCTGCGGAAGGAAGGCGAACGACACCGCGCAGAGAAGGCCGAGCTCCTCCGACGCAAGGAGGAGGCCGACGCGTCGAGCGCCAGGAGGGCCGCTTACTCGTTCACTGCCTCAACAGAGGTCTCGCAAGGAGCAAGGCGCCACAGAGCCCGCGTGCCCCTGATGACGGAGGTCGACCATGCTAGAGTCACCCGCAGTCCAACGGGCAAGTCGAAAAGTCCAATGCTTTAGTCTGCAAGGGCATCAAGAAGCGCCTTCGAGTACCATTGAAGCGCGCCGCAGGCGCCTGGGTCGAGGAGCTGCCGTCTGTGTTGTGGAGCCTGCGCACTACGCCAAACAGATCCACTCAGTACACGCCATTCTTCATGGTCTACGGCGCAGAAGCAGTCATGCCATGCGACATCAAGTTCGATGCACCCCGAGTGGTGGCCTACGACGAGTCCGAGGCAGAAGAAGCACTCGAGGACGACATGGATACCCTGGACGAAGCACGCGACATCGCCCTTACCCGCACAGCCGTATATCAGCAAGACTTACGCAACTATCACGGACGGCGACTGCGGCCCAGAGCGTTCGTCCCCGGAGACCTTGTCCTCCACCTCAAACAGAAGAAGGTGCACAAACTAGCCTCCCGTGGGAAGGTCCATACATCGTGACAGAGGCAATTGGCGGCGGAGCTTACCGCCTGAAGGACTCGAAGACAGGGACAGTCTACGGCAACCCATGGTATGTGGCGCAACTGCGCCGCTTCTACGCCTAATCGGCTCCCCCTTGTAACAAAGTGTACTATCTCAAGAAGCGGCAGGTTCCAGACGCACTCTTTCCCTTACCAGGGTACCTGAGGGGACTGGAAGGGTTTTAATGAGTCGGCCTGCTCGCAAAAATCAATGAAGTGATTTGTGGAACAAGCTCTCCCCTTACTTTTTTAGTCAAAAAGCAACATAAACCTAGGCCGTCACCCGACGCACTCGGGGGGCTGCGCCATACAGGTTCAACTCAAAAACCTAGGCCGTCACCCGAAGCACTCGAGGGCTGCGCCGCACAGGTCTAAGTCAAGCCTAGGCTGTCACCCGACGCACTCGGGGCTGCGCCATACAGGTCACTCGCAAAATCCTTGGCCGTCATCCGAAGCACTCGGGGGCTACGCCGCACAGGTCTAAGTCAAACCTAGGCCGCACCCGACGCACTCGGGGGCTGCACCATACAGGTCCAACTCGAAAACCTAGGTCGCCACCCGAAGCACTCGGGGGCTGCGCCATACAGGTCACTCGCAAAATCCTCGGCCGTCACCCGAAGCACTCGGGGGCTGCGCCGCACAGGTCTAAGTCAAACCTAGGCCGCACCCGACGCACTCGGGGGCTGCGCCATACAGGTCCAACTCGAAAACCTAGGTCGCCACCCGAAGCACTCGAGGGCTGCGCCATACAGGTCCAACTCGAAAACCTAGGTCGCCACCCGAAGCACCCGGGGGCTGCGCCACACAGGTCCAAGTCAAAGTACTAGGCCGCACCCGACGCACTTGGGGGCTGCGCCGCACAAGTCTGACTCGATACACCTCGGCTGCACTCGAAGCACTCGGGGGTTGCGCCGCACAGGTCTAATTCAAAATCCTAGGCCGCACTCGATCCGCTCGGGGGCTGCGCCATACAGGTTATAGACGTCTACAAGATACAATTTACTAACTCGGGGGCTACCCCCACCCAGACATACATACACTCATATTTCCACTTGGAAAAATTTCTTTTACAAGCTAACGCTATGCAACAGCACTACTGCTCTTATTCTACAGGCTCGCCCTTTGGCGCATCAAGTGGCCCTACAAGGTGCTCGCTAAAGTTCTGGACCTGCCGAATCATCTGGCGCGCAGCCGCAAGAGTATCGGCATATTCACCCTCTCCAGGCAAGCCGTCAAGCACCTTGTGCAATGGAAGATTAGGCCGGCAACAAGTTGAGCATGCACGACTTCCTTCAACGCACTGCCTTCACGGAACCTCTCCAGAAGCGCAGTCAGTCCATTCGGCTGCTCGTTGTGAGGAAAGTACACCTTGTTGATCTGCCAGAGGGTTTTTCTGCAACCTTCCAAGAGCACAGCAGCCCGCCAGGTGCGATCCAGCATTCGTGCCAATACACTACCTCTGGATTTGTTCGACCAAAACTGGCGCGCTTCGGGTGAGTCACCGGCGGCCTCTTTCTCTACTCGCTCGTCCACTCGAAGCTGCTCAGCCTTCAAGTCAGAGTTCACATCTGCATCAAGGCCAAGCATTAAGCATAGCAGGAAGACACAGAAGCCGAAGCAAAAACGCTAGAAGGCCAACCTTGCAATGTCGACTGATCAAGTCCATCTCGCCAAGCAGAAACTCTTCACGCTGGGAGAACGGCGCAACGGGCCGCGACCTCAATCGCTCCAGCTCCAACTCAGCACTCTTCAGCTTCGACTCGAGCTCAACCACCTTGTTCCTCATGAAGGTGATCACTCTCTGGTCATTTACGCTTCGCACAGGAGCTGGAGGAGCTTGACGGCGGCGACGAGTAGGCGCAGCCGAAGTGGTGTCCTCCTCATCGTCCGCGCCAGTAGTTCCAGCAACGTCAGGAGCTTCGCCCATATCAGACTGCCAAGAATTGACAGCGTCAAGCCAGGAAAAGAATCAACATAATTCATCCAAGCCAGACATCAAAAAAGACTCGGCGACTGCACCCCCGAGGGAGCGAATTCACATTTCATCATCAGCATGTTCACTCGCACAATATAAAGTGCATTACAGACTCAAGCCCAAAAGCAGAAGCATAGTCCTAAAAGGAAAAAGTCTACACTACAGACTCCGACTGGGAACGGCTCTTCCTAGCAGCCAACTCTGCAGCTTTGGCAATCCTCTCTCGAAGGTGGCGACCAACTTCGCAGCTAGCTGGCTCGCCTGCACCTTCACACCGCTAAGGGACGCGGTCCTGCCATCAGGCTTCCGAGGGAAGTCGCTGACAACCTTCTCAAAATCACCTACGACTTGGTGACCAAGAAGTAGCTGGAAAGTGAGCTCGGAGCCGCGTACCGTCTGCGCGCGTGAAGTCCGCCAGGACATTCGAATTGCCTTCGAATGGAGCCGCGAGTGCGTCAACAGCAGCTGGTGGCGGCTTGCTGGGAAAGATACTCCGGTGCACAGTCGCTAAGGCCTCCGTCGACTTCTGCAGTGCCGCCGTCGACTGCTGCAGCGCTGCCGATGCATACGCGCAGACGCGGTCGACGAAGCCAACAGCCTCCGCCAAGCCGACACTCTCGCTGGAAGTCCCTTCTGGAGGAGCACCTCCGCAAGTCTCTGTTCAAAAGAAATCAACACCCGTAAGACGTCAGAAGTCGAAAAAAGGCAAAGTAGGCACTGAGCCGAAAAACTTACTTCCAACAACATCTGCGAGTGCGAGCAAGCGGTCGACCTGGGTCTTCTCCAGAGCATCCCGAGCTTGTTCCCGCTCTTGGGCTTCACCCAGCGACTTCTCCAGCTCCGCGACCCGCGTCTTCATGCTCTCCTTCTCGCCTACGGATCAACGAGCAAAGTTAGCAATAAAGGCAGTCGAAGCACCCCTCGAACACAAGGGTTCACACTTACTATTCGCTTGCTCCAGAGCAGTGCGGAGCTGATCCCTCTCCTGCTCCATGCGAACGAAGGCTGCGGCTCCCTCCATCTGCTGGCGATAAAATGGCTGCAGGAACACAAGACATTAATCTACGCCCGACTATTCTAGTCACGCGCATCTTCGGGGGCTACTCCCATCGGGAGCGCTGTACGCGCACCCGATACAGATCTTGCAGAAGGAGTCGAAGAACACTTACATGCTCAAGCAGCCCAGCGTCAACCGGAGTCGCATCAGCAGACCTCTCTGGCATGGCGGAGGTCGAAGCCTTCAAGGCCAAAACGTCACCCGCCAGAGCCTCCTCTCCGGTCGTCCTCGCAGTCTGCTCGATCATGGGAGCAGAAGTGTGCTCCATCTCACGAGGGGAAGAAACAGCAGCGCCAGTACGGTCGCTGTGACAAGAAAACTCAATTCAAGGACCCGCAAGTGAAACAGCACACTCGACAAAAACAAAGCAATGGTTATGCGACTAACCTGACGACATCATCTTCACTTCCCAGGGAGACGGAGGCCATCCTCGCGAACTCGGTCGGCGGTGCAGAGCCGAGTGGAGGCACGACCAAAGGTTCAGCCAGGTCACTCGGGTGCCTAGCACCCGAAGAGGACTCGCTCGTCTCTTCCTCGTTCACACCCGCCTCCTTCACAGGCGACGAGGCAGAACCAGAGTCGCCACCTTTCGCCTCTGCCGCTTCCGCAGCGGCTCCTCGTCTTCATCATCCTCCTCCAACTCTTCACTCGGAGAGGTGGCGGAGGGAACTTCATCGTCATCAACCTCGTCTTCAGGGAACTCTGCCTCTTCATGAGGTCCATTCTCCATCAACGGAGGAAGACTGACGTAGCTCGAACGACCCTGTCAGCAAAATGAAGCGTTCGAGTAAGGCAAAAGGATTCGACAGAAGAAGATACAAGACAAAGCAAACGAAGCTCACCTCAGGCACAGGATTATTAGGCCCATATGGCTCGACTGGGCACTTGACGTTGCACGGGTCAGCGGCTCGGAGACTAGTGATGCTCCTCACCTTCGACTCGACTGCGTCATCATCAAGCTCATTGCCAGCATCCTCACGCGCCCACATCGGGTGGACGCGACTGCGCAGCGGCTGCACCCGAAGCCTGAAGAAGGTGGCGATGAGGTGAATTCCACCCGTCTCGCGCCCGAGACTCTTCAGAAGGCCACGAAGTAGCGTCAACAAGGGCTGAGTCGCCTCCCTGTCCTCCTTCGACAGCGGGTGCGCCCACGCGTTCGTCTTCCGCAACTCGCGATCAGCGGCGAATTCGGGAAGCCCTGCTTGGTCGCACCTGATGTAGAACCACTTCTTCCGCCAGCCCTGGACGGAGTCGGACTTCTTCATCTGGAAGTAGGAGGTGTCGCCACGCACCTGGATGCCGAAGCCGCCGACTGGGTACACCTGCTTGCTCTTCCCCACGTTCCTCCTCACGAGGAATAGCGACTTCCACAGCAGCCAGTTGGGCGCGATTCCCAGGAAGCACTCGCAGAGCACGAAATAGCTCGCGATGCTCAAGACGCTATTGGGAGTCAGATCGTGGATCTGAATCCCATAAGCATACAAGAGACCACGGACGAAATCGTGGAGGGGGAACCCGAAACCCCGCGGAAGGAAATCCACGAAGCACACGCGTTCCCCCTCGCGAGGGGGGGGAATACCTCTTTCCCGGGAGCGCGCACCGTCGCCTTATCCGCCGGCGGCAGCAGTCCCTGCGCGCGGAGGGCCTCGAGGTCGGCCTTCTTCACCGACGATTTGACCCAGTCGCCGTCGGGCTTCTTCATCACGCTCGCCTCGGCGGCGGCGACGGCGCCAGCAGCAGCCTTCCCCCTCTTCATCGCGGCCTTGCTCATGGAGGGTGAAGACTAGAAGCTGACAGAGAGCACGCAGCGCAACAATGGCGGAACAGAAGCAGTGGAGACGAAGAAGGAATGGGGATGGATGAACTGTTCACCGCCGCGGTGAAAATTATATACCGCGCGGTCAGTCAATCCTGGCCATCCCTGCTGAAACCGCTCTCCGCAACATCATCTGGCCGTCCACGTGTTGCGCGGAGATAGCAACCGTCGACGGCCACGCCGCCCACTACGCGCGGGAATCAAGGCGCCATCATCACACCGCGAAATTTTCGCGCCCAACGGTCAGAAAAAAGCGGCAACCGCTGTCTCCAGTCAATACTGACAGTGGGCCCGCACTGTCACGTCCCGTCGGACACAGAGTGAGCCAGAAAACGTCAGCACTGACGTCAACTGCGCAGGCGTAGCAAGTACGCCAATGGGCTGATCGAGAACTCGAACAGCTCATTCGAGTGCAAAAATGTTCAGTAAGCTCTAAGAGCCGAATAAACTCGAACAGCTCATTCGAGTGCAAGAAGATTCAGTAAGCTCCAAGAGCTGAAGAAACTTGTGCAGTAAGCTAAACAGGCCGAATACACAGTAAGTCACGCAAAGCCAGTCGCGACTCCAACATGTCGAGTCCCTTCTTTACTCCCATCGGGAGCGGGCTTTTCGACTGAAGAAAAATTGAGTTTAACCTCAATTGCAAGCAATTCAGCTTAATCTCGGGGGCTACTCCCATCGGGAGCGCTGTTCGCGCTCCCGAGTGACTCAGAACAATAGCAGTCAAAAATCACCGACTAAGGCTGTACTCACGGTATTTTACCCTGGAAGTGACAGTTCGACTAAGGAATCCTCCATAAGCCCTGAACGGCCGGAGTCGACCAATTTTACTCATCTCTTTCAGGAACCCGACGGCGTGCCCAGGAGGAAGGAGTCCTTTACCCGACTCTACGATTCGACTAAGCACTCGGGGGCTCCTGTCGTGGGGTCACTCTTCGACTACCCCACGGTGGGGATACCTGGGTCACGCCAAGCCATCAGCCTTATGACGAGGGCCCAAGGAAGGCCCAAGGAGGACGACGTGCGGCCCAAGATAGTTGACGCTAGGTCATGCGACCCCGCCATGCTTGTAAGCGCCATCGGCACCGTTCACCTGAGACCTAGCCTACTATATAAAGGCTAGGAGGGTCCTTCGTCTAGGGTACGCTCATAGCTGCCACACAAACCCTAGCGAAATTTCCATCTCGCCATTGTAGCCACAACTCACCATCAATAACCAGACAAGCAGGAAGTAGGGTGTTATCCTCCGGGAGCCTGAACCTGGGTAAACGCCTTGCTTGTCAGCCGTCGTGATCACCAGCGCTCATCTCTCTCCCCCTCAATCAACCCGGGGTGCTTAACCCAGGGATTTGCCGAGTCCACACCTCGTCAAATGGCGAGCTCTCCCACTCTCTGCACCGCCCGTGCACCACGACCACCATGGACTGACCTCCGAGCTTATAAGCGCACCCGAGCCTCGCATTCTCCACACACCGCACCACTGTCCCTCCCTCACGCCCACTCACTCGTGCACCGCCAGGAGGGCGAGCACGTAGCCGCAGCCCTCGCTGCTTTGGTTGAGCACAGCCAAGTACTACCGGAGCCGAAGGTTGACGACGACCCCGCAGCCGTGCTGCTGCTCTCCTTCCTCCCACTCTGGACCATCTGTCTTGCTTCTCTAACTCACCACCCTCACATGCCCGCCTCTATCGTGCCCAGGAACCCCCAGGAGCTCTTCGTCGTCGACGTGCCATGGCCGTGGAAGTGGAGCTGCTCGCCGTCGACGTGCCGTGGCCGTGGAAGTGGAGCTGCGCACCATGCTGGACTGTGGGTCTTCGTTAGCCGGCCGCAGCCATCGAGCAGTTCTGCCGCTCGCATGGAGGTGCCCGCTCGATCTGGTCTGCCCGGCGGCGCTCGCGTCCCTGCCTGAGCGCACTGGATCTGTGACTGGTCAACCACTGTGTGGATTCCTCTCTAATTTTTTAGAGTAGAAATCACGAGGTAAGGAGCCAGATCTATAGTTTTAATTAGCATATGAATGACTCGTGTGGTTTGCTACTTCCCACCGGCCTGGAAATTTCCAAGTCTTTCGTCTGTATATCTTGTATTCTGGAAGCAGGACATGTATATTGGTACTAGTTGCATATAGTTTCTTTCTGATTTTCTATAAGAGGATCGATACTACTTGTATATTTTGAACCGTGTGACTTATTAAGTTTATAAGTACTATTATTGTATCTGTCCAAGAGGATAATTTTGCATGAGTTGTTGAATACTGTACAGATTACTACCGGCTGCTACCGGCCAGTAGCCGGTGCCCTGGCTTTTTTTTTAATATTCCTGGCGCTCAAAGGAAACGATTAAAATAACCGTTGCAGATGACTGCGTTCACATCGGTATCGGAAGCGGGGCAACGGATGCATTCTCCATGTCCATTGAAGGTTTTGGCCCGTTGCCATAGCATCGTTCTGCACTAGTGGAATAAAATTTGCAAAAAGATATGAATAAAGCGAAATTCACTAACCAAACGATCCTTCATTGCTAGGTGGAATTGTGAGTTCTCATCAAGTAATGAGGATAAAAATGCAAAGACCTTATACTCAAAGTCAACAGCAAAACCGAACCAATGCCCATTAGTCACAATTGAGAAGAACAACTGCAAAAAAAAAGACAAATAATAAAAGATAAGATACACACTAAGGATTATAAAAAACTCATCAAACAAAAAGATAGAAGAAATGGTACCCTATTATCTCTGTGACCAAGGTTTCTCCCCTTGCTAGCTTTTTTTGCACCTTCAAAAGATTTTCGAACAGTAACCTCTTGATTCTCCCCAGCATACTTGAGAATAGCATCCTAGATAACACAACAAAGAGAAGAAAAGGATAACAAAAAATAATACCTATCATTTCAGATAAAAGAGATGGCAAAAAAGCTTTTCACACCAAGAAAAGAAACAACTAAATTATACTTACACTAATATGGGGGGGAAAATAATGCCTCCCAGAAATGGTAGGATGTCGTTCTTCAAAAAGCAAGCGGCAAAAACAGGGTATGATGAAGTTATCAACTTCACCATTAGGCATGAAAGACACTCCCAGGGACTGATAACTACAATGTACCTTGGGGTATGACACACCCGGATTCCTACAAAAACAAATAAAGCAACCCATATTAAAGATAATTAGAATTGTTTACAAAAAGGGATACCTACACTACCCTGCATCAGAAGACTGGCAACAAAGAAAAAACATACACAAGAAAACAACAACAAAAAAGAAAAAAGCAGATAAACTTACTTCTTGATAGGACTGTGTGCAAGTTCAACCATAGTTGAGTAATGGATGATGTCTTCTTCAGATTCAGGGAATCTTTCATTACTCTGCAGAGGAGGATTCTGCCCAGTGACAAGCCAGTTCACAAACTTATACTTGGGGAATACTTTGGTTCTGGGACATCCTGTGCATTCTTGGAAGTTCCTTCGGCTTGAGCATCAGGTGCATTATGTTGGGAAGTCTACACACTTTTCACTCCATTCTGTTTGGGAACCATCATGTTGTTGTATATGGTGTCTGCCTTCTTTGACAACTCAGCACATCTCTTCTGCAGATCATTGGAACCAACAGTACGAACTCCACCATCATTCACATCCTACATTGGAAACAAAAACCAAAAGGAGCAGATGCCATGTAAGGCGCAACATCTGATAAATGAATCAAAACAAAGATTAAAGTGACAGATAGAAAAACATATATAAAAACCATTACTTACCAAAGAGGGATTCGGAGGAAAATCCGTGATTAGGACCGGAACTTGTTTTGATCCATTTTTCTAAGCAGCATTCAATCTATTTAACTTGAAACCTTTAGTTGCAGGCTGTATTACACGAAAAACAACAGAGTAAGACACGGCTAAATAAAATAATAAAGAATTATAACAAAAACTATAAACGGGAAATGAACGGTTTGTTAACGTAAACCTTTACGCAAGGAGACTTAGGGACATCTATAACTGGGATAGTTCCATTTGATTTGGCTGGACAAGACCTATGTTTGAAGACATCTTCGATGGAAATAGTATTACAGTTCCTTGCCTTCACCTTCTTAAGTGGAAGCATAACAGGGGTTGTTGTATATGACAAACACAAAAGAAAAGGAATACCACTAATAATTATCTATATGAAACACATAAAAAAAGATGAGAAAGAACAAAAAACACCCCCTGCAAAAAGTAAAAAGAAAGGTTACCTATCGAATGAGTACGACCCTCCACAACTTTGGTTATGAAACACTCAGGGGTGACTGCAAAAAACACAAAAGATGGATGAGAATAATGATATTAACTATGCATAACATGGGTAAAAGAGGGCTCACAGATTAGAAAAAATAATTTAAAAAATCCAAGTAACCTGGTTTAGGGCTTCTGCTTCTGCTAGATGCAGATGCACCAAGATTTGCAGCTCCCTGAAGCGTGGGAGTTGACTTTTGCTGAAAATATTCAGACTCAACTCTACAAGTTGGCTTTTTCTGGTTAACATTGCTCTCATCAGGTACACGATGATTGACAGATGCTTTGCCGAGCATATATGTTGACTTGCATAGGAAATCAAGCACACTGCTAACTAAATATTCCAGTTTTCTTTTACTGGTTGTAGACTTGGTAGAAAGGAACTTATCACCAAGACTCAGAATACCATCAATTACCTACAAGATAGAGAAAAAGAAAAAAAGGTTGGAACTAAGCTAACATCAAATTGGATATGAAATAAAAAAGAGGATCATAATTCTATAAAAAGAGAGGAAACGAATAAGACCACATAAGAAAGATGACCCCAAAAAACATACATCAGGCTGGAGTGAGCTAACAAACTGGTCTCGAGCTTTGTTCCTGAAGTCAGTAGATAATGGAGAGGCACCAGGAGATAGTCTAGGGTCCCCAGATGCATGAGAAGCCGACAAGCCCTGCATCTGATTCACACAAAAAACACATCAGAGAGCACAAGAAAAACAAACAAAAAGACATAACAAGAGATAACAACATTATATATCGAAAAAACAAACAAAGAACATACTTTCAGAATTTGCCCATGGGTTCATGTGTCTTTCAACAGTTTCTTCCCAAACTGTCGTCCACCTTTTCGATCAAGATATGAGAATGTATTAATCATGTTCCCCCTTGATACGTCCAAAACGTATCTATAATTTTTGATGTTCCATGCCTATTATATATTGATTACCACATGTTTATCTTACACTTTATATCATTTTTATGCATTTTCTGGGACTAACCTATTAACAAGATGCCACAGTGCCAGTTCATGTTTTCTGCTGTCTTTTTGTTTCAGAAAATCTATTCTGAAAATATTCTCGGAATCGGACGCTAATTTAACTGATTTATTTCTAGACCGAGACGGAGCAGCAGCCATGAGGACGGAGCTAGGGGGCCACACCAGGAAGGCCGGCGGGCCCACGGCGCAGCCCAGGGTGGGGCTGTGCACCTCGGCTGGCCACCGACACCGCCCTTTCGCCTATAAATTGCATCTAATCGGGAAACCCTAGATTCCCGAGCAAAAATCCACGAAAAGTTCTGAGGCCGCCGTCGTCTTCAACCCTAGTTCGGGAGGGTTTCTGCAGTTCTTCCCGGCACCTTGCCGGAGGGGAAATCATCATCGGAGGGCTCTACAGCACCATGCCTGCCTCCGGAGTGATGTGTGAGTTGTTCTTGACGGGACTACGGGTCCATAGCAGTAGCCAGTTGGTAGTCTCTCCACCTTGTGCTATCATGTTTAGGTCTTGTGAGCTGCTTAACATGATCAAGATCATCTTTATGTAATGCTACAAGTTGTGTTTGCTAGGATCCGATGAATTGTGAAGTTATGATCAAGTTTGTTCATCTATCTATATTATGTTTTATCTATGTTCCTGCATGCTCTCCATTCTTAGTAGATGCTTTGGCCAAGTAGATGCTAATGACTTCAAGAGAGGGTATTTATGCTAGATAGTGGGTTCATGCCTCCAGAAGCCTGGGCTTGATAGACAGATACAACTAGGGCTGCAGATGTGCTGTTGCCACTAGGGATAAAATAACCGATGCTTAGCATAAGGGTATTGCTGTTAAATCTAATGCGTTTGTTTACATTACACACTTTGCTTAATGCTATAATCTGTTGCTTGCAACTTAATACTCATGGGAGACCCGGAAGCTATCTTGTGAGTGGATTATGAGTCATAGATGCAGCTAGTAAGCGGTCTACGTATATTGTTGTAATGCCCTATAGATATAACAATGAACATGTGCTTGTCATATATTGCATTGTCATGCGTTTGCAATTTGTCAATTGCCCAGCTGTAATTCGTTCACCCAACATGTATGTTTATTTGTCTTATGGAGAGACACCACTAGTGAACTGTGGACCCCGGTCCTTTATTCCACACTGATATAAACACCGTTTTCACCACGCTCCACGTTACATCCTGCTGCTACTTTTGTGTTCATCATCATATTCTACACCATACGTTTAATCCTTTATATCCAGCAAGACGGGGAGATTGACAACCTTCCTGTTTCGTTGGGGCAAAATAGTTTGATTGTGTGTGTGCAGGTCCACGTCAGTGATCGGGTAATGGCACCGCTGGCACCTTTCTGAAGCTCTTCCAATTCCTACTGGATCTGACAACCTTGATTTTGTAATCAAGGGAAAACTTTGCTGCTGACTACATCATACCTTCCTCTTGGGGTTTCCCAGCGAACGTGCGTTCCACGTCATCAAGCAACTTTTCTGGCGCCGTTGCCGGGGAATTGGAAGCTACAGCAAGGGGAGTTACACGCCACCAATCTCATTACTTTGTTATTGTCTTGCTGAGTTATTATGTCTAGCTCTTTACTTGCTATCAATGGTTACTTTCCTTGAAACTAGTCCTATGGCTGAAAACAACATGAGAGAGCCTTATAAACTTTATCTTGAATTGGGACATGAGGTGTTTGAAGAGAAAATTAAAAAGCCTATGGAACTTTATTTCCATAACAATCATGATAGTAGCAATGTTATCAGCATACATTCTTTGAACACCATTATTGCTAATGCCATGGAAAGCTCTAAGCTTGGGGAAGCTGGTTTTGATGAAAATATTCTTTTTAGCTTTGGAGGAGGAAATTTGCTTTGATGATACTTTGCCTCCAATTTAAGATGATTATAATGATTGTGATATTTTAGTTCCACCTACTATTGAGCATAAAGTTTATTATGATTATACTATGTCTGCATTTTATGATGATTACAATGATGGCTGTGATAGTTTTGCTCCCACTATTACTAATGATAATGACTATATTTATGTGGAGAGTAATGATAATTTTATGCATGTGAATCATGATAAGAATGCTTTATGTGATAGCTATATTGTTGAGTCTATTCATGATGCTACTGAAAATTATTTTGAAAGAGGAAAATATGGGTATAGAAATCTTCATGTTATTAAATTTCCTCTCTTTATGATGAAAGTTTTGAGCTTTCTCTTGTGTTACTTTTATATGTTGTTTGCCTTAAGACCTAATTGTAACATCCCAAAATTATTATCAGGTTTATATTCCAAAAATGAGAGCCAACAAAAACTTTTGTTGTTTATTGTATGTTAATTGCTTTTGCTACTTGAGTTGTTGTCCTTGCTGATTGTGTGAGTGTTTGCACTAGTAAACACTAGTAAGAAAGAAAGAAAGCAAAATATAAAATCAAAGCAAGAAAATAAAAGTGACAAGTGGTCACATGAAAATCTCCAAGTGACAAACTCAATTATTTTCAAACCAAAGTCAGTGGAGTTGTAATGTAAACACTCCCCATTTTGTTCCTACCACTTTCCCCTCTCAAATATTATTTTTGAATTAGCTTTAAAATTCTAAAATAAAAACAAATGGAAATAAATTCAAATAACATAAACAAAGTACTATAAAAGAAAATGTTTCAAAACATTTTATTATTTTATGCCAATTTTTGTGGAGCTTCTGTACATTATGGGAAGGCCCCACAAATTTTTGCAAATTTTTCTAAAATGTCTAAATGCCCTAATTAAATCCTAGAAAACCTTTGGATTTAACAGAAGGACTAAAACAGAAATAAAAAAAGAGGCAGAGAGGAGGCAGGGGGTTTTCTGCAAAAATGTCATCCCCTACCTCTCTCCCTCGCCCCGACGTGCCGCCGTGTCGCCGTGCTGCGCCTCGCCGTTTCCGAGCCGCCCAGGCCCCCCCTGCGCGCGCGCTCGGTGCCTCTGCTGCCTCTGCGTGCAGGAGAGAGCGCTCGAGCCCCTCCCCGCGCCATTACGCCGCCCTCTGCCCCGATGCATCGCCGTGGCATCCACGGCGTCGCCGGCCAAATTGGCCCAGCCCTCTGCGCCTCGACACGCCCAGCTCCTCTAGACGCTTCTAGAACGTGTCCGGACCCCGTTAAGCACCAAGCCGCCACGAGCCTCTGCACCCTCGCCGCGTAGCCAAGGAATTGGTCGCCGTAGACGCGCCATGGTCGCCGCCGTGGACCTCGACCACCATGGACCGCCCCGAGCCTATAAAGCCACCCCGAGACCTCACTGAAACTCCACACCCCTCCCTCGATCTCTCCCTCGCTCCAATTTGGTCTGTGCACCGCCAGAGGGCCGTGCACCGCCGCACCCGTCGCCGCCGTCAAGGTCGATCATCGCCGCAACACCACACCCTCCCATTCTTCCCTCTCTGGCCTGCACTTGCTTCCCTCTGCTTCACCGCACTCACCGCACCCTTTTTTCCTCTGGATTGTGTCCAGATTCGCCGTGGGATCATCGCCAGAGCTCGTGCCCGTGGCCGTGGAAGTTGCAGACCACGCCGTCACCGCTACACTCCGTCCCAGCAAGCATAACTCGTGCCACAACCTTACCCGAGCCTCCGCCGTCGATTCACGTCATCGCCGCCGTCTGCCGTGCCCTCTAGGTGAGTTTTCCGTCCACCTCGCCGTCACCGGCGCGGCAGCGCCGCTCGTTTTAGGTCGCCGACGTTTGTCGACGACGTGGGCTAACGTGAGCCGTTGGATCTTAATCCAACGATTGCGTACCGCTTCGGTTAAGTGAGAGAGAGAGACTGACGGGCGGGCCCCGCTCGTCAGGATTTTATTATTTTCCAACCACGCACTGTGTCGCTGACGTGTAGGCCCCACTAGTCAGCCTTTTCAACATTATCCAGAGGAGGGAATTTTCGAATTTCAAACTTCTCTGAATAATCAGTACTGGATCCAACTTTAAAATTCAATATCTCGAGATTTAGGAATCCAAATAAATCAAACTCAACTGTTCTGGAAAGCTTATGAAATTGTTTAACCAACACAATTGGTCTCATGTCATTTAATTAAATAAGTTAAAAAGTATTATTGAAAATGCCACAGAAGGTTTAAAATCTAAACTTGTTTGTTTCTGATACTCTGTTAGTCCAAATAATTCCAAACCAGTTTTGCTAGCTTAGTACTGCCTTGTGTTAGCTCCCCTAATTTTGGTAGAATTAATTAAGCAGTATTAATTGTTGACTTTAAGATAAACCCTTCTGGACTAAAACAAACAAATATGTTTATTGGTTGATCCAAATGAGTTAGGACCAATTTTGTTAGCTCACATATAGCCATGTTTAGTTACCCCTAAAAGGGTTTAATTTTTGGAACAATAGAATTTAAATGGTAGCTAAAACTTGATTATTAAGCTACTGGATTCAATCCAATGTGTAGGGAGTTTGGTAACTCCAAATGATCCAATTCAAATTGGGTTGTCTTCTACACATCAGTAGCTTTCTATAGAAATTTAGTTTGTATTTTTGTGACCAACAGAACTCAAGTTGTGGATTTAAACATGAATAACTAGTTTCTGCCATAATTTGAACTTAATTAAATAATGTTTAATTCAATTTTTGAAAACCAAATTGTGTGGTTTGATGTGTGCAGTAGCTAATTGTGATGTTATGATGGTTATGTTGAGATGATTGCTTGTATAGCTTAGTGATTGTTTGCATTGTTTGTTTATTAATTAGACGAGAACGTTGTCGGATATATCGAGGAAGGAGAGTTTGCTGAATTTGAAGAACAAGAGCAAGATCACTTTGCCAAGCAAGGCAAGCTATTCTCTGAGCTTGCACTACCAACATATGCATCTACTTTCATAACATGTTTTACTCTCAAAGCAAGATTTATAAAACCCATTTCAAAAGTATATGGATATTATTTTGCCACCCTATGTAGTAGTTTATATAAAACTTTAGGATGGGAAAACAATGTTGTTTATTCAAAACTCCTTTGAAATTCTTGTGAGTTTATGGAATGCCGAGATGTCGGTGTTGTGTTGGAAAAGTGGAAAAGTGGTGATGTTTATGAAAAATGCACAGTGTCCTAGTACTATGCGACCAATCTTACCCTGTGCGACCACATTTACCACATATGGGAAAAGGCTTAGTCATGTAGTTTGCTCTTATTAGTATGGGATACCTCATCAACGGAGATGACTCCGTTATGCATGAGGGGATGGTCCGAGGATCTACCCCCTGACCCGGGTCCTCACACAAGTTGGTGGGGAGGATAGAAGGTTCCACCATAAACCGCCGGACAAAACTATGAGTCCTCACACTTAGGGTTTCTGACGGGAAACCGGACTGGGTGTGATGGAAAGTGTCATATGGGAAGGATCCTATACTAGCATGAGCAAATAAGAGGCTAGGGCCGACGGCTTACTTCGCATACACCTGGTATGGCGAGACGTGGCAGACACGATGAGTTGCCGGATGGATGTGGGCTAAAAGCGTGCTACCTCTGCAGAGTGTTAAAACTATTCGAATAGCCGAGTCCTCGGATATGGACAATTGGGAGACTGTCCTAAGACCTTGTGCAAGTTTTAAAAGACTTTGAGTTTTAAAAGAAAAATGAAGTGGAGATTGTTTCCTACACCTATACCAACGGATCGGTATGAGGTGGTTGGATGAAAGTGGACCATGACGGGCTATGGTCGGAAAAAGGGGAGTTTTGGAAAAACAGATGAAAATGGTGACTTCTTTAAAGATAGTTATAAAACTCTTCTTACCTTTTTCAATAAAGATATAGAGATGTTTTAAATAAGAAAAGTTGTCAACTAAAATAAAACTGGTGCATACTCATGTTGGGGTAGTTTGCGAGTACATTCAAATGTACTCATATTGGTTTCGTCCCTGGCTATTGACCTAGCCAGACTACGAGGAGGAGCACTACGCCGAGCAGGTATGGCGACTTCTACGCCAACTAAGGATCTCCACAAGTCAGCTGCCTGTCGGGTTGTCATCGTTAGAATATGATGTCTACTACGCCGTAGCTTCCGCTGATATATTGGTTTGGCCCATGAAGGCACCTATGTAAGAACTTGGTCTAAATGACCATTTATGTAAGACTTTTATTCGGTATTGTAATGGATGTAAACTTTGGTATCCAATTCGGATTATGTGCAACGACAGACTGATCACGGGATCGTTGTGTTAAGCATAATCGGGTATTTCGGACAGCTAGTCCGGGGTCCCCACAGACTTGGTATCAGAGCCATCCTGACTTTAGGAAACCTTAGTTAGCATGGTCGTTTGTCAAATGTTACAAAAGATAAATTTCTAAAAAGAAAGGAATGAAGTATTTTCGAAAATTGCTTATCTCCAATCCTCTTACTTATGCAAAATTTTACTCTCATTAAATATTGCATTTTCCTTAGTATCCCTAAAATTTTGTACACCTCTCATTAAGTTTAAAATTTGACTCACTTGTTGCCCTACTATATTAAAATTTTGATATACTTGTCACCTAACTAACTTAAAATTTTGCTTAAAAACTGTAGATGGCACTCCACTGGACCGAGTTCGTTCAGCTGGAGAAGGACAGCAAGCTGACGTTTGAGAGGGACTTGTTCGAGTTGACCAAGCTGTTAGGTCGCCCCGCTCCAGAGTTTGAGGGAGCTCAGATTGATGTTCACGGTGTCGGAAGGCTGAGCTGGCTCATCAGTCGTCAGTTCGCAGGAACATCAAGTCTCCCAGTTCCCGGACGCTCATCTTCACCACCAAGGAGGCCACCTGGGTTGATGGTCTCTGTACTGCTACACAGAGGATGCTAGCCCGACTTTGTGAGGAGCACAAGGCGGAGTTAGTAGACTCCCGTTTCCGGTTCTACGGGAGGCGCAACTGTGATGGACACCCTACTCCTTCACCTTACCACCCGATGTTTGGGAGCTACATCATGGACATGGAGATCTTACTTCAGTGCACTCAGGATGATCTGTTGCGCACTAGGATTCAGCTCCACTTCGACCGCGAGTCGCTCGTTGAGCTTCGCGAGAACGAGATGAAGCTGATGGTGGAGAAGGTTGCTCTTCTCAGGAAGAGGGCCCAGCTGAGGAAGACTATCGTGAAGCTCCGCACGAAGGTGGCAGAGCAGGATGGACTGATTGAGGATCTGAGCACCATACTGACGAGATGGAGGAGGAGGGCGAGGATCTCCGCAAGGAGAACGACGCTTTCCTCAGTGACGATGATGACTTCGTGGAGGAGATGGACTGTGAGGAGGAGGATGATGAGGAGGAGTTAGTTGACGAGGAGGAGGAGCCACTCGAGCCAGTTCTCGAGGACGAGGAGGAGGATCCCGAGGAGCCAGCCTACCAGTCAGATGCTGACGTGTTAGAGCTGGAGGTTCCACCTCAGTAGGCGAGTGACTTGATCACTACCGCAGGATTAGGTTGACCCCCTATCGCTAGTCGAGTAGTAGTAGTGGTTCTTTTGGAAACCAGATGTTATATAGATGTAAGGTGATGTTGTAAGCTTGATGTTGTAAGCTTGATGTTGATGTGAACTCCTTGATGTGTGTTTGTGAAATATAAGTATGTTTTAAATCTGTGTAAACTATTTTCATATAAATCTTAGATTAATCAACCACTTGAGAGATCGTCTTTTCCCTTAGTCGAACTTTTCTTGCCTTGTCTCTTATACCCGGTGTGCTTCAGGATGCCACCCCGTCGCAGCAATGCGGAAGGATCAGGATCAGCACCACCACCACCGGACCCAACCCCCACCCAACTTCTCGCACTTATCATGGAGGAGCGTGAAATGCCCGGCAAGAGCGCCAAGCTCATCTTGCTGCCTTACAACAACTTGCAGCCGCTATAACAACAACAACAACAATGGTGGCAATGGCAATGAGAACCAGCGATCCACCTTAGGCGATTTCCAGAAAACCAACCCACCCACCTACTCCAAGGGACTTCACCCACTGGAGGCCGATGATTGGCTTCGCACCATCGACAACAATCTGGAAGTTGCTGCTGTGGGAGAAAATGAGAAAGTGTTGTATGCAACTCACTATCTCGCTGGACCTTGTGGCGCCCCGACTCGACTGCTATACAGAGATGCTGTGTGTCACCGGTTAAGCGATACAGCCGGAGGTTACACCCCGTTTGATGCCTTAACACAGGCACAACTATCAATGCATAATAGAGAGATCAAGACTTGTGGAACAACTGGCACATCACAGACTCTACGACTCAAAGCATTATAGTTCAACTCTTATAATGGAGAAAGATAGCAAATATTACACCCAGAGGTCACAGACCCAACAGTACATCATGCGGAAGCGAATTATGTTGTTCTAAACAACAATATCCAAATATGGCCTAAGAGGCCTACAGGTAAACATTCCAGCGCCAGCTGTTCCGGAGTGTCCCAAGCTGCCACCTGGGAACCCTAGACTACTCATCGACGCCCGCAAAGAACCCACCTTCGAGGTCGGTGAAGTCCTCCACTGAAATCAAATAAGCAACGTTGAGTTCGACGAACTCTGCAAGATTAATAGAGATACTAGCTCGATGATTGGCTTTCAAAGGTTTTATGGCTGTTTTGCATAAGGCTGGTTTTCTTTATAAGAGACACCTGGCATCGACTAATCAGAATATTTTCGAAAGGGGGTAGGAAGTAAACTCTTTTTCTCTGATCATCTTCATCAACAACCACCACCAGTCACTTCACCTGTCTACAGAGGCACCTCCCCGAATCACCCTCGAGGAAGTCAACCTTACATCCTTGGTAGTACCTCTAGTACTCAGGTTTTAATCATTCCTGTTCAAGTTATTCTATGATCCTACCTTCACTTCCCAAGTCGTTCATAACGCGGACATGGCTTTTCGAAAAGATTTACCCTGCAGGGGTGTACAAATGTTTGCCACGCGTACCGTCCAGCCCATTACCTAGCTTTTAGCTCTCTTCCTTGGAAAGCCGGCTGGGTGGGAGCGGTGTCGACTTCTCCCTCGTTAAGGACTTTCCAGGATCATCAGTGGCGGCAGGACTGCCAGGATCACATCACCCCCCCCACGGCCACTCATTTTCCTAATACCACACTCCTCATCTCAGTTCATCCCACCATCATTACGCACGCGCAAATGGAAGCCCGAACTAGAGGACCTGGCTAGCCGGCTCGAGTTATTTAGTCTATGAGGGTTCCTGCACTACGAATGCATAGGCCTCACGCATGGTTGCACGCTCAGTCTTGGTTCAAGAGGTAAAGAACTCGCACTTAGGCGGCGAGAACGAGACAACCCACCATATTCCCCGTGGCCTCTCATCCCGCCTTTAGCAATTTATTATCCTTCGCCACATTTTCCATCACATCCGGCCATTCCATCAACTGTTCCAACATTGTAACATCCACCGGACATCTAAGCATTTAAACTAAGCATGGCTAAGCATATCCATAGCAAGTATAATTTACCTCGGGCCAACACTTCAATCCTATGGATATTAGGAAGGATACAGGTAATGGCAACAGATTTCTAATGCAACTAGTAGGATACTCTAATCCAAGCAAAAGACATTTGGAACCGAATGCAATATTATAGTGGGGAAAATAATTGCGGAAATATAGGAGGAGACATGCTCAGAGGGGGGATTACGCTTGCCTTGTTCAGGGGGCTGATAATACGGTTCGTCAGGGTATTGCGGTGGCACCCCGACTGCTTGATCTATCGATGCATAAAAACATCGGAAGGACAACAATCAATAATCACACAAGCAAACAGGTGCAATGCACAAGCACATGATGACATGATAGTTTAATGCAACTGATGGAGCATAATCATGATCGACGGTTAGATGAGTTGTCCCAAATCGTTTGGCAATATTTGGCACGAACCCATATCTATCTTAATAGTTTCTGTAGCTTAATCCAATTAGATCAGTAGCTAATTATCCATCAAACATGCATGGACATGATGTTTTAGGGTAGGTATTGATTTGCTGAGCATTTTGATATAAAGAACACACTTTTCTGATTAATCAATATTAAGTTATTGAATTTATAAAGTCCATTTTAAATCTGCCCTTTTTCTAAAGTGCAAGAAAAGTTAAACCCAGTATTTAGTTTAGCATGAAATGATGTTAGAGTGTAAGGTTTATTCCACTGATCATTTTGATATCTTATTTGCAATTTTTGGATCACTATTTATTAAGATATGAATTTTATAAAATCCTTTTCTTTTCTACCATTTTCCCAATTTATTTTAAACAGTATTAAAAATAATTATCCATGTTTGGAAATAAGGTGAAATAGGAAGTATCTTTAGTGCTGAACATTTTGGTATATCAAACTTAATTTTTTGGATCAATATCTAATAAGTTATGGATTTTCCAAAAATGGTTTCTTTTCTGCCATTTTAATTATCGAAAAGAAATAGCAGCTAAACTAATTTAGTTGGATACACTAATTATACCAATAGACAGGTTTTACTTTTCTGAACATTTTGATATATTATTTGTAATATTTGGACAAGTATTCAAGGGGATATTGAATTTACAAGTTTTAATAGAATTTCTGCCTTTTATTTATTTTCAGAGAAATTAACCGAAGCGTTTTTCACACTGGGCTGTGCTACACATAGACGCTGACCAGTGGGGCCAAGGCCACGCTGGCAGGCCACGTCCGCACAGTGGCCCACCATGGTTTGACCACCGCGAGGAGGCCACGACCAGCGCGGTGCGCGCGGTGACCGCGCCGGCGGCGAGCTACGGCTACGACGGAGTGGAGCGCGCGGGGATGGGCTACAGGGCGCGTTCGAATTGTGGGGCTACGGCGCGCAATCCTATGGTGGCGCCGCTACTTAATTGTCACCGGAGACGCCGGAGACACGACGACTGGCGGCGGCCGGCGGCGGGCTACGGTGGAGCTAAGGCTACGAGGCCTAAAGACGACGATGGGCGTGCCCAGGATATCCGCGTGCTCACCCTCGACACATGGCTGCTTGCAGCGGTGACGGAGGAGGCCGGAGTCAATGACGAGCTTCCTCGGAGGTCCGTCGGCCGGAGTTGGAGAAGACGGCGTGGATCTCTGCAACGACGGTGCCCCGGCTCGATTCCGTGCACGGAGAGGAGGAGGAAGACGAGGCGGAGGCGGTGGCGGGCTTGGATTCGCTCGGGGTGGTCTCTAGCGACGGCGATGCGGCGGCGAAGCTCCACTATGGCTCGGCCATGGCGGCGGAGGAAAAGGGAGAGGGAGGGCGGTGGAGTGGTGTCGAGCAGAGGGCGAGGGGGGGCCTCTTATCGTCCTCGACGCGGCAGGAGAGCAGGGGTCCGGGCGAGGCGCGGCAAGGCGTCGTGGGGGCCTCCCTCGCTCGCCGGCATCAGCGCGGCCGTGTCGGGAGGAGGAGAGAGACGACGTATTTCCGAAAAAACCCTGGCATAATTTGTTTTTCCCTCACAGATAGGTCCTTTTCTGTTTCTTTATTTTTCCTTTAAAACCAGTAGCTCTTTGGAGATTTATTTGGGGCACTTAACTTATTTCAAAAATTATGAAATAATTTGGGCAGCCTCCCATATCATGTAGAGGCTCCACAAAAATTGGCGTCTCAAAATAAAATGTTTTGAGCAAGATTTGTTCATAGGGTTTGATTATGACAATTTTGCTAATTCCAAATTTATAATCTTTAGAATTTTCAGAGGAAGTTCAAAATAATATCTCTGAACTCTTGGAACTTCCTTGACAATTATGGAGTAGCATTTGTATTTGTGTTTGTCAAAAACAAACACATTTGAATTACAAGGATTGAATTTAAGTGGTGCTCTTGTTTCCATTTGTTTTTAAATTGTTTTCTTATCTTTATTTCAACCTGAATACTTAAACAGCTGAGGCCATGATGCATGAATGAAATGCAAAAGTGAAAATTTGGTTCACATTTTAGGTTCACAAACTTGGGGCTGTTACAATTCTACCCTCCTTACAGGAATCTCGTCCCGAGATTCTAAGATTGCGGAAAGAAGTCGGGATACTCCTCACGAAGACAAGACTCCCTTTCCCAGGTTGCTTCTTCTTCGGAATGGTGAGACCACTGAATTTTTAGGAACTTGGTGGTCTTATTACGATTCTTCCTTTCTGCTTCATCCAGGACACGGATGGGGTGCTCGCGATAAGTGAGATCTTCTTGGAGATCCAGTTCCTCGTGATTGACTCCATGGATAGGATCTTTGAAACAACGGCGAAGTTGGGATACATGAAACACGTCGTGCACATCTGGGAAGTTGGCTGGTAACTCCAGTTTATAAGAAAGATCTCCTCGCTTGGCCAGAACAGTGAAAGGGCCAATGTAGCGAGGGGCCAATTTTCCCTTGATCCCGAAGCGGCGAACGCCTCGAAGGGGAGAGACACGGAGGTAAGCTTTATCACCGATTTCATAGTGAACCTCCTGATGATGCTTGTCATAATAACTCTTCTGCCTAGACTGGGCAATCTTTAGATTCTCTCGATGATCCTAACCTTCTCCTCAGCTTCATTGATGATATCCGGACCGAAGAGTGCCCTCTCTCCAGTCTCAGACCAATTTAGAGGAGTGCGGCATTTTCTTCCATACAGAACCTCGAAAGGAGCCATGCCCAGACTAGCTTGATAGCTATTGTTGTAGGAGAACTCCGCGAAAGGAAGGTACTTCTCCCAACCCTTGCCAAAAGAGATTACACATGCCCTAAGCATGTCCTCCAAAACTTGGTTCACTCTCTCGGTCTGACCATCGGTTTGAGGATGGAACCCTGTGCTGAAGTTGAGACGAGTTCCCATGGCAGTTTGGAAACTAGTCCAAAATTTGGAGGTGAATAGGCTTCCACGATCAGAAATTATCTTCTTCTGAACACCGTGGAGGACGACGATACGAGAAGCATACAGGTCTGCCAACTTGGCAGCTGTAATGTCAACGCGAACGGGGAGGAAGTGAGCCACTTTTGATAGTCGATCAATGATGACCCAGATGGCATCGTTTCCTTTTGGAGATTTTGGCAGACCAGTGATGAAGTCCATACCAATTTCATCCCATTTCCACTCGGGGACTGCAATAGGGCGAAGAGTGCCGGCAGGCCTTTGATGTTCAGCCTTTACCCGTCGACAGGTGTCGCATTCAGCAACATACTTCGCGATTTCTCGTTTCATCCGAGTCCACCAAAACTGTGGTCGGAGGTCTTGGTACATCTTGGTGCTACCGGGATGGATAGAGAGAGGAGATTCATGAGCTTCTTGGAGGATCAGCCCTCTCAATTTTTGTTTCTTTGGCACTACCAAGAGGTCACCAAAATAAACAACTCCGGATTCATTGACAGAAAAACATTTTGCCTTCCCGCTAGCAATGTTCTCCTTGAT
Source organism: Poa pratensis (assembly GCA_947311845.1). Lineage (NCBI taxonomy): Eukaryota > Viridiplantae > Streptophyta > Magnoliopsida > Poales > Poaceae > Poa > Poa pratensis. Next base: position 14,742,770 of record CAMZMU010000046.1, read on the forward strand.
CTTTTGAATACCCTTGTCACGGGTTTGAGCTTCCTTTATCTGGTCTACGAGGGTAGATTTGATTTCCAGATTTGCAAGGTAGCCAGAGGGAACAATTTCCAGGTTCAAACGGGCGAACTCTTCATGAAGAGCAGGTTGAGCCTTTTCAATCATCAGATTGTTGCAATAAGACTTCCGACTTAGCGCGTCAGCCACGACATTTGCCTAGGTCAAACAATAGCATTAGCGTCTACACAAGTACACAGACCAGGGACGATAATACTTTGTGAGAAGGAAGTCAACAAGATAGAACTTGGGTCAAAGATCAGCATCATGTGCTACTAGTGAGAGTTAAGAAATCACAACTTAACACACTCTAGTTGACACAATCCGGGACCTTATGTTCAAGTCCGTGGGTTAATACCCAAAGAAAGGATCCAATGATGTGATTTGGAAGGAACATCGGAAATGATTTGGGATTGCAACGCAGCGGGAGCAACGTGACACATAACACTAAAGGTGCACATAACACGTAGTATTGGGTTCGACCTTCAGTGTTATCCTAATCATTTTGAAGTAACAGATAAGAAATAAAACTTTTAATTCAAATCGAGGTAAGATTGCTCCGAGATTAGAGGGTAACCAGATAAGGAGTAAAAAGAATCCTAAGATGGTTTTCACAACTCATTTTTAGGTTAAAAATATTTTCACAAACACTAGACTCAACATCGACCGGTAGAAGGGTTTCCTACAGGCAGTACTGCTCTGATACCAACTTGTGGCGCCCCGACCCGACTGCTATACAGAGATGCTGTGTGTCACCGGTTAAGCGATACAGCGGAGGTTACACCCCGTTTGATGCCTTAACACAGGCACAACTATCAATGCATAATAGAGAGATCAAGACTTGTGGAACAACTGGCACATCACAGACTCTACGACTCAAAGCATTATAGTTCAACTCTTATAATGGAGAAAGATAGCAAATATTACACCCAGAGGTCACAGACCCAACAGTACATCATGCGGAAGCGAATTATGTTGTTCTAAACAACAATATCCAAATATGGCCTAAGAGGCCTACAGGTAAACATTCCAGCGCCAGCTGTTCCGGAGTGTCCCAAGCTGCCACCTGGGAACCCTAGACTACTCATCGACGCCCGCAAAGAACCCACCTTCGAGGTCGGTGAAGTCCTCCACTGAAATCAAATAAGCAACGTTGAGTTCGACGAACTCTGCAAGATTAATAGAGATACTAGCTCGATGATTGGCTTTCAAAGGTTTTATGGCTGTTTTGCATAAGGCTGGTTTTCTTTATAAGAGACACCTGGCATCGACTAATCAGAATATTTTCGAAAGGGGGTAGGAAGTAAACTCTTTTTCTCTGATCATCTTCATCAACAACCACCACCAGTCACTTCACCTGTCTACAGAGGCACCTCCCTGAATCACCCTCGAGGAAGTAAACCTTACATCCTTGGTAGTACCTCTAGTACTCAGGTTTTAATCATTCCTGTTCAAGTTATTCTATGATCCTACCTTCACTTCCCAAGTCGTTCATAACCGCGGACATGGCTTTTCGAAAAGATTTACCCTGCAGGGGTGTACAAATGTTTGCCACGCGTACCGTCCGGCCCATTACCTAGCTTTTAGCTCTCTTCCTTGGAAAGCCGGCTGGGTGGAGCGGTGTCGACTTCTCCCTCGTTAAGGACTTTCCAGGATCATCAGTGGCGGCAGGACTGCCAGGATCACATCACCCCGCCCCACGGCCACTCATTTTCCTAATACCACACTCCTCATCTCAGTTCATCCCACCATCATTACGCACGCGCAAATGGAAGCCCGAACTAGAGGACCCTGGCTAGCCCGGCTCGAGTTATTTAGTCTATGAGGGTTCCTGCACTACGAATGCATAGGCCTCACGCATGGTTGCACGCTCAGTCTTGGTTCAAGAGGTAAAGAACTCGCACTTAGGCGGCGAGAACGAGACAACCCACCATATTCCCCGTGGCCTCTCATCCCCGCCTTTAGCAATTTATTATCCTTCGCCACATTTTCCATCACATCCGGCCATTCCATCAACTGTTCCAACATTGTAACATCCACCGGACATCTAAGCATTTAAACTAAGCATGGCTAAGCATATCCATAGCAAGTATAATTTACCTCGGGCCAACACTTCAATCCTATGGATATTAGGAAGGATACAGGTAATGGCAACAGATTTCTAATGCAACTAGTAGGATACTCTAATCCAAGCAAAAGACATTTGGAACCGAATGCAATATTATAGTGGGGAAAATAATTGCGGAAATATAGGAGGAGACATGCTCAGAGGGGGGATTACGCTTGCCTTGTTCAGGGGGCTGATAATACGGTTCGTCAGGGTATTGCGGTGGCACCCCGACTGCTTGATCTATCGATGCATAAAAACATCGGAAGGACAACAATCAATAATCACACAAGCAAACAGGTGCAATGCACAAGCACATGATGACATGATAGTTTAATGCAACTGATGGAGCATAATCATGATCGACCGGTTAGATGAGTTGTCCCAAATCGTTTGGCAATATTTGGCACGAACCCATATCTATCTTAATAGTTTCTGTAGCTTAATCCAATTAGATCAGTAGCTAATTATCCATCAAACATGCATGGACATGATGTTTTAGGGTAGGTATTGATTTGCTGAGCATTTTGATATAAAGAACACACTTTTCTGATTAATCAATATTAAGTTATTGAATTTATAAAGTCCATTTTAAATCTGCCCTTTTTCTAAAGTGCAAGAAAAGTTAAACCCAGTATTTAGTTTAGCATGAAATGATGTTAGAGTGTAAGGTTTATTCCACTGATCATTTTGATATCTTATTTGCAATTTTTGGATCACTATTTATTAAGATATGAATTTTATAAAATCCTTTTCTTTTCTGCCATTTTCCCAATTTATTTTAAACAGTATTAAAAATAATTATCCATGTTTGGAAATAAGGTGAAATAGGAAGTATCTTTAGTGCTGAACATTTTGGTATATCAAACTTAATTTTTTGGATCAATATCTAATAAGTTATGGATTTTCCAAAAATGGTTTCTTTTCTGCCATTTTAATTATCGAAAAGAAACAGTAGCTAAACTAATTTAGTTGGATACACTAATTATACCAATAGACAGGTTTTACTTTTCTGAACATTTTGATATATTATTTGTAATATTTGGACAAGTATTCAAGGGGATATTGAATTTACAAGTTTTAATAGAATTTCTGCCTTTTATTTATTTTTCAGAGAAATTAACCGAAGCGTTTTTCACACTGGGCTGTGCGACACACAGACGCTGACCAGTGGGGCCAAGGCCACGCTGGCAGGCCACGTCCACACAGTGGCCCACCATGGTTTGACCACCGCGAGGAGGCCACGACCAGCGCGGTGCGCGTGGTGACCGCGCCGGCGGCGAGCTACGGCTACGACGGAGTGGAGCGCGCGGGGATGGGCTACTGGGCGCGTTCGAATCGTGGGGCTATGGCGCGCAATCCTACGGCAGCGCCGCTACTTAATTGTCACCGGAGACGCCGGAGACACGACGACTGGCGGCGGCCGGCGGCGGGCTACGGTGGAGCTACGGCTACGAGGCCTAAAGACGACGATGGGCGTGCCCAGGATATCCGCGTGCTCACCCTCGATGCGTGGCTGCTCGCAGCGGTGACAGAGGAGGCCTGAGTCAACGACGAGCTTCCTCAGAGGTCCGTCGGCCGGAGTTGGAGAAGACGGCGTGGATCTCCGCAACGACGGTGCCCCAGCTCGATTCCGTGCACGGAGAGGAGGAGGAAGACGAGGCGGAGGCGGTGGCGGGCTTGGATTCGCTCGGGGTGGTCTCTAGCGACGGCGATGCGGCGGTGAAGCTCCACTATGGCTCGGCCATGGCGGCAGAGGAAAAGGGAGAGGGAGGGCGGTGGAGTGGTGTCGAGCAGAGGGCGAGGGGGGGCCTCTTATCGTCCTCGACGCGGCAGCAGAGCAGGGGGGGTCCGGGCGAGGCACGGCAAGGCGTCGTGGGGGGCCTCCCTCGCTCGCCGGCATCGGCGCGCCGTGTCGGGAGGAGGAGAGAGACGACGTATTTTCGAAAAAAACCCCTGGCATAATTTGTTTTTCCCTCACAGATAGGTCCTTTTCTGTTTCTTTATTTTTCCTTTAAAACCAGTAGCTCTTTGGGGATTTTTTTGGGGCACTTAACTTATTTCAAAAATTATGAAATAATTTGGGCAGCCTCCCCATATCATGTAGAGGCTCCACAAAAATTGGCGTCTCAAAATAAATGTTTTGAGCAAGATTTGTTCATAGGGTTTGATTATGACAATTTTGCTAATTCCAAATTTATAATCTTTAGAATTTTCAGAGCAAGTTCAAAATAATATCTCTGAACTCTTGGAACTTCCTTGACAATTATGGAGTAGCATTTGTATTTGTGTTTGTCAAAAACAAACACATTTGAATTACAAGGATTGAATTTAAGTGGTGCTCTTGTTTCCATTTGTTTTTAAATTGTTTTCTTATCTTTATTTCAACCTGAATACTTAAACAGCTGAGGCCATGATGCATGAATGAAATGCAAAAGTGAAAATTTGGTTCACATTTTAGGTTCACAAACTTGGGGCTGTCACAACCTGCAAGAGCTTGGTGGGAAACTACCAAGACTCTCCAGCCAGCTGGTCATGTCATCAACTGGGCTGAGTTCCAGGAGAAATTCCGCAAGAAGCACATTCCCAGTGGACTTATTGAGAGGAAGAAGGATGAGTTCCGTAAGCTAAGGCAGGGAAGTAGAGATGTGGTCGGTTATCTTGAGGAGTTTACCGACTTATCTCGGTATGCTCCTGATGACACCGACAAGAAGAGAAGAAGATGGAGCGTTTCATGAGTGGACTCATGATGAACTTCAGTGTGCTTTGGTTATCCATGACTTCCGTGATCTGGAGTCACTTGTGGACAAAGCCATCCAGCTGGAGACCAAGCGCAAGTCTATGTATGAAGGTCGCAAGAGGAGGATGAATGCTCAGGAAGGTTCGAGCAGCCAGAAACCTCGTATCTTTCAGCAGAACACCAGGCCTGCCTATCGTCCACCCCAAGCTCCACGCCCCAATTACCCTAACCGCCCAAACAACTTCAACCGCCCCAATGACAATAACCGTCCCGGAGGAAACTTCAACAACTTCACCCGCAATCCCAATGTGATCTGCTTTGAATGCGGCAACAAGGGTCACTACTCCAAAGAATGTCCCAATCCCAAGAGGAATGTCCAGCGCCCCAATGCGCCGGCACAGAACAATGGTCAAGGCCGCAATGGAAATGGAAATGGCAAGAATGCCGCACCTCGCGGAAATGCTGCTGTTGCCAAGGGTCGTCTGCACCACATCAATGCTGAAGAAGCTCAGGATGCTCCGGATGTTGTGCTGGGTACGTTCCTTGTCAACTCAGTACCTGCAACTGTTCTGTTTGATTCTGGTGCTACCCATTCATTTGTTACCCAAGAATTTGTTGCTAAGGGAGGTTTAGTTAAGAGCCTCTTACCCAAACCCATGGTCATCCAAATCCCAGAATCCACCGTAGAGACCAAGATGTTTTGCTCCGATGTACCCCTTGAGATCAAAGGAGAAAAGTTTCCAGTTAACTTAATTGTTCTGGGAACCCAAGGCATCGATGTTATACTCGGTATGAATTGGTTAGCCAAGTACCATGGTCGAATTGACTGTGCCAGAAGAGCTGTATCCATCACCACCGACAAAGAAGTAGAAGTGGAGTATGTGTCTGAAACTAGTCAATCTCACCCAGGCTGCCATGAGAGCATAGCTCGACCCGCCCTAGATGAGATCCGTGTTGTTCACTGTTCAAGGATGTTTTCCCAGAAGAATTGCCTGGTATGCCGCCAGATAGGGATATTGAGTTCATAATTGAGCTTATCCCAGGAACATCCCCCATATCCCAAAAGCCTTATCGGATGAATCCGGAAGAACTGGTTGAGTTGAAGAAGCAGTTGGCTGATATGCTAAGCAAAGGTCTTGTCGCCCAAGCGCTTCACCATGGGGATCACCCATTATATTTGTGGACAAGAGAGACGGTACCACACGCCTGTGTGTGGATTATCGCAAGCTGAATGACGTGACCATTAAAAATAAGTACCCTCTTCCCAAGATCGAGGATCTGTTCGATCAAATGAACGGAGCCCGAGTCTTTTCAAAGATCGATCTTCGGACAGGATACCATCAGTTGAAGATCAGAGAGACAGATATTCCCAAGACCGCCTTCACCACTCGTTACGGTTGTTTGAATACACCGTGATGTCTTTTGGTCTGACCAATGCCCCAGCCTATTTCATGAATCTCATGAACAAGATTTTCATGGAGTACCTCGACAAGTTCGTGGTAGTTTTCCTTGATGACATCCTTATTTATTCCAAGACCGAAGAAGAGCATGCTGAACACCTGCGTCTAGTTTTGGAGACCTCCGAGAGCACCAGCTGTATGCCAAGCTTAGCAAGTGTGAGTTTTGGCTCAGTGAAGTGGCATTTCTCGGACATATTGTGTCTGCGGAGGAATTTCTGTTGACCCTGAGAAGATACAAGCCATTCTTGACTGGTTATCCCCAACCAATGTTTTTGAAATCCGAAGCTTTCTCGGACTTGCCGGTTATTACCGCAAGTTCGTTGAAGGATTTTCCAGTATAGCCAAACCTCTGACCCAACTGTTGAAGAAGGACAAGAAATTTGAATGGACTCAGAAGTGTGAGGATAGTTTCCAAGAACTGAAGAAGAGACTAACCTCAGCCCCAATCCTGATCATGCCAGACGTCACCCAGAGTTTCGACGTGTATTGCGATGCATCACGCCTCGGACTTGGTTGCGTTCTGATGCAAGAAGGCAAAGTTGTGTCGTATCTGTCCCGGCAGTTGCGACCGCATGAAGAGAATTACCCAACCCATGACTTGGAGTTAGCTGCTGTAGTCTTTGCTCTTAAGAAGTGGCGTCCCTATCTTGCGGGACATCGCTGCGAGGTCTATACAGATCACAAAAGCTTGAAGTATATTTTCACCCAGAAAGATCTGAACCTGCGACAGAGGAGATGGATGGAATTAATCAAGGATTATGATATTGGAATCCATTATCACCCCGGAAAGGCTAATGTAGTTGCCGATGCCCTTAGTCGCAAACCTTGCACCCTGAATGCCCTGATCCAAGCCGAACAGCCAGCCTTGTTCAAAGACTTCCAAGATTTTGGACTAGAGCTTGTTAGCCATGGTTATCTCGCCAATCTAGAGTTAACCCCAACCCTGATGGATCAAATCAAAGAAGCCCAAAAGGTCATGAAAGCATAGAGGGAATTAGGAAGAAAATTTCCCTCGGCAAAGCACCCGGTTTTACCGAAGATGCTGAAGGAGTGCTGAAATTCAATGACCGTATCTGTGTGCCCAATGTCACGGAACTTAAGGAGTTAATCCTGAAGGAGGCCCATGAGACCCCTTATTCAATCCACCCCGGCGGAACCAAAATGTACCAAGACCTTCGAGAAAGATTTTGGTGGCATGGAATGAAGCGAGAGATTGGTTCATTCGTAGCCAAGTGTGATATCTGTCAGCGAGTCAAGGCTGAACATCAGCGACCCGCTGGATTGCTTCAACCTTTGAAAATTCCCGAGTGGAAGTGGGATGAGATTGGAATGGATTTTATTACCGGACTTCCAAGATCCAACCGAGGCCATGATTCAATCTGGGTCATCGTTGATCGACTGACCAAGGTTGCCCACTTTGTTCCTGTCAAGACCACTCATACCGGAGCTCAGTTAGCAGACCTGTATATTTCCAGAATAGTGAGCCTGCATGGTGTGCCTAAGAAGATTGTATCTGATAGAGGCACGCAATTCACCTCAAGATTCTGGAAATCCCTTCATGAAGCCCTCGGAACCAAGTTAGCCTTTAGCACAGCTTATCATCCCCAGACCGATGGCCAACTGAGCGAGTGAACCAGATATTGGAGGACATGCTTCGCGCATGTGTTCTATCCTATGGTTCCAAGTGGGAAGATTGTCTTCCGTTTGCAGAGTTCTCGTACAACAACAGTTATCAGTCTAGTCTGCAAATGGCCCCTTTTGAAGCCCTTTACGGCAAGAAGTGTCGTACACCCCTGAATTGGTCCGATACCGGAGAGAGCAAATTGTTCGGACCAGATACCCTCCGAAGCTGAAGAGCAAGTTCAGCTTATTCGTGAACGCCTCAAAACTGCCCAATCCCGTCAGAAGAGTTACGCTGACACCAAGCGCCGTGATCTCACTTTCAGTGTCGGAGATTATGTTATCTCCGAGTGACACCCCTCAAGGAATGCAGCGTTTCCATGTCAAAGGAAATTAGCGCCAAGGTATATTGGACCCTTCAAGGTCATTGCTCGTCGAGGAGAAGTATCCTATCAGCTGGAGTTACCCCAGGAGTTAGGAGATTATCATGATGTCTTCCACATTTCCTTGCTCCGGAAGTGTCTTGAAGTTCCTGACCAGCCTGATGTTTTCAAAAACATCGACCACCTCTCCATCGACCTGAACCAAGACCTGACTTATCGTGAGAGACCCCTCAAAATTCTCGAAGAAGATGTTCGTGTTACCCGAAGACGTGCGATCAAGTTTTACAAAGTCCAGTGGACTAACCACTCTGAAGAAGAAGCAACTTGGGAACGCGAAGATTATCTTAGAAGCGAATTCCCAGACCTCCTTAAAACCTAAGCCTAGCAAATCTCGGGACGAGATTTATTTTAAGGGGGGAAGGATTGTAACATCCCAAAATTATTATCAGGATTATATTCCAAAAATGAGAGCCAACAAAAACTTTTGTTGTTTATTGTATGTTAATTGCTTTTGTTACTTGAGTTGTTGTTCTTGCTGTTTGTGTGAGTGTTTGCTAGTAAACACTAGTAAGAAAGAAAGAAAACAAAATATAAAATCAAAGCAAGAAAAATAAAAGTGACAAGTTGTCACATGAAAATCTCAAGTGACAAACTCAATTATTTTCAAACCAAAGTCAGTGGAGTTGTAATGTAAACACTCCCCATTTTGTTCCTACCACTTTCCCCTCTCAAATATTATTTTTGAATAGTTTTAAAATTCTAAAATAAAAACAAATGAAATAAATTCAAATAACATAAACAAAGTACTATAAAAGAAAATGTTTCAAAACATTTTATTATTTTATGCCAATTTTTGTGGAGCTTCTGTACATTATGGGAAGGCCCCACAAATTTTTGCAAATTTTTCTAAAATGTTTAAATGCCCTAATTAAATCCTAGAAAACCTTCTGGATTTAACAGAAGGACTAAAACAGAAATAAAAAAAAAGCAGAGAGGAGGCAGGGGGTTTTCTGCAAAAATGTCATCCCCTACCTCTCTCCCTCGCCCCGACGTGCCGCCGTGTCGCCGTGCTGCGCCTCGCCGTTTCCGAGCCGCCCAGGCCCCCCCTGCGCGCGCGCCCGGTGCCTCTGCTGCCTCTGCGTGCAGGAGAGAGCGCTCGAGCCCCTCCCCGCGCCATTACGCCGCCCTCTGCCCCGATGCATCGCCGTGGCATCCGCGGCGTCGCCGGCCAAATTGGCCCAGCCCTCTGCGCCTCGACACGCCAGCTCCTCTAGACGCTTCTAGAACGTGTCCGGACCCCGTTAAGCACCAAGCCGCCACGAGCCTCTGCACCCTCGCCGCGTAGCCAGGAATTGGTCGCCGTAGACGCGCCATGGTCGCCGCCGTGGACCTCGACCACCATGGACCGCCCCGAGCCTATAAAGCCACCCCGAGACCTCACTGAAACTCCACACCCCTCCCTCGATCTCTCCCTCGCTCCAATTTGGTCTGTGCACCGCCAGAGGGCCGTGCACGCCGCACCCGTCGCCGCCGTCAAGGTCGATCATCGCCGCAACACCACACCCTCCCATTCTTCCCTCTCTGGCCTGCACTTGCTTCCCTCTGCTTCACCGCACTCACCGCACCCTTTTTCCCTCTGGATTGTGTCCAGATTCGCCGTGGGATCATCGCCGGAGCTCGTGCCCGTGGCCGTGGAAGTTGCAGACCACGCCGTCACCGCTACACTCCGTCCCAGCAAGCACAACTCGCGCCACAACCTTACCCGAGCCTCCGCCGTCGATTCACGTCATCGCCGCCGTCTGCCGTGCCCTCTAGGTGAGTTTTCCGTCCACCTCGCCGTCGCCGGCGCGGCAGCGCCGCTCGTTTTAGGTCGCCGACGTTCGTCGACGACGTGGGCTAACGTGAGCCGTTGGATCTTAATCCAACGATTGCGTACCGCTTCGGTTAAGTGAAAGAGAGAGAGAGACTGACGGGCGGGCCCCGCTCATCAGGATTTTATTATTTTCCAACCACGCACTGTGTCGCTGACGTGTAGGCCCCACTAGTCAGCCTTTTCAACATTATCCAGAGGAGGGAATTTTCGAATTTCAAACTTCTCTGAATAATCAGTACTGGATCCAACTTTAAAATTCAATATCTCGAGATTTAGGAATCCAAATAAATCAAACTCAACTGTTCTGGAAAGCTTATGAAATTGTTTAACCAACACAATTGGTCTCATGTCATTTAATTAAATAAGTAAAAAGTATTATTGAAAATGCCACAGAAGGTTTAAAATCTAAACTTGTTTGTTTCTGATACTCTGTTAGTCCAAATAATTCCAAACCAGTTTTTCTAGCTTAGTACTGCCTTGTGTTAGCTCCCCTAATTTTGGTAGAATTAATTAAGCAGTGTTAATTGTTGACTTTAAGATAAACCCTTCTGGACTAAAACAAACAAATATGTTTATTGGTTGACCAAATGAGTTAGGACCAATTTTTTAGCTCAATAGCCATGTTTAGTTACCCCTAAAAGGGTTTAATTTTTGGAACAATAGAATTTAAATGGTAGCTAAAACTTGATTATTAAGCTACTGGATTCAATCAATGTGTAGGGAGTTTGGTAACTCCAAATGATCCAATTCAAATTGGGTTATCTTCTACACATCAGTAGCTTTCTATAGAAATTTAGTTTGTATTTTTGTGACCAACAGAACTCAAGTTGTGGATTTAAACATGAATAACTAGTTCTGCCATAATTTGAACTTAATTAAATAATGTTTAATTCAACTTTTTGAAAACCAAATTGTGTGGTTTGATGTGTGCAGTAGCTAGTTGTGAGGTTTATGATGTTATGTTGAGATGATTGCTTGTATAGCTTAGTGATTGTTTGCATTGTTTGTTTATTAATTAGACGAGAACGTTGTCGGATATATCGAGGAAGGAGAGTTTGCTGAATTTGAAGAACAAGAGCAAGATCACTTTGCCAAGCAAGGCAAGCTATTCTCTGAGCTTGCACTACCAACATATGCATCTACTTTCATAACATGTTTTACTCTCAAAGCAAGATTTATAAAACCCATTTCAAAAGTATATGGATATTATTTTGCCACCCTATGTAGTAGTTTATATAAAACTTTAGGATGGGAAAACAATGTTGTTTATTCAAAACTCCTTTGAAATTCTTGTGAGTTTATGGAATGCCGAGATGTCGGTGTTGTGTTGGAAAAGTGGAAAAGTGGTGATGTTTATGAAAAATGCACAGTGTCCTAGTACTATGGCGACCAATCTTACCCTGTGCGACCACATTTACCACATATGGGAAAAGGCTTAGTCATGTAGTTTGCTCTTATTAGTATGGGATACCTCATCGACGGAGATGACTCCGTTATGCATGAGGGGATGGTCCGAGGATCTACCCCCTGACCCGGGTCCTCACACAAGTTGGTGGGGAGGATAGAAGGTTCCACCATAAACCGCCGGACAAAACTATGAGTCCTCACACTTAGGGTTTCTGACGGGAAACCGGACTGGGTGTTGATGGAAAGTGTCATATGGGAAGGATCCTATACTAGCATGAGCAAATAAGAGGCTAGGGCCGACGGCTTACTTCGCATACACCTGGTATGGCGAGACGTGGCAGACACGATGAGTTGCCGGATGGATGTGGGCTAAAAGCGTGCTACCTCTGCAGAGTGTTAAAACTATTCGAATAGCCGAGTCCTCGGATATGGACAATTGGGAGACTGTCCTAAGACCATGTGCAAGTTTTAAAAGACTTTGAGTTTTAAAAGAAAAATGAAGTGGAGATTGTTTCCTACACCTATACCAACGGATCGGTATGAGGTGGTTGGATGAAGTAGACCATGACGGGCTATGGTCGGAAAAAGGGGAGTTTTGGAAAAACAGATGAAAATGGTGACTTCTTTAAAGATAGTTATAAAACTCTTCTTACCTTTTTCAATAAAGATATAGAGATGTTTTAAATAAGAAAAAGTTGTCAACTAAAATAAAACTGGTGCATACTCATGTTGGGGTAGTTTGCGAGTACATTCAAATGTACTCATATTGGTTTCGTCCCTGGCTATTGACCTAGCCAGACTACGAGGAGGAGCACTACGCCGAGCAAGAGTATGGCGACTTCTACGCCAACTAAGGATCTCCACAAGTCAGCTGCCTGTCGGGTTGTCATCGTTAGAATATGATGTCTACTACGCCGTAGCTTCCGCTGATATATCTGGTTTGGCCCATGAAGGCACCTATGTAAGAACTTGGTCTAAATGACCATTTATGTAAGACTTTTATTCGGTATTGTAATGGATGTAAACTTTGGTATCCAATTCGGATTATGTGCAACGACAGACTGATCACGGGATCGTTGTGTTAAGCATAATCGGGTATTTCGGACAGCTAGTCCGGGGTCCCCACACTAATGGTCAGTATGAGAGAGGGAGACACGGTTTCATATATCTCAATAATATTAAGTCTCCTCTCTGAATGTTGAAAGTTTTGAAATTGCACTTGTTTTGCCTTACTATGCTAGTCACTTTGTGCTTCACTGACTTGTTTTCTTACAAGGCTCCTATGCATAGGAAGAGTGTTAGATTTAAACGTGTTTTATATATGCTTCTTGATGCTCTCTTTTATGTTTCAACTCTTATCTTTATGAGAGCATCATAAAAATCGCTATGCCTAGCTAAAAGGCGTTAAAGAGAAGCGCTTATGGGAGGCAACCCAATTTTATTTCCTGTTATTTTTTATTTTCTTGAGTCAAAAAGGTTGTTTACTTCTGTAACAACTCCTTTGTATCTGTTATTTTCATTTGTGTTGTGCCAAAGAAAAGCCTCTAATGCAAGAGGGTGGTAAAGTTTTATTTGCTGTCCAGAAAAAGATTTCTGTAGCTCACGGTAAAAATTCGTGACAAATCACGGATTACTATTTTAATTTGTAAATTTTTGAGCAGACGCCTGAACTTATTGCCTATCTTTCGTTAGTTAACCGTTTTCTCATTTGAGTATTAGAAGTGCCTCGAAAAAATTCGTCTTTACGGACTGTTCTGGTTTTGACAGATTCTGTCTTTGTTTTGCATTGTCTCTTTTGTAAGTATAGATTCACGTTCTTCGGGGGGAGATCACGATCTTGCTTAGTAACAGTAGCTAATGTTTGAACTAAAGTATGCAATGTGTTTTTATAGAACCAAGTGAGTTTATGTTTTGATGCACTAACCCCTCTAATGAAGTTTGCGAGTTATCTTTGTGTGATGGAAGTTTTCAAGTATTAGGAGAGGAGGATGATATAAGAAGATCAAGAAGAGAGAAAAACTTAAGCTTGGGGAGGCTCCCTTGGATCTCCCCAGCATATATCAAGAAGACTCAAGCGGCTAAGCTTGGGGATGCCGAAGGCATCCCCATCTTCATCAACAAATTATCAGGTCACCTCTAGTGAGACTATAGTTTTATTGATTCACATATTGTGTGCCGTTCTTGGAGCGTCTGTGTGTTTTATTTTCTGTTTTGTTTTTGCTTTGTTTTCTGATCATAACTTAGTTGGATCCTATCACTCTTGTTTGGGAGAGAGACACGCTCCGCTTTTGCTTAGAATACTCATGTTCTTCATTTATACTTGATAAGTATTCTTGTTTAGCACTGCTATGCTATTAGCTCTTGTTTTTCATGTATCTCTTGTTCAGAGCTATTAGTTCTTTTATAGAAAAGTACTCTCTTGCTTCACTTATATTTGTTTGGAGAGTTGTATAATTGGCATCTGGTTGGAACAGAAAATGCTAAAGTGTGTGGTAGTTGTATAATGAAAAAACTTGCATAGTCTTGTAGATCATTGAACTTTGATAACTTGATTCCTTGCAAATGTTTTGAGATATTAAGAAATTAGATGTTAAATGCTTGTTGTTTAATTAAAGCTAAAATCTGATTAGTGGTTGTGTTATTAACGCTTGTACCATACTACAAACTCTTAAAATTGTTGAAGGTGTAGTTGGACTTGATAGCTTCTCATGTCTGAACGTTTTTCGAAACAACATAGTTGTGTGCTAAGGTCGACGGATCTAGCGGGGTACTTGTGCCTCCGTGAACGGCCCTCCTTGGGGTAAATTTAATCATGCTCTTAATGTTGAACCTGCTAGTTGTTTGCAATAAACTTATGAGTTCTTTTTGACTAATGTTGAGCTACAGTTTTTGGCACTTCCACCATCCATATTTTGCTAGCATCTTCTGTGGTGTGCATTGCCTTCTGCTCACATTAAGAGTTGTGCATACTTCGCCAGTATATCCAACCCCGTGGGAGAACTTCATCTTGTTCTCCTACACATAAGCCAAACATCTTCCTCAAAACAGCCACCATAACTACCTATCACAGCATTTCCATAGTTGTTCCGAGATATATTGCCATGCAACTTCCACCTTACATTACATGACTTGTTGTCATTCATCATTGTTATATATTGCTTTGCATGATTCTATACAGCTGATGTGTGGTTTTACCCATGTTACGCTAGATCATTGCACATCCTGCTACACTGGTAGAGGCATACAGTTTTATACATCATGTTTTGTTCATTATGAGTTATTTGTACCAAAAAGTGTGTTGTCATATTAGAGTGTTGCCCTTATAGTGAGGGAGAGAAAAGTAAAAAAAGCCACGGAGGCCATTGAAAAGAGAAACAGAAAAAGAAAAAAAAGAAATAAAGATAGAGGGGGCAACATTACTATTCTTTATCCACACGTGTGCTCATGTGTTAGCACCAGTTTTATAGTCATCATTTGTGCTAGTAGCACCTATGCTTCATATGAGAGAGTTCTCATGTTTCATGAGTATAACTATGTGGGGAATTTACGTTATAGAACTTGGGTTGTATATTCCAATGATGAGCCTCCTCAGAAGTGCTCTAGGTCTTCATGAGCAACCAAGTGGATGCACCCTCACTAGTTCCACTGGAGAGCTTTCATACACTTATAGCTCTATGTGCATCCGTTGCATGGCAATCACTACTCCTTGCATAGCTTCGATTATAAGACTTCCTCTTGTCTAATGATCATTTATAGCTTTGTGAGTCTTTCTTCCATTGGCCTTCCAAACCCCCATTATTATTCTCTTTGCCATAACATCCTGGTGCCAATACCAAATGCTTACGCTCACCGGTTGAGTAAAACTTCTAACCAGTGAATTCATTACGTTTGTGATAGTTTTGCTTGACAGGATCATTTCTATGTTTGTGAAAGATTGCTGGATGCTTGAGTAGAAGGATAACTTCTATACTGAATGCTTAAAACATCTATAACAAACTTTGTACGGTTTCATGTCTTTATAGCATCTTCCATGAAAGGTTTTTACTTGTTTAATTGTCTTGCTTTATTCATCTATGTGTTTAATATCAAACATAGACTTTTCTTTGAATGATTTGATCTCAGCTCACATGCTTTACATTACTATATGATCAAGATTATGTTGGTAGCATGTCACCTCAAAAATTATCTTTGTGTTATCGTTTACCTACTCGAGGACGAGTAGGAACTAAGCTTGGGGATGTTTGATACGTCCAAAACGTATCTATAATTTTTTATGTTCCATGCCTATTGTATATTGATTGCCACATGTTTATCTTACACTTTATATCATTTTATGTATTTTCTGGGACTAACCTATTAACAAGATGCCACAGTGCCAGTTCCTGTTTTCTGCTGTCTTTTTGTTTCAGAAAATCTATTCTCGAAATATTCTCGGAATTGGACGCCAATTTAACTGATTTATTTCTGGACCGAGACGGATCAGCAGCCAGGAGGACGGAGCCGGGGCCACACCAGGCAGGCCGGCGGGCCCACGGCGCGTCCCAGGGTGGGGCCGCGCACCTTGGCCGCCGCCCCACCTCGGCTGGCCACCGACGCCGCCCTTTCGTATATAAATTGCATCCAATCGGGAAACCCTAGATACCCGAGCAAAAATCCACGAAAAGTTCCGAGGCCGCCGTCGTCTTCAACCCTAGTTCGGGAGGGTTTCTGCAGTTCTTCCCGGCACCTTGTCGGAGAGGAAATCATCACCGGAGGGCTCTACATCACCATGCCTGCCTCCGGAGTGATGCGTGGGTAGTTCTCGACGGGACTACGTGTCCATAGCAGGAGCTAGTTGGTAGTCTCTCCACCTTGTGCTATCATGTTTAGATCTTGTGAGCTGCCTAACATGATTAAGATCATCTTTATGTAATGCTACAAGTTGTGTTTGCTAGGATCCGATGAATTGTGAAGTTATGATCAAGTTTGTTCATCTATCTATATTATGTTTTATCTATGTTCCTGCATGCTCTCTGTTGTTAGTAGATGATTTGGCCAAGAAGATGCTAATGACTTCAAGAGAGGGTATTTATGCTAGATAGTGGGTTCATGCCTCCAGAAGCCTGGGCTTGATAGACAGATACAACTAGGGTTGTAGATGTGCTGTTGCCACTAGGGATAAAATAACCGATGCTTAGCTTAAGGGTACTGCTGTTAAGTCTAATGCGTTTATTTACATTACACTTTGCTTAATGCTATAATCTGTTGCTTGCAACTTAATACTCATGGGAGACCCGGAAGCTATCTTGTGAGTGGATTATGAGTCATAGATGCAGCTAGTAAGCGGTCTATGTATATTGTTGTAATGCCCAATAGATATAACAATGAACATGTGCTTGTCATATATTGCATTGTCATGCGTTTGCAATTTGTCAATTGCCCAGCTGTAATTCGTTCACCCAACATGTATGTCTATTTGTCTTATGGAGAGACACCACTAGTGAACTGTGGACCCCGGTCCTTTATTCCATACTGATACAAACACCGTTTTCATCACGTTTTACGTTACTTCCTGCTGCTACTTTTGTGTTCATCATCATATTCTACACCATACGTTTGATCCTTTTTATTCAGCAAGCCGGGGAGATTGACAACCTTCCTGTTTCGTTGGGGCAAAGTACTTTGATTGTGTGTGTGCAGGTCCACGTCAGTGATCGGGTAACGGCGCCGCTGACACCTTTCTAAAGCTCTTCCAATTCCTACTGGATCTGACAACCTTGGTTTTGTAATCAAGGGAAAACTTTGCTGCTGACTACATCATACCTTCCTCTTGGGGTTTCCCAGCGAATGTACGTTCCACGTCATCACCCCTCCAAACAAGAACCCTGGGATGACTTTGGGCAACATTCAGTGTGGCAAAATCCAAACAATCAAGGTACCGCACCTAGATAAAAGATACCGTGAACAAACCATAAAAAGAAAAATGAATCAGAAAAAGAACACAATAGGATTTCAAACGAGCAAAGAACAACAAAAAGGAGATATAATCACTCACCACTGGCACATAGTTGCAACCAACAGGTGCCTTCATCCTTCTTCCTTTCAATTTGCCAAATGAGCTAAACTCATGAATACTGTTAAGACAGTGGCTGTAGACAATCTGGGTGAAATCATAGCCTCTTGCTGCAGCAGGTCCTTGAGTATTGAAAGATACTTCCAGTTGACAGACTGACTGATGTCGGGGCAGAGAAAACAAGATAAAGCAACAGACATGAAGCGCACAAATACATCAAGCTCACTTAACGGATCAGAGGGGCTCAGCTTATTCCCAAAGAAAGTAATATGAGGCATTTCTGATAACTTGAAATGTGAAAGAATAAAAGCCCTGCCATCATCACAATCTAGTGGAATATGCAGCCCACCTATAGGCAAACCTAGAACAACATGAAAGGTGTCCTTTGATATCTTAAGGGACTTCCCACATATTGTCATCTGAGAGCAGTGGGGATCAATACAGTCAGCCACCCATCTGCAAAAGTCTGATGATATGTGACAACAATCCCGAATTTCTCGATTATTGCTCTTTGCTGAGGGGTCAAATTCTTTAAGATTTGCAGGAAATACTTGCACCCATATCTAGTAAAAGCACTCTTGTCAACACCAACTATTTTACTCTTCTTAACCTACAACAACCGTAACAACAGTTTAAACAAGAAACCAAAAACAACACCTGAAGAAACAAAAAGAAGAGACATGAAGTGCTAACCTCATTGGGTCCAATCGTATCCTTACAAAAGTCCGAGAAGTTCCTCTTCAAACTATTGACAGCCTATAAAAACAAATAAATGAAATGGGTTATTACAGAACACATAAGCCATGCCCCAACAAAACAATTTTACGATAAAAAAAGAAAAAGCCCTAAAACAAACCTTCTTCATGAAGAAACCAAAAATGCATCATCTAGGGCTGGGTCTCTCCTTTCATGGGCTGTTACCTGAAAAAATCACAACAAAAAACAAGATGATAACTTCCGACAATCATCACATAACCACGTATGGTCTATTACAAAAAGCAAAGGGAAAGACAGAGAGATAGACAATCTCACATCGTGATCGCTGGAAAGACTGTACCCATCATAATTATCACCACCATAATCAGTGGGTACATGTTCCGATCTACGCAACATAAAAACTCAGAAGAATCAACATCATGGAGATTTACAGTGAAGAAAATAACCAAAATAGACTACAAAGCTACTATAACAGAATAGATATGCAAAAAATAAAGCTAAAAACTCTACAAATTATACAAGTTGCCCGTGAACCACATATGGTTTTTCATTATATTGCCAGTACTACAAATAGAACGATACTATAAGTTCCAGTAAATTCCTCTCAACAACATAGTCACATAGGGAATCCTACAACAATGAAACACAAAAATCACTGAAGAAAATTGACACACAAGCCAACCTCTGTCTACTCAAACATCTGAAATTATACAAAAAGCTATGGGTGGAATACCAAAGATGGAGTGCCTTATCAACACACATACATAAAATAGATCCCAGCAAGTGATGTCAAAAGCTCAAAAATGAAGACTATAACGTACTAGTGAGGTCATTATCCAACAGTTGCAGGGTCAAATCGTGTGTACATCTTAACTGATATTCTAGTACTGACCAACTTTTGTGATGTCGCTTGACCACATATAGTACACATAGCTCCGCCACTGGCGAGATCAACACACGAGCAACCCCCGACATACAAAGCATTAGCAGCAAAACCAGAGCAACATCTGCGAAGGGATTCAGACAAAACAGCAACAAAAATCCTACACTACCCATATGCTGGAGACACCTATGGTCCATCGCCGCCCCGACGCATCCTTCACACCCCCTTCACGACGATGATGGCATCCACCTCTAACAACCACAATGCATGTATCCTCTACCAGCGAAATAGAAAGGGAATCAAGCAAAATCGAACACATCCACTTCACCCCCAGCCCTAGGAACACCTACACACGCTCGCCGTGGCGACAATAAGCTCCTGAGGTCAGAACGCCGCTAACGACGGGATCGAACACCACCACCCCTGCCGCATGCATCCGCCTCCGACGAAATCGAAAACAGAGCCACATCGACAGAAAATAGACAGAGATCTGAGAAGAACTTAGCAAACCTTCCCCGCCAGCGGCGACGCCTCCAACCTCCGCGGATCTCCGCCATGGCGACGGGCCGGGCACAGGGTGATAGGAATCGCCTCCTCTGTTCCACCGCCCCCGTCCCCTCTCTCTCTCTCTCTCTCTCTTCGACGAACAGACACGAGCGGAAAGAGTAAAAATCAACATAAACCCCACCGCGAGCTGATAACGGGTACGGGCGAGAAAACCCGAATACCACAACCCAACCCGACACGACGGACCCGCTCGCGACAGCGACACGCCGCAGACTCCACAGGGACGACGAGCACGAATCTTGAGCCAGATCGGACGGACAGAAAAACGACTGTTTCTGAAATCTAAATCAGACGCCTGCAACAGAGCAAAATCCAACTTTAAACATGATGAAGAACACCTAGACAACAAGGTTAACACCAACAAAATGGTGGTATTATCGGTCTATTTAATGATACCGGTTAATGCTGGCGTGAAAATGGTGGTCTTGGTCTATTTAATGGTGGTCTTCAGGGTTTGAGGCGTGAAAATGGTGGTTTTCTCTGTCTATTTAACTGTGGTATTCGAGGTAGAGGGGTGTGAAAATGGTGGTCTTCTCTGTCTATTTAATGATACCAGTTAATGCTCCGCATGAAAATGGTGGTCTTCTCGATCTATTTAATGGTGGTGTGTGAAAATGGTGGTCTCCATACTATTTGCTTGTCCTATGAGAGTACTTGTTGCATGGGAGAAGTCTCTGCACATAGCTGCCAAGCTGTACTAAATCATCTTAATTAGCTGGCTACCGTCCATACGTGCATGAGTGCATCCAACGGTGACCAGATGGCTGGGTAGGTACCCCATGGGTACTCAGTAAATTCCCATATTGTTTTACGCAAAGTAACATAATCGACTTGAATCGCCGCACTGGGAAGCAACACAACTAAGGGTGGCTGCCACACTGTCTCTCCATATCATCATCCTTCCCATCGTCTTGGTCCTTGGTCTTGCAACTAAAATCTTTCCTACTCTTAGAGGATGCACTCGTCGAGCTCGAAGTGTGGTTATCAATATCCTCATGCTCATCGGCCAAGAACTAGCAAAAGATAACCCCCATCCTATTATCATTGGCGGGGATTTCAATTTGCTACGGTTCCCATTTGAGAAAAGTAAGGGTCGGTTCGACAACCGTTGGCCTCTCTTGTTCAATGCGGTCATTGACAGCTTGAACTTACGAGAGATCACTATGTTGGGGAGACAGTTTACTTGGGCTAATTCTCTCCCTGAATCCACATACGAGAAACTGGACCGTGTCCTAATGGATACTGAGTGGGAATCTAGATTCCCATTGGTGTCGGTCCGGGCTCTTGAGCGTATTGAGGGATTGTCAGACCATGCTCCTATTCTTGTGACCACTGGAATGCCTAGACCGCCGTGCAAACCACGGTTCAAGTTCGAGCTTGGATGGTTGCACCGCGAGGGTTTCCATGAGATGGTTAAAAGGATCTGGGAAAGACCAGTAGCAGGTGATACGCCTATCCAACGGTGGAACAATAAGATCCGTGCTTTACGCACGCATCTCATTGGATGGGCTCGTCAAACTGCTGGTTTACTTAAAAAAGAAAAGGCACGACTGGCCTCGATTATTGATGCTCTAGAAGCATTAGCAGAAGTTCGGTTACTGTCCACGCATGAGATTGAGCTAAAGAGCCAATCCAATGCACAGTTAGCCAAACTGCTGCGTGAGGAGGAGTTAAAATGGTACCAACGTTCTAAAGCCCAATTCATCCTAGAAGGGGATTCGAATACTCGTTATTTCCATAGTATTGCCAATGGCAGACACAGGAAAAAGCGTATTCATTCTCTAGTCCAGGATGAAGGGACGATCGAGGTCATGAACAACTAAAGTCGTATATTACCAAGTACTATAAAGTCCTGTTCGGAGCCCCAGAGGAAGGCAGCTTCACTTTGGATGAGTCCCGAACTGAGGATATTCCCTAGGTTTCAGTGGAGGAAAATAGCCTACTCACTAAGTCCTATTCAGAGGAAGAAGTGAGAAAGGCGGTTTTCCAAATGAAACATAATTCAGCACCTGGCCCTGACGGTTTCCCGGCTGAGTTCTAACAGAACTTTTGGGATGTTATCAAGGTCGATTTGCTACAACTGTTCACCTGTCTGCATGCTGGACAACTAGAGTTGTTTCGTCTCAATTTTGGAGAGATAATTTTATTACCTAAGGTTAACGAGGCAGAAAGGATCCAACAATTTAGACCTATATGCCTCCTTAACGTTAGTTTTAAAATATTCACCAAAGTGGCGACGATTCGACTGAACAGTGTAGCCGATCATGTGGTTCGCCCGTCTCAGACGGCTTTTATGCAAGGACGCAACATCCTTGACGGAGTTGCTATCCTACATGAAACAGTTCACGAACTGCATAGGAAAAAGTTAAATGGGGTGATCCTTAAAATTGATTTTGAGAAGGCTTATGATAAAGTAAAGTGGTCTTTCCTCCAGCAGACTCTCAGGATGAAAGGTTTTTCTACTGAGTGGTGCACGTTAATTGATAGCTTTGTTTCGGGAGGAAGTGTTGCCATTAAGGTCAATGATGACACGGGCAAATACTTTCAAACGAAAAAAGGTCTCAGACAGGGTGATCCGCTTTCGCCAATACTATTTAACATAGTGGCGGATATGCTGGCTATCTTGATTGAACGTGCTAAAGCTGACGGCCAAATTGAAGGAGTGATTCCTCATCTTGTAGATGGTGGTCTATCTATTCTTCAATATGCCGACGATACAATTCTCTTTATGGATCATGACATCGAAAAAGCTCGTAACCTAAAGCTGATTTTGTCAGCCTTTGAGCAACTTTCGGGTCTTAAGATAAATTTCCATAAAAGTGAATTGTTTTGTTTCGGTGAGGCTCAAGATCACGCTGCCTTGTATGCCGAGCTTTTTGGCTGTGAACAAGGACAATTTCCTATCAACTATTTGGGTATCCCGATTCATTATCGGAGGCTCACAAATGCTGAATGGAAAAGGGTGGAGGAAAGACTTCAATTACGTTTAAATAGCTGGAAAGGCAAACTCTTATCCTTGGGTGGAAGACTCGTTCTCATAAATTCGGTACTAACAAACATGGTACTGTACATGATTTCGTTCTTCCAATTGCCTAAAGGAGTCTTAAAACGATTGGATTATTTCCGATCTAGATTCTTTTGGCAAGGGGATGGGGAGAAGAAAAAGTATCGACTGACTAAATGGAGTGTGGTTTGCTGCCCTAAAGACCAAGGAGGGCTCGGAGTTCATGACCTTGAGGTCAAGAACAGAGCCTTGCTAGGTAAATGGCTATTTAAACTGCTGTCTGAAGATGGTGTTTGGCAGACCCTCCTTCGGAGAAAGTATGTGGGAGATAAATCTGTTTCTCAGGTTCTGTGGAAACCTGGCGATTCACACTTCTGGGAAGGCCTCATGTCTACAAAGAAGTTCTTTTTCCCACAGGGATCTTTTTCAATTAGGGATGGATCGGAAATACGTTTCTGGGAAGATAAATGGCTTGGTCCATCAACCCTCAAAGAACAATATCCGGCTCTTTATTCTATTGTTCGAAACAAAAGCGACACGATCGCGAAAGTGTTGGGTTCCTACCCACCAGACGTTTCGTTCAGAAGAAGTTTACTTGGGACAAGACAAGCATCCTGGAATGCATTGCTCCTTCGATTGGATTCAGTCCAACTGTCGGAAGGTCCAGATAAATTTCTATGGAATCTTACGAAGAATGGTAAATTCTCGGTTGATTCCATGTATAGAGCTCTAATTCTACCCGAAGTTCCAGTCGATAGTAGAAGTAATAACAAAATTTGGAAGATGAAGATACCACTGAAAACAAAAGTATTCGCGTGGTATCTCCGTCGAGGTGTAATTCTTACAAAAGACAACCTTGCCAAGCGCAACTGGCACGGAAGTAAAAAGTGTGTCTTCTGTCACCATGACGAGACTATTACTCACTTATTCTTCCAATGCGAGTTAGCCCGGTCTATATGGTCAGCCATCCAGATAGGTTCTACCTTACATCCACCACAATCCGTTGCAAATATATTTGGCAGCTGGCTAAATGGGGTGGATCCTAGGTTTAAACTCTTCAGTAGGGTGGGAGCGATTGCTGTTATTTGGTCGTTGTGGCTATGTAGAAATGACAAGGTTTTTAACGATAAAAATGCTTCTGTGATGCAGATTATCTATCGGTGTACAACTACGCTACGCGCTTGGTCGGCCCTGCAGCGTGTGGAGCACCGGGAGTTATTTTTGGAGGTGGCATCGAGACTGGAGGCTGTGGCCAGGGAGTTGTTCTCCCGGCATGGATGGCAACATAGTCTGCGGATCGATCTACCGGCAGCATAGGCGGAATTACAATTTCTCATTATGATATGTAATTCGCCTCTTTTATTCTTTTGTCGAAGTGAGTACTCGTGAATTGGTGGCTGTGTGCATCTTAGCTATGCAGAGGCCGGGTGTAATGCTTAAATCTCTTAAGTAATAAAATCCCTTTATCTAAAAAAAAGAACTTGCAAGTGCCATGTTTCTTTTCCAGCTCCGCTGCCTACCCTTTACTATTTCTTGCAATTATGTGACAAGAAATGGGAAAACATAGATGCACCCACTACCCAAAAAACATTTTTCCAATTGTCAAAAAATTCAAAATAAAAATTTTGCATGTACTCCAACACATTGCAAGTCAGCACAAAAATTGGCATGGTGAAAAAACTTTTTTTGCAACTTGTGCAAAAAAGACAAATTCGGACATAATGAAATGTACATATACGTGTCAGAATTTTGTCTTTTTTGTACAGGATGCTAAAAAAAGTTTTTTCACCATGCCAATTTTTGTGCTAACACATCACGATGTAACGTACATCCGGATTTTTTTCTGAAATTTTTTGACATTCTGAAAAAAAAAATATAGCTAATGGGTGCATCTAGACATACAACCCGTTATGAATATCCGAAAACATAGCATTTAATCATAGAAAGTCACACGTTGTTCCTAAAACGCTAGAATTGCTCATCGAAGGAGATAAATAAAACTACATTGATACCCCTGCCCTTGAGGGGGACCTTGGCGTAGATGTCTGCGGCAAAGCTGTGAGTCTCGGCGGCCGAGGAGAACCCATATTCGATGAACTTCACCAAGACAGTAGAAGAGCATTCCTTAGATGAGCGCACGCGCAAGCCCAAAACAGAACCAGAAACAAAAAATTAAACATGGAAAGAGCGAAACAAATAAGCATGAAGGGTGTACAATTAGCTATTAAAAGCATATGATTCTCTAGTATCTTCATTTTCGAATAATACGCGTGTAGTGTAACAATTATAATTTCAATCAAACAAAGAAAAAACTAACCTAGCATGCATATCGCACCCCTTTGGCCTGGACACATATCTACATCAAATTATAGGACTCAGGATGGGAATGGGCTGACCCGGCCCTGACCTTGGACCTAACCCTTGTGGCCCTAGGGCCATTTTGAGAGACCACGGGTTGACCCATTTCAAAATTTTAACTGGCTATGTTGGCCATTGGGTACTCGGGGCCGACCCAAATTTTAGCAGATTAGTCTCAACTGAATCGATTCTCTAGACTACATCGAACGAGAATGTAGAACGTACGCACATGTACACGTAGCAGCCGGGAGAGCTCACTGAAGCAATGTTAAGTCAAGACACTAGTAGAGCAGTAGTGTACGAGGAGTTAAAATAATTATGTGTAGGATTGAAACGAAACTGTGAGGACAAATATTGTAGCGGTTGTATCTCTTTTTTTTTAGATCGGCGCATACTGTTCGTATCATGCATGCATGGGTCAAATGCAACTAGGAACCCACACGCTCCAAATAGAAGCGCTACTGACAGGCTACTGACTGAATGGAACAATGCAAAGGAGCACTAGTTATATTTTTTAATACAACATAAATATTTAGAAATATCCACGACGCTGCCACTTAAATTAGCCAATTCCTACTAGATGTCAGCATATATTAAGATTCATCACGAATAGAAATAAGACCACAAATGGGTTGGCCCTACTGACCGAATGGGCCACTCAGAGCCGGCCCTATTGACCCATATCTCGTTTGAGGCCGACCCTTGTGGCCCAATGGCCTTGATTATTTGGGTCGGGTCGGTGACCCAGCGGACCGACCTGGCCCATTCCCATCCTGATATAGGATCACAATTTTTTTTTGCGGGGAACTTCCAATCTATTCATCAATCATCAAGGTAGTACAAAGAACAATAGAAGTAAAGTAAATCACATCCAGATCCGTAGACCACCGAACGACGACTACAAACACTGAAACGAGCCGAAGGCGCGCCGCCGTCATCGCCCCTCGCACACCGGAGTCGGGCAAAACTTGTTGTAGTAGACAGTCAGGAATTCGTCGTGCTAAGTCCCCATAGGACCAGCGCACCAGCACAGCAACCGTCGCCGACGAAGAGAAGCATAGTTTGGAACGCCGACCGAACACACGAACACAGACGAACGAACACCGGATCCAGTCGGATCCACCGGAGACAAACACCGACCGAATCCCAGGAGATACACCGGAGACACACCTCCACACGCCCTCCGGCGATGCTAGACGCGCCGCCGAAACGGGGGCTAGGCAGAGAGGACCTTATTCCATCTTCAGGGAGCCGCCGCTTCACTATCCTGAAAAGGATACAAACCCTAACCAGACTCAAAAAAACAATTGAGAACGGAGCCTTCCCACCGGCAAGAACCGAGATCCACGGCGTCTCCATGGCCTAAGGCCACGGGAGACGGGCAGATCGGCGGCGGCCGGCGGGAGGCTGGAGATAGCTTTTCCTGGTCCTGGCGGCGCGCGCTCGTGCAAAGGGTTAATATAGGACCACAATTATTAGCATCTTAGTCATATAATTGTAACACCGAAAGCAAAAAGAAGCAAAGGAGTCTGGTACATGACAATGTCCAACTTTAGGTTCCTTGTGTAGTGGCGTTTGCGGCTTATGTGGATGTTCTGGACTTCATACATCCCAGCGATTTCTGCGTACAAGAACCCATGTGCTCTGTGAAACTAACAGAATTTGCTATCTGGTTGCTAAAAAATATGGAACTGACCATCAGAAGAAGGAATGGATCGTGAACCTATGGAGAGAGAAGTGGGGTACCGCGGATGGGTTTAGACAGATGGGACGCGAAGTGCAACGGCGATGGCAGCGACACGCTTGGAAAAAAATTAGGTTCAAAGGCGACACGCGCAAGAGTGGCGGCACCGTTTTTCATGCGCCGTTGGGAGAAGCGGCGTCGATTCCTTTGTGGCAGCGGCACGTAAGCCGGCATGAGGGCGCCTGCCTTTGCAGCAGACTTCTTCGGGCCTTGTTTACCCCCCAAGTGTTTTTTAAGGGATGGGAGGAGTGGGAATGTGAGGAAATTTGGTGAACACCTAATCTCCACAAATACTTTTCGCCTACAATACACTAACATGGACTAGAGTTTTGTTTTAGGCAAAAATGAGATGGTTGGTGGGGGATATCTACGGATTATCCCCTCTAATCCCCTACAATACACTAGAAGTAAACAGATTAGTGGCGATTTTCCAGGAACCGGGATAATCCCCTCCGATCCTCTAAAATACACTATAAGTAAACAAGGCCTCAAGTGGGGAACCTCCGCGGCGGGGAAGATGAGTGGCGGCGGTGTCGCTCCGTCCGCCCGCTGGGTTGTTTCCTCTTCGTCTCACCAACATGAATCCCTTCCTCACTTGTCCGCAAACTCTATATATCCCTTAACTATGCCTCGGCCGTAGAGATTTTGCTGCTGGGCCGGCCCATTAGTCTCGCTCAATAGACAAAATATTCTACGGATTATCCCCTCTAATCCCCTACAATACACTAGAAGTAAACAGATTAGTGGCGATTTTCCAGGAACCGGGATAATCCCCTCCGATCCTCTAAAATACACTATAAGTAAACAAGGTCTCAAGTGGGGAACCTCCGCGGCGGGGAAGATGAGTGGCGGCGGTGTCGCTCCGTCCGCCCGCTGGGTTGTTTCCTCTTCGTCTCACCAACATGAATCCCTTCCTCACTTGTCCGCAAACTCTATATATCCCTTAACTATGCCTCGGCCGTAGAGATTTTGCTGCTGGGCCGGCCCATTAGTCTCGCTCAATAGACAAAATATTATGGAAAATAATACGGAAAAGGTTATGTTGGACATCGCCCGCAGAGATTACCTTGGAGGGATTCGAACCTGGCAGCTCCAGTTAGGCGGACGGAGCGCAAGCCACTGGGCTACGCTCATGTTCGTGTTACAACTTCTTTATCATACCTTTTATAGTTTCCGATTTTCTGTTCTTCTTTCTTTTTCTTTTTCTGTTATTTTTTTGTATTCCGTTCTTTCTATTTCACTTATTTACTTTTATGTTTATTATTTTAGCTTATTTTGAAAATGGTTCCGCTTTTTGAAAATGGTTCGATTTAAAAAATGGTTATGATTTTCAAAAATGGTTTCTTTTTTAAAATGGTTCCTTTTTTTAAATGGTTCTGATTTTTGAAATGATTCCGATTTAAAAATGGTTTTGATTTTCTAAAATGGATCCGATTTAAAAAATAGTTCCGATTTTAAAAAATGGTTCCGATTTTTGAAAATATTTCTTTTTTGAAAATATGTTCTTTTTGAAAATGGTTCGATTTAAAAAATGTTTCCGATTTTCGAAAATGGTTCCTTTTTGAAAATGGTCCGATTTATGAAAATGTTCTATTTTTTGAAAATGGTTATTTCCGAAAATGGTTCCTTTTTTAAAATGGTTCTGATTTTTTATATTATTCTAATTTAAAAACTGGTTCTGATTTTCTAAAATGGTTCCGATTTAAAAAATGGTTCCGATTTAAAAAAAAATGGTTTCAATTTTTTAAAATATTCCTTTTTTGAAAAAATGTTCTTTTTGGAAATGGTTCAATTTGAGAAAAAATCCGGTTTTTGAAAATGTTCCATTTTTTAAATGGTTCATTTTTTTAAATGGTTACGATTTTTGAAAATGTTCTATTTTTGGAAAATGGTTCTTTATGTAAATGGTTCCGGTTTTTTTAAAAATGGTTCAATTTGAAAAGTGGTTCTTTTTTAAAATGGTTCCTTTTTGAAAATGGTTTTGATTTTTGAAAATGTTCTATTTTTTGAAAAATGGTTATTTTTGGAAATGGTTCCGGTTTTTTAAAAATGGTTTGATTTGAAAAATGGTTCTTTTCGAAAATAGTTCCTTTTTTAAAATGGTTCCGATTTAAAAAATGGTTCCAAATTTTTTAAATGGTTCCGATTTTTGAAAATGGTCCAGATTTAAAAAATGGTTCCGATTTAAAAATGGGTACAATTTTTTAAAATGGTTCTGATTTTTTAAAAGATTCCATTTTTTGAAAAATGGTTCTTTTTGGAAATGGGCTAATTATCCATATGGGATGCTATTCTGCACATCAAATAGGCCTGCTGTGGTGAATTGGGCCAGGATTTGGACTCATCTTTGGCTCAGTTTTAATATATGTAATGTCTCCAACGGGACTTATTTGGGAAAGGATCAAATTACGTTGGCTAATAGAAGTGCTCTATAGGTCAGCCGACATTTGTTAAATTGAATTTTGATTACATGCTACATCAACACCAAGTCGACGGGCTCGAACGACCTGTCGCCGCAGCAGGTTTCTTCCCAAATATGTTCATTTGTATTGTCCATTTGTCCCAAATGAGGCCTAATCTAATTATTTTTAGGAAAAGATCCAACTCTGCCCCGCTGATAGAAATGTAATGTTGGTCAACCCGCAGTTGCTGTATTGTCTTTTGATTTCATGTTGCATCAACACCATGTCGAACAGTCGGCCGTCCCCGCATAGCTCAACTAAAGGTCAAAGTCATGTACGTGATTCCCTCTAAGGAGCAGCCTTTCTTTCTCCCTCTCTTTCCATGCAATGTATCTCCTTCTCCTCCCACGCAAGAGCGCCTAATGTCTGATGCTCATTCAGCGATGATCATCCTTGGCCATCCCCCTCCTCTTCCATCTCGAATGGAGCTCACAAGCCAAGATCGACGCCATGGTATGTGTTTGTGTTGGATCGAAATGGCCGCTCACCATGTTGCCAAGCTCAATTTGGGTTCAGCAAATCCGCCAACAGCGGGGCTCCGGTGAGATGTTGTTATCGGCGAACCCAAGGCGGTGAGATTGGTGTAAAGATGAAGTTAGTTGATTAGGGGATTGTTTTAATGTTGTGTACGTTCGTTGTGCTTGTTGTGACGACTTTGGATGTCGATTGCAAATGTTACAATCATGTTGCAAGCATTTGTTGCAAAAAATGTTTTGATGTTGCATAAGTGTAATGATTTTTCTCTGCGATCCGGTGCGACCAATTTGATGTGTGCATCCACAAAAAATATGGTGCATGGATGTGATTGTTGCAATGTTTTTAGCAGGCACGGGATAAGTGATAACATCGGTGAAGATGCCCGGGAAAGGCGACCATGGCGACGCGGGCGTGCTGACGCCACCACCGGCCCGATCTCCCTGCTCTGGCGTCGTCTTCGACCACCGCGACAAGATCCAGCATCCCCTCCACACGCTCTCTCCTGCCTGGTGCGCGGCATGTAGCGGCGGAGCCTGCTATTGCCATGTGTCGCTTGGGTTTCGGCCGCCCCAGCCGCTCGCCCACAGGTCCGCCGCCGCCAGTCGCTCGCCCGGCCAGCCCAGAGGAGAAGCAGCCCCGCCGCCTCGAAGACCTCCTGCTTCTGCATCCATCCCGGCCGGTCGACGACGACAAGCTCACCTTCGCCCTTAAGCTCCGCCTAGCCTGTAGCTCGTCCAGGAAGTCGTCCTCGCCCAGGAGTCCCTGCATCAACTCGTCAGCCAAGCTTTGATTCATCTCGTCGCCGTGCTCGTCCCCAATCGTCTCCATGTCGTGAGCACTGCTCCCCTTCGGCTCTGATGTCTCGTCCAATAGTGCAAGAGCTGGAGGCCGCCTTGGGAAAGCTGGCTACGCGCACGTCCCTACCGGCTGCTCCGGCTCTGTCTGTCATCTCCACCGCCACGCTGGCAGCGGCCGGGTCCCTGTCGGCTGCTCTGACTCCGCCGGTCGCCACCGCCGCCTCAACGGCCATGGCCGACCTGACGCTTGGTGGTTGTTTGTGCGTGCCGGCTACTCCGGTCCCATCGGCTGCCTCCTCCGCCGTTGCGAAGGCTGCGGCCGCCCTACCCGCTCGCAAGGCCGACCTAGAATTTGTTGGCCATTTGGAGCGCGTTCACTCCCGCCATAATCCCTCCCAGCCCCGGCCAGCTGCATCGACGCCGCTGGCAGAAGCTCCTGTGCCACCTCCATGTCCGAACAGTGTCGACGAGCCCGTCCCCGTGTCTACTGTCCAGGAGCAGCGTCCCCAGCTTCGTCCTGCTGCATCCGCGACCACTTCTCCGACGCCTCCTTGCTCAAACTTGGCCCGCCTGACGGATGGGGGGCTTGGGTCTGACCCTGCTGTGAGGGTATAGGGCCTCGGGTCCTTGTCGCTGTCACGGGCTGCCTCGGGCGGCCTGGTCTCTTTGGTGGTGAGCTCCATCGAGGATGATGAAGAATTTGCTCCACTGACGCCGATGGCCTCCACCAAAGGGGTTGTTCCGGCTTGGTTCACGGCAAGGATGATGTGCGCCATGTTTAGGAGGCGATTGAGGAGCCCTGCGGTGGCCTCTCTGCTGCTCCCCACTCTAGGTGATGAAAAAGGCTAGATGCAGGTGGGTTGGGGCGGCTGTCCCGACCGCGTGCCATCGTCTCTGCTTCATGCAGAACGTCTTGACCGTAGCCTCGCCTTCAAGCGTTGGGCTCGAGGGAGGTGTTTTCGGTGCCTTGAGCGTGGCCACCAGGTCAGCACATGTCATGGGCCCTTCAGATGCATCCGATGTCGTTGTCCGAGTCATCGTGAGCGCTTCTGCCGTGTGTGCTCTCCTACTGCTTGTTCTCGCTCTCCGGATGCTCGGGCTCATTTTCCGGATGCCCGTGCTCCTTGCCAGCGGAGTCTTCTCCGTCCGCTCAACCTCGTCGCCCCTTGTCGCCTCAGAGTGGGGCCGGGGTTGTGTGCCACTCGTCGTTGCATCCTGCGGTGAAGCCAAGGCCCTCTCCTAGGTGTTGTGAGGAGTTCAGTGACTCCATGTTTCAGTCCCACTTTGCCTTGCTGTGGTTGGAGCTCCGTCAGCTAGTCGCGGACCGCATTGAGGAGGCGTCTCGCCCCCTTCGTGAAGAGGTGGCAAGCCTCAAGTTGTTGTTGGTAGGCATTGGTGGTCCTTTGCATCAGACAGAGGAATGTGCTTTAGATGGCATGGGGCTCGCCCCTATGCAAGTACCGTTTTCGCTTGACTCCACTGAGCAGAAATCGTCTATGGTTGAGTAAGCACTTCACTTTGGTTATTTCTCTCCTCGTGGTAGTCCTGCCCGTCGCCGCAGCTTGTTGCGACGGCTGTGACGGGGGCCTACCCTTCGGGTGTTCCACCATGAGGATACCTGATGCACGTGCAAGCTAAGGCCCACGGATAGGCCTGCCAACAATCAGCGATCAAGTTCCATGAAGGATGGCCCAATAAGATGGTGTACGCCCCAAAATTAGTAAACCCTAAGTCGGTAGAAACTTACCTTACCTGTAAACCTAATCGGTTGTGAATCCCCGAGACCCAGCCTCCTATATAAAGGCTGGGAGGGCCGCCGATCTAGGGCACGCAATACTCATACCACCAAACCCTAGCGAGATCGCACCTCGCCGGACGCCATTGTAGCTCCTTTGTACACCTCATACATCAATAACCAGACAAGCAGGAAGTAGAGTGTTACCCTCCGGGGTCTGAACCTGGGTAAACCTTGCTTGTCAGCCGACGATACTACCAACGCTACCACGTCTCTCCCCCTCAATCTCAACCCTAGGTACCGAACCATGGGATTTGATGTGTTAACACCACGTCAGGCTGCCTCTGAGGCGAGGACATAGGCGGGATCTTGACTCCGGTCCTGCAGATCACATCAGAGCTTCAGGAGTCATGTGGGGATTCATCTATGGTAATTCCAATGGGACTGGGCTCTTTTAGTGGAGCTTTGGTTGCTTCTGTCACTTACTCGTCTTTGAGTGACCAGGTTGAAGAGACAGCTATGTTGGCGCCTAACTCTGAGGCCCTGTTTGGCAAAGAGGTTTATGACTTGCTTGTCGGTTTGGAGGCGGCTTGCCCTGGATATGGCAAGAATATTGCTTTGCGTCTTGGCAGGGCATCGGACAGTGTATTCATGAATGTGGAGAAGTCTCTCAGAAAGAGGGCAAGAAAGAAGATTTGCGGCCGAAGGAAAGCTTCCGCTTTTTCTTGATTGTTGAGCCCTTTTGAGGTTGTCGTGTTGTGCTAGGTTGGGCGAGTAGTCATTTTCTTGTGGTTGTTGCTCTTTGTAGTTGTGTGGGCTCCTCCCTATGATGTTCGTTGTATGGTTTTCGTTCGGTTTCTCCCGCAAAATAAACCGGACACCTTCTTCTTCTTCTTAATAAATGGATAAGGCAAAGTTTTTATCTTAGTTTCAAAAAAACAAAGCAATGTTTTTAGCATGTCTTTGATGTACTGCCAAAAGAAAGGTTGCAAGCATTACTAGCTATATAAAAGCAGTGCGAATTCTCGCGCTGAGAGCGCTCCGCTTACTGTAGAAGCTACAGTAGTCACTGTAGTAAATCTACGGTGTTCTACAGTGGCTCGATCCGCGCCGTCGATCAGCGATCGGACGGCTCTCAGCACATGTCCGTGACGGTTTTGCAAAAAGGCCCCTCCATAAACGGGAAATCAACCCGCAGTCCAGATCTCTGCGCTAAATTAGACCTATTTGAATTTACAAGAAACATCACGGATTTTTTTGCAAAATGCCCTGCAGAAATCCCCTCCCCTTCTCTTCCGCGTGCGGCAGCGAGGTCGCCGCCGTAGGCCGCCGCCTCGCGCCGTAGTTCCGGTCCTCCCCGCATGCATCGGAGCCCACCACGGCCTCCGCCGTCGCCGCCCCCACCTTCTCGCCGACGGACGCCTGCCGGGCCGCCGCGCCGGCGCCGGAATCGACGCCGCCGTCGTGGCTGCCTCCGCCGTGTTGGCGACCCGCCCCGGCCGCTCCGGCGACCTAGGCGTGGCGGCGCCGCCACCTACGGGCGCCTTGCGCTCGCGCGCGTCCGCGACGCCCCGCGCACCTCCCATAACACGGCAGCGCGCCGCCGCCGTGGTCGTCGCCGCCGCGGGACGCTGCGGCCAGGGTCGTCCACTGGTGACGTCAGCGTGACGTCACCGTGGCGGCAGGCTGGGCTGCTGGGCCGTTCCGTGGTTTTTTTTTCCTTCTATGCAAAAACTTTGCAAATTTTAAAACACATCTCCAAATCAATTCGAACAAAATTCGAAAAAACCGAGGAAAATAAAAATAAACATTTCAAATACTTTGGGACCTTTTCCACCCTATTTCAAATATAATTTGCATCAAGTCAAGTGGGCCCCACTGTCTGTCACAAATTCCAACAAATGTAAAACAAATTACAAATTCAGTAGCATTAAATTTACACTCCATCAAAATACGGGAAATGAACAAAAAAATGAATGATATTCACGTACGCCATACGATCGAATTTTAAAATTTGAATATTCCTAAAATTTTAATTGTCACACAAAACTTAACGTTCCGTAAAACGTTCCGTAAACGTCAAAAATAATTATAATCTGAATATCTTCTCAATTTGCCAAATCTTCGAAAACTAAACAGCTTTTAAATGTAAACTTTTTTACAATTCCAACAATTTCCAATCTCGAAGAACTTTCAAACGTAAGAGCTTTCAAGTTTAAAAGTATTTTCTCCAATTTCACTAAATCAAAATTTGATGAATGCTCACAAAGTGCATTCTCCCTAATTATATCTGGAGATATTCAAAATGACAAATTGTTTCTTTTCGTTTACATGTTTTCATTTTTTCTACTTTCTTTTCTTTTTCTATGACTTATCCCACTGTCACCAAGCTTACATATTTATTGACAATTCATCTCCTTACATATTTCACACTTCAATTTGAAACCATATTTGATGATTTCAATTACACTAACATATTTAGAGGTAATATAACTTAAAACTCTCGAATTATGTAGCTACATTTTAAAATGCGTGCCTTCATAAATATTTAAACAGAATGCAAATTCATTTTCTCTAATTCTGGAATGAATTTTTAATTGACCTTAATGCATGCTCACACGATGTATTCTCACCAATTGTTGAATTAAATTTACTATTTAAGAAAACCATCAAACACATTATATGAAACCAAAAAAAGAATAATATTTATAAACAATGCTAGGTTGAGCCCTTTTGAGGTTGTCGTGTTGTGCTAGGTTGGGCGAGTAGTCGTTTTCTTGTGGTTGTTGCTCTTTGTAGTTGTGTGGGCTCCTCCCTATAATGTTCGTTGTATGGTTTTCGCCCGATTTCTCCCGTAAAATAAACCGGGCACCTTCTTCTTCTTAATAAATGGACAAAGCAATGGTTTTAGCATGTCTTTGATGTACTGCCAAAAGAAAGGTTGCAAGCATATGAAAAAAAAAATGTTGCGAACATGGTGGTTTTGGTGCAATGATCAAAGGGGATGTCTTACATGAAATCTTACGGCTCTAGGGTGGCCGATCTTTCCCAGTTCTCCCGTTTTAGGCAGGTGATGCCTAGCGTGAGCCGTATTTTTATTGCTAAACGAAATTCTAACTGTTTGAAATTTGAACACCAATTTCAGTTACACACGCCGGTGTGAAACGAATTCAGAGACACGTCGCCGTTTCCGTACTGGGTGGCTTAATCACGCCCTGTCGTTTCCGCGCGCGGTTCTGTGTGTGCAACGCGTGTCAATTCGCGTTGCCGTCAGATAAAAATATCTGCCAACAAACAGATCACCAGCTAGCTATTGCTGGTTCAGATGAGAGAGACCTGCTAAAAAAAACAAACAAAACCCATCACCTCGGTGTGAAACGAAAGAGAGGAGATGAGAGGGGCACATCGCCGCCATCTGCTTGTCGGACCAAGATGTGGTACACCTCCTCACCTCGCATCGCATTAGCTAGCAAGCGCGTGCGAGATAGGCTTTCGATCTGTGCGTGGCCCACACACGCGTCCAGGGCAGCACGCATCACACGTCGACCTTTGGCCAAAATTCAGGAATTCTTCTTCAAGACGGAAAAAAAACTCCATCATTACGGGAGGTCAATAATTGTCTGCATGAGGCAACCACACCTGGCAGAGATGTCGGATTCACCTCTATATCTGCATCCGTTTCCGATTTCTGCATGGTGGTCGACAAGATAGCTAGCACTCCATCCATGATCCATCGCCATAAAATATCTTCTCTCTTTTCTATGGCTTGAGCGCAAGGCCTGCTTTATGAGAGTGCTCCATGGAAATGTGTAACATTTATGTGCTAAGAAATGTAAGAAAATAATAATCTTGAGGATCATCTAGCCAAAGTACACTCGGTGCATGGTGATTTAAAAAAAGCTTATTAAGCCGGAAGCAGTTTGATCTGTACATCAAGCTAGATAGGCTATCTAGCTTGAAAATAGTCATAGCCAAGCTAGCCAGGCAGCAAGACGTGCATGTCCACCTGATCGATCAACCAGGCTGCTTGCCAAATACTGTAGCTTCTATGTGCGCATCTCCGGCGACCTGAAGTAATTTGTACGTGGGATCCAAATATGTTTCTTCTTTTAATCAACGATATGCATGGATGACCAATGAACAGGGTCGGTCCACAGGTTTTCGGGGCCCTGGGGCAAGATGCTGAGAAGGGGCCCCTGATGACATTTGTAATGATGTAATTGTATTTCATAAGCAATCGAGTATTTTCCACGAACAAAACGCAGTCGAGTAAGCAGTATAGATCGGCGATCTTTGAATATAAAACGGACACCCCAAACTGTTAATTTGTAATGATCGAACGAACCACACAAACAAATAAACTTCTACAAAAGATAGCTTTTCACATAAAAAGCTTGTGTATTACCATGGGATATGGTGTAAATGGACGAACATGCCATGTGTATGAACTTACATCAGTTTCCATCATCCCTAGTCTGCTGTTTTCTTTGCTCCATCTCCATCTTCACTGGAAGAAAACTCTCCAACACGAGAGCAGAGCTGTTTAAAGTGAATAACGAGATCAGGGGGAGGACAAAGGCGTAGCATCCCTGAGCGATCTGGAACAAGTAGAACATTGACAAGGAGAGAGAATTGGGAACGAAATTGTGTCTTTGGTCTCCATTAATGGTTGCCGTGATCTCGGAATCGGAAAGTCACGGGAGCGCTGGCGCTGTTCTCTAGGATTGGTAATTACAGAATTAGGGGGCGAGGAGACGAAGCAGTACGGTAGCGCTCGAGGGATCCAGCGGTAATTGTAGATTGGTTATTGCTCAACTGCGTGGTGGGTTTGACCCTTTGCTCCTTGGGCCGTCCTAATTTTTTCTCTATTTTCCTGGACCTAAGGCGGAAACATATTTCAGTTTATCGTTGAACTACTACCTGGGTTGGGGCCCCTGTCTCCCGAGGGCCCGGGGCGGCCGCCCCGCTGCCCCGCCCTATGGGCCGGCCCTGCCAATGAAGAAAAACAAAAGGATTAAAAAACAACGTGAAGTTTATCAAGAAATCAAAACAATTAAAGATTCAACCCAACTAGGAAAAAAATGGACACCAGGTATGAAGAAATATGCAAATCTAGAACCTGAACAGAAGAGAGGAAAATGCGCGCGAGAAACACAGAAGTATGCAAATATGTAGCCAAAACAAAACAAATCTAGAAAAGAACAAATTATACCTAACCGCAAGTTTAAACGCAACAAACCATGTAAATTGTCAATTGAGATAAAGAACACTCCACGTATCGGAACAGAAGAGGAAGTTAGTGCATCTATGATGCATTAATGTATACGAAGAGGTCATATGAGATAAATTTATATCAAGTTTTCACAAAGATAAAAATGTATCAACATATATTTTTAACTATCGAGTTATTTTTACTGTTGTGTGAACTTGATGCTCATCTGGATAAATTCTTTTTATTCTACGTAGATCACTTAACTTTGGGGTAAAATATGGTTTGTGCCAGTCAAAAATTGTATTTTCACCACCGTAGCAGCGCACGGGCATTCAGCTAGTTAAAAATAATATGGACTGCGGTGTGACATACTCCATCCGTTCCAAATTAATTGACTTCCATATATCCAGAGGCGGAGTCAGGACCTAAAGGCTATGATGTCCATTTTAAATCTGTGTTGTCTAATACATGTGTTTTAACTAATTTTTTTATTTTTCTTAATGATTTAGGCATGTATATAAAGGATTTGTCAAAAACCTGTGTGGTCAACTGACCACACATGTCACTACTTGGCTCCGCCACTGCATATATCAACGTTTGAATGTATATGTACATGTAACATGTCTAGGTACATCCAAATGTAGATATATGGAAGTCAATTAATTTGGAACGGAGGGAGTATTTTGCACAGGTCACATCCCATATGGTATTGTAAAAAAACACTATCGGATGGTATTTGTCAACCGGGTGATCTTACGCTGGTATATTCAGAGATGGATAAGCAGAACCAAATTAAAGTTGGAGCAAACACCGATCGGACAAACAAGCAGAGATATACTAGCCAAGATATCTGCAAGCACCTTGATCAAAATTGTCATGATATATATGTAGCACCAGAACAAAATTGTCCCTGGAAGGTGATGTGCGGTAATTTTACATGGACCGGTTTACATCAATCGGGATGCAAGCAGAGCAGCCTGTATTTACAACTCCCAGTACATACTTACACGCAAAGGAAAAAAAAAGTTCTTTCCTCACTCTCTCCCTCTCACTGTCACTCTACGATTGCTGCTTCATTGCTGCAATCGATCAAGAAGGAAGGGCTAGAGAAGATTGAAGCAGTCTTCAGAATATCTTTCGAGATCCGGCCACCAGGCGAAGCAGCAGCTCGGACTCTGATCACGTCATCAGAAGGCGCAGCAGGAAGAGAAGAGGCGGCTCCAGGCTGCCGACTCGGCGTCGGCACGCCTCCTCCGCCGCCGTTTCTTCCCGTTGGAGACGGCGGCGGCCAAGGCGCCGGAGTTGGGCACCGGTACGTAGACGTACTTCCGCGGCGCGCTGCCGTCCATGCCGCTGAGCATCTCCCACATGACGTGCACATCGTCGTACTCGCACGTCCGCACCTCCCTCTGCAGCTCGCCAGGCCGCTGCGCCGGCGGCCGAGCCGCGCGCGGAGGCCCAGCCACACCCGCTTCACCGGCACCGCCGCGCGGCGAAGGCAGGACGACGACATGCTTGGACTAGTGCGCTCGCTGGGGGCTAACTCCGTTGCGCCGCTCTTCTCTCCGATCTCGCTGCGCTGGCCGGAGAAAATCTTTTGCTCTGCTCTGCGGCTGCTGTTGCTTCTCTGTATCTGATTCTCTGTGTGGTGTGTGGCGGATGCTGGGCTCTGCTTTATAGGGCGGGCGAGCGAGGGAGGCCGCGAGACTGAGTGAGGAGGGTGAACAGAGGAGCACGTTTGTTCTGTCGCGTCGACGTTTCTTACGGTCTTCTTTACCCGACGTACGGCGTCCTCTGTTGCCAACTTGTCACGGAGCTCGCTCACCGTCTGACGAGGACGCGCCGGAGTCCGGCGAGCGACCAGGTGGATGGATGGCAGTCGGCGCCCCTTTCCGCCGCGCTCCGTCACGTGCACATTTACTGGCGCCACAGGACCAAGCGGCTAGAATCAGTTGGCCGTCACTGTACGTACCCTTCATAGCACCGATCATTTAGATGCGAATTCGTTTTCTTCCAAGTACTCGATAACTTGAGTTACTTCTCGTATCATGTACATACGCACACTCTGTTGTTTTGCTGTGATTTAAATTTAATTAAGATAAATGTTAACTTCTGTTGGAGAGAAGAGAGGTCAGTGGCTGGTAGGATTGGGCCGAATCCCCCGTGGTACGGATCGTTACCGACATGGATTACGCCATCGCTACTATAAACACATCTTGTAACCAGTTAGTTTGGGGTAAGTCAAAAGTTGTAACTCCTCATCGTTATTTGTACTCTCCCGAAAAAGTAAAGTTTTTCTAGCCGGCGCTCGTAGTTTTTTACTCTTCTCACTGGAGGTTTTTTTCCACGTTAAAATCTCGTATCCTCGTGTGTTACTCTTGCTTTCATTCATCGTTTTCTTGCCTGTCGTGTATAACATAAACTACACAGGTGCGCGTGTCTCGTAATCACACCGCGCCCCAGTTGTCACTCAGCGTCAGGATCAAACGCCCAGGGTTAATTACTTGGACAGCACTGATTCACTGCGTGAACTATTCTGAAACAATCTTTTGATTGTCAGAGCCGAATTATTTGTTCTTCTCGCCTGGAAAAATTGGGTCCCTCTTTCATATCATACAATTATGTGATACATGCATGCACATCATTCTGAAGATGGACGGGGACATATATTTTGTGAACTGTTGCCAGCCGATATAGACAGTAGCGATGGGTGCATGATTGATCGAGCCGTGTTAATATGGAGGAGAAATGTTCAAGGTCTGCGCAAATAAATTTGATCGAAATGAAGTACTTGTGTACAGTTACAAAAAGTACTTGTGTACGACTAGTAGCTATCCGTGAACTTCACAACCAACGGCAGAGCTTCTGCGTCCGGTTTCAGAAAAATACAATGTACTCCCTCCGTTCCAAATTAATTGACTTGGTTTTGTGCAAATATGGATGTATATATACTTGTATGATGTCTAGATACATCCATGTGTAACCAAATATGTGTCAATTAAATCCGAACGGAGAGAGTACCTGTCTAAACACTAAGTAGTAGTAGTTGTAAACTTGTTTGGGTAGATGCCACCGGTGGTGGCCTAGATGCTGCAGTTTATGATGTCTGAGCACTCATCCTTGCCTTTGTTGCAAGAAGGTGCTTCTTGTGTCCGTGGGGTCCAGTTTTGCTTGACCAGATCGGGGCGTCGTGCAGCTGCTAGGCGGGGTTGTCTGTGTGTGTTGATCGGGGCAGTTTGTTGTCATGGCGAGCACTTGAGGGATTTCCACCCGAGGCTAGGAAGGCGGCTAGCGGGGCCATCATCCACTCGAGGTGGAGGATATGGAGGGAGAGAAACCGGAGGACCCGCCGCACTGTGGAGATCTCGTCTGTGAAGGTGGCGGCGTTGGTGTGGGAAGAGGTGGCGCAGCGGGCTTACGCCCACCTTCACAGACGAGATCTCCACAGTGCGGCGAGGTGGCGCAGCGGGCAGAACGACTATCATGTTCCTCAAAAAAAAACTTGTAATACTAACGTAAAATAATTCATTACGTGTAACTTTAGTTTTGTTTTTTGTGTGGAAATAGACGGGTGTAGTGTTCTTCACTCAGCTGCACAAAGAGTGATTAGGGAGTTCTCGGTTTTTTTAAACGAGCCAAAAGCTTTGCCTTTATATTGATATTGATATAGAAGGAGAAAACATAGAGCGGCCAAGGCCAAACCAAAAAAACACTACATTTTAAGTTGTAATTTTGGCCAAATGCTTCGCACCAGCGAGGATCCAATTACTGTCCTCATCCCTTATCTTCTGCATCAGGTGGATGGCATCACATATTTGTTGTTGAAAATATGCTCATTCCTTTCCTTCCATATCTTCCATGTGATCAGCGTGATGGCTGTTTTAACCCCATCGGGAATGCAGTGGCTGCCCGAGACGCCGCCTCCCAAATATTGAAGCACCGTGCCCCGTCCGGATCCCACGCAAATCGGTAGGGAGGGACATGACAGCCATGAGGCTGCAGCCTGCCATATTCGCTTGGAGAAAGAGGGGGGGGGGGGGGGGGGGGGGGGGTCTCGGTTAATTGTCTATTCTCGTGAGCTATCACCTCCCCTTGATTTCTTTACCTCTAAATTAAGTAAGATATCACCTGCATGCTACGATCGATGATCTTAACTACTCCTACTTGTCTTGTTGCGACGACCAAAGCTGCAGTTAAATCTGCTAATTGAGCATGGCTATCTGCCTGACCAAACAGGGCGAAACATGCACCCATATCACAAAGTACGTACTTTTCACATCTTCGATCCCTCATGCCAATTGTTGTTTACTGATCTTGACCCCTATTTTCAAAGTTAGCACTCTCTTATTTTACTTAACCTTGCTGCTGATTGTCTAACTGACTCATAGTGATATATAGGACCCAACATAATATCTCATTGCTGCTTTGGCTGTTCACCTTGTTCCTTTGATGAGACGAAATCCTTACAGCCAATTTCTCAGTCGGTTGTGTGCATCCTTTGAATGTGCTGGGGCACGTTGTCCATTTCGAAAAGAAAAAAAATGCTACTACCTTATTTATGATGATTCTGAACTTCTATTGCAATGTTGTGTTCATTCTAAAAGGTTGATTTTTCTTTGTACAAGAGTTGATTTCATGTTCCATGCGTGATATGATTTTTCTCAGTAATTTATTGCTGAGAATTTGTTGCATACACATAAAAAATGTTATTGGACGGACATTTTTTAAGTGATGCAACTTTTCTGCTTGATTTTGACATACTATAATAAATACTGCGACCCGTACACACAAAATTTGCTACAAAAGTTTTATTCTACAACGGCGTCTCATAGCATCTCGGCGTTGTCGACCGCAGTGGCGCGCGGCTCTTGCACGGTGGAGACGTCCCTGCTGCTGCGGACGAGGGGCTCCGGGCTTCGCGACCCATCTGGGTCCTGGCGGGCCTGAGCCTCAAGACTGTGGCGGTAGGCGGCGTCGGGATGCCTGGTGAAGCCAGTTGCTTGGCACTGTGGCGGTGCCGGCGGCCGGTCAGGCGGCGGCGGGCTGGATCCACACTGGCCAGTCTCGTCGGTTCGGATTGAATAAAGGTGGAAGTCCTGGATCTTTCTAACACCAAGACGAAGATTTACTTGATGCAGCTCTTCATTGATATGCCGGATTGTCGAGTTCCGGAAGGCTCTGCCAGCGAACTCCATTGGGCAAATCTAGCCTGGAGATTGACGGATCGGGTGGGATTCGGTCGCGCGCAGCCATGTTTTTTTCTGACCGTTTGGTTTCAGAGATAGCGTTGCGAAACTCTGCAGTCTGTTGCCATCATGGATTTGTCTTTTGTTCCATGATGAAGTCAGAGTGCGGAGAATGGCATGGAAGCCGAGATTTAAGGACTTGCAATGGTGGTTCCAGTCCTGGTGGGATGAGGGATTGGTTAGGTGATTCGTAACTTGGAACAGCAGCAACGGCAAGAGGGGGCGACAGCACAAGAGAAGTTCAGAGTCTAAACTTCAGGGTGAAAACTCAAGATCTGACCTTAATTGGTTGTGCCTGGCAATTGCCTTGGTGAAGGCATTGTTTTTGCGAGTGTGGACTTTTTTCGGGTGAAAACCTATGATCTATGATCAGGGCGACGACGGCGCTTGAGCACTATTCCCTTCTTGGAAGCGTCGCTTTTGGAGAAGTTGATTTTCTGGTACTATTTTGGTGGGGTTTGGTCTGCTGTAACAAGGAATGGATCACTGTAGCTGAACTTTTTTTTATAATTCTTCTTTTTATTCTGCGCTGTGTGTATCCGTGGGGCCGCTAGGGCACGTGTTGTTGCAGAAGCTGGATGTAATTGGTATCATCGCGATATTAATATGCTTTTTATCTAAAAAATTAATTAAGTGAGATAGGACGGCAGGGAGCGGGAAGGCGGCCGATCAGGCGTTGTCTCTGTCCGGCCGACGCCTACCCCGACCTTTCGGTTGTGCCATTGTAGCCAGTGGAAAATCTCGTGTTGTGGGTTTCCTGAACTGCTTTGTCTGTTATCTCTTATCAGAGGATGTCTGAGCAACGGAAAACGGGGAATCCTTTTTCGAAAGAGTAAACCATGCCAATTGTTCAGGCACTAAAGTCTTCAGTGGCTTGGACCTGTCAGGTTAACTCAGATAACAGCTGATAATCAAACTGTAACTGCTTGTCTGTTTCAGAGTGTGGCGTGATCCTGGGTAGCTGATGCCGAAACACGCCGGCAAGAATCAAGATTCGACGTAGCATTCGAGCACTGAGCGCTAGATTGCATTTGCAATCACGTTGCAGGTAGCCTTTCTTTTTTGTCTCTCTTCTTTTCTCGGCAGATATTTCTGACCTTGTTCGTGCGTGCTTGCTGCAGATAGTAGCTTGCAACGATGCCCACTAGCCAGTTACACGCACTCGGCCACCATTTCACTCTCTTGAGGTGACCATGGACACTCACTCCCCACTCTGAATTTCTCAGGATATAAGACAAGAATTATTGGCCACTGATTGAGTCCTTGAGTGCCATAGATACATAAGGTGATCAATAATTCAGGCTTATTAATTTAGAGATAGACGGACACCTGGATCAACGCACTCGTGTCCTCCCAGATCCGGCGTATAGATTAGATTGTTGACGTCGATCGGTCGGCGGAGACCTTAATGGACTTACCAAATTTTGCAACCGTTTGTTGGGGCCTCCACTCAATCAGTCAATCTTCACCGGAGGTATATAGCAAAAAGGACGTACGTGTCTCTTGGGACTGTGCAAGGGACGCAATCATGAGACGGGATTCAGCATTCCAGTTGCTCAGTGTTGTGCAGCATTTCCAACTGTTGATCTAACGCGTAGCGCCGTAGCGCTATTCTATGAAATTCTCTTTCTCTGGAAATTTCAGATTGCATCTTGCCGAGTTGTGCACGCATGCAGCAATGTGCATCTGTAGCTAAGCATGTTCACTGAGAAGAAATTCTGGTTTTTGTTCGTTCCGTTGATTAGACTGTTCTCAGTTTATTCTTTTTTTTATTTGCTAGGGAGAGACCGTATCTGCAGCACAACACGTTGCACAAGTACATGGGGTATTGTATGCAAAAAAAAACTGGGTTCTCCTGACAGTCCATCAACTACTTCAGCTTGACTGACAGCAGGCAACCAAAGCGAGTTATCTTGAGTTT
Organism: Poa pratensis; assembly: GCA_947311845.1. Taxonomy (NCBI): domain Eukaryota; kingdom Viridiplantae; phylum Streptophyta; class Magnoliopsida; order Poales; family Poaceae; genus Poa; species Poa pratensis. The sequence goes on from CAMZMU010000046.1 coordinate 14,787,580, forward strand.
TCTTATCAGTTTTGTGCAACACAAACTGCTCCTCGCTTTTGACTGAACCTTTCAGGATTCAAAGTGAAACAATATCTTCATGATTGACAAACCCTGTCGATAACCAACTGAACGGGGACCATCCCAAAGAATTAGGATACATATTCCACTTTAAGAACTAGTACAACAAAATAAGAGTCAAGTCATCGCTATATCTTTTTTTTGACAAGGAGCTCGTGTACAAGATCAACAAGTGAAAGAACACACACACACGATCAGAGGCAAGATCGAACTCACACGCAGCGATCGCAGAACCGCCGAACAGCTCACCGTCTTCAACCGCCAGCAGCCGCCGGAGCCAAAAAAGGCAGCCTCACCACGCACCGGAGAAGCCAGCTGGAGCAACCTTGTTGAGCAGCCGCAAGAGCCAGCTAACGCAAGCATCAGCATCTGCACGATGAACGAACATCGGCCTCGAGCTGACCCTCCACCGCCATCGCCGCCTCGCGCCGGAGACGACCACGACAGCACCGCCCATCTTCCACCGCACCCTCTGCAACCAACAACGAGGAAGAAGATCCGCCTGCAAACTCCTGGATGGGTTAAGCAGAAGCACCAACTCCGCCGGAGCGGAGACTGCCGAACCCCAAAAGGCCGAGCAAGCGCCGCCACCACGGCCGCCGGCTCGGGAAAGAGCACGCCGCAGCTCCGAAGAGCAGCGGCCGCGCCCGCAACGGCAGAACTGCCCTGGGCCCCCGCCTGAGCACCAGGAACAGAGGAGGGATCTGCCGCCACAAAAAGCCTCTCCCGCCGCGTCGCCCTCGCCACAACGCCGCCGGCAGGCCACCCACGCACACCTAGTTTATAAGCACAGCGGGATCCGTCGATTCCCCGACCTCCCGCCGCCGGAGCGGCCGCGGAGGCGAGGGATCGAACGGATCGCCGCCGGCGAACTGGTCTGCGACGGTTTCGCCCAAAAATCGCCTACGCTCACTGTAGCAGGTGGGGAGCGAAAGGATAGGGTCGGGGGAACTGCTTTAAAGCAAGTCTACAGATGAGAGAAAGCAAGGGGTATTACTGTATTAATTAGCTATTCTTTTTTAAACTACTTCAGCTTGACTGACAGCAGGCAACCAATGTGCTTTGTGTTGAGTTTTTTATCATAGAAAAATTGTATGTTCTTTGTACTCTAAAATACTCCCTTTTGTTTTAAACTTGTAATATGGAGTAACATCTTACATTATGAGACGGAGAGAGTTCAAGCTTACCACCAAGTTTTGTCCAAAGAACCTTCTCCTCTTTGCTGACTGAAACTTCCACAATAAAATGAAACATTACTATCATCATCATTGACAAACCCTGTTTATTACCAGCTGATCAGTCACCATCGCAAACAATTAGGATATTGTCCCCTTTAAGAACTAGTACAACAATTAGAGTTAAGTCATATCTATCTCTTTGCACATTTTCTCATATATTCTTTCCATTTTACAGATGTGAGAAAGCAAAGGGGTATCACTGTATGAACTATTCTTTTTCAGAGAATCGGAGAGCAACAATAACTGAATTCATTCAGTTGAAGGCTGCGCAGTTGTGGCGTATGTTTCCCTGGGACGCGTCGGTCTTGACCCCAATGCGGCCCATCTTGGTTATGGCTGCCACGAAGGCCTGGTCGAAGGCGGCCTCGCTCTTGGCCCAGGCATCTACGGTGGGCCTGGACCTTGGGTCGGTGTAGAGCAGCTGGTCCGAGCTCAGCACTCCCATTCCGGTCTGCAGGTTCTTGAAGTATTGGTTGTCGAAGGCCGAGGCGTCACGGTGTCCATGGGCACGGCTGTCCGAGCGTCCACGTTCGGCGGGCACGATGACTGCAGCTGGGCCGCGAACTTTGGGCTCAACGTCGGGTCCACGGTTGGCCGCAGCCGGGTCGCGAACGTGCTGCAGTGGGCCAGTCCCACGTGTGACCTCCTGCATTTTGTTCAACAAGGCAGCATAAGGATTTGTTCAGCAAAGGAAAAATGGTACACAAACATAATATCGGGATTGAATTTTTGTCGTGAGTCATGAACTCATGAGGTCTTCGATATCTCAACCGTTAAGATAAAGTGAGAGCCTTAGCCTCTAAAAAGGTGTATAAAATCTTGATGGCAGATTTAACCATGTTGCAAACTCCAAATATATCCATGATGTCTCATTTGATTATATGAAACTCGATCGAACGAACCCACTGCCTTTTGATTCGCCTTAAAATTAAGAAAACAATCAATTGAAAATGATAAAAAAGTGGTCACATGTTTGACTCGTTTTCCTTTGCAATGGTCTGCACCATCTTCCTCCGCCTCGGCTACAGGCTCATGCATACCATTGACCCGCCGTTCATCTTCTTACCATCACCTCCACCCCTGTCTTCGCACAAATTTTCTAAGAACATGTTTGGTTGGGCTACATGTTATCAGATTACCACCATCATCTCATGGTATTCAGCGGCGGAGCTGGTATAGAACCATCTGAACCCAACAAAATCCATCAAAACTTTGTTAAGAAGTCTGTGATATTGCTAACTAGTGGAAGATTGCGCTACAATACCAAGAGCTGAACCCAATGACTTTTTGCTCTACCTTTGCCCTGATGGTATTGGGGCTATTAGAGTTTGTAGTGGCTAGTGGCCCGCAATCAGATCACACGGGCTAGTGCAAGGTGTGCTCCGTTACCACCATGGTGATTTCAATGCGTCTAGCTGATGCTCGACACAGAAGCCTCTCCTTGGCATGGCAGTGGGGGCAGGCGATGACATCCTCTCACTCTCGCTGCCTCCATGATATTGATCGTTAACCGAACACAGTTAAGGGATACCTTCCCTTACTGTAACCAAGCAAATTAGAGAATCGACCACCACCAACACCAATCCTTTCATACTGTGATTTCTGGAAGCCGAACACCTTCTAACTGTGAATCAATTAATTAATCACACCAATTCCCACTCCGCAGAGGAGGGAGGAGCTAGAGCACGAACATTGACGTGGATCCAAAGGTGAGAAGTTTGACTGACCCCACCCCGGAGAAAAAAGCAGCCCGGCGCCGGAATATATTTCTGCAATCCCGTAGATAATCTAAACTACAGTTCATTATTATGAAGCTGATGACCAAAGATGGCATGGCATCGTGATCGCGGCACAGGGGATCATGGGTCGGCAAGTTGTATTCTAGTATCGTCGTATTCAACGTCTTCCCCATTGATGGGCCCGGTCAAGAAGTCGGCGGCTTTGCACACTCCAAAACAGGACAGGTAATAGCCTGGTGTCCGATTTGGAAATGTGTGCAAGCTCGGGTTACCCACCTAGCACTCATCATCGTCCAAACTAAACTCCAACTCGATCTCGAAGTGCAAGCTAAGCAAATGCAACCGATCGATCGACTCCGTACACCATCGACTTGAGCACAATTGATTGACTAATTTACGTACCGGAGAGGGCGATCATGTCGGTCTGCGAGAGCCCGTTGGAGGCGAAGAGCGCCGTGAGCTTGTCGAGGGTGGACGACGGCGGCGCAAGCTTGCCCGTGACGCTGGTCGCCGTGGAACTCAGCCCGTCCAGCCGCCCGAGCTCCACCGCGTACGCCGGCCCGCCGGCCAGCGCGATGGCGTCCCTGGTGGCCATGGTCAGTATGTCGGCGCAGGAGACCTGGTTCCGGCACCGTGGCACGGCGTCCAGGGCCGCCTTGGCCTTGATCACCGCGTCGAAGCCGTCGCCGGCGAGCGACAGGTTCGCGGAGGCATCCTTCTCCGCGGTGTTGTTGGCCGTGGACGCGATCAGCACCGACGCGTCGCACCCCTGCGTACACACACAGTTGTTCATGTATCAACGCGGCTGGCCACATGCGTGCCGTCGCACAGCGCCGAGCCGGCCGTGACATGGACGCGCACGCGCGCGTAGGCGACAATTAAATCACGGCGGCATGCATATTTGTTACCTGGACGAAGCAGTCGTGGAAGTAGAGGTGCACGAGGGCGCCGACGGTGATGAAGGTCTGCTGGAACTTCTTGGCCACGGCGCCGCGGACGATGGTCTCCACGTCGGGGCACACGCCGGCGTAGTGGTTCCGCCGGAGCTGCGCCGCGCACACGGTGGCGCTGGCGGCCACCACAACGGCTACGAGGAGGAGGAACCTCATGTCACGCCCCCGTGCGCCGGCCATGTCGTTTGTTCCCAGCTTAGCTTAGCGTGTTTCACCGCCGCTGCAATGGCGTACGTAGTTACGTGCAGTGAGGGTGGTAGCTGTATGGTGGAGCGCGAGGCGAATTAGCGGCGACGCCAAGTTTGAGTTCTGTTGGTGGGGCCGGCACCCAACGGAAGAGGAGGATAAGGTCAGACGGAACGCCACTGATGGATGGTGGTCTCCATTAAACTGAAAGTGCAAACAGTGAGTGTGCGTTGCCTTCGTGACAGTGATCTGAAAACGATGCAACCTTTTTCTTTTGCGAGGTGAAAACGAGGCTACTTAAATATTCCAGAACCCAAGAAAAATCAGGGCCTGGATATGATACCTGTGCAATTGCAAGAGAGTGTAGAGGGAGTTTGCTCGTCTCGCTCGAATGCTCGTTGTTTAGTTACCGGGTACTGATCAAATTATAAATTCACAAAATTCCACCTCTGACGTCGTCAAATTCTAAGAGGATACACGATGAGTGTGCCCGGTAGAAAACTTCTAACCTTTACAAGTTAAAATTATTTGAATATGTCTAGTAAAATTGGCACCATTAGCTTTGTTGTGTTTGTCGTAGTATCATTATAAAACAAATATTAAGATATTCATATGCTTACAAAGAGTAGTCAAACCTTCATGCTGAGAATAATAATAAAAAATGATATACTTAAGTAAATTCAATACTACGAAAACACTTGTGACGCGGTTGTAGCCTACATGAAGTTCAATCTGGCCCACCAAATGCAAATTTTGCAGGTCTCCCCCCCCCCCCCCCCCCCCCCCCCGGCTGCTATCTATACTTCTTATAAAGCAAAACCCCACTAAGTGTAATTAATATTTTTCTATCTCCACATGCAAACTATCCACATCATCCACCGTCTTAGCCAATCAATTGTCCATGTCATCTCCATTAATATTTATTAATCTTTACATGAAAACTCTACATTATCCATTTCTTTAACCATCTAATTATACACATTAATAATTTGTAATAAACACTCATTTTATGTTGATTAAATTTAGTATCTCAATTATGACAAGTTGAATTTTGCATATTATTTAGAAAACTTATAATACCGTACCTATTATACATTTTTGTTTACACAATATAATTTATAAAGGGTTCCCACTGCAACGCGCGGGGTATCTTTCTAGTTTCATTTATAGTAGAAGGAGTAAAAACAGAGTACAAGTGAAGTCAAAGTAAAAAATACAAGAAAAAAAATACAGGCAGCATCTTTAATCCGGTTCGCGTGGTCTTCTCAGAATGCTTGCTGCTGAAGGTCTACCAGCCATCCTCCACAAGGTTGCCTCTTGCAGGACTTTGAGTTTCATGTCATCCATGTTGCAGGCTTGGCGGGTAAAGATTCTAGCATTTCTTTCTTTCCAGATTAGCCACCATACCAACTGTGATAAGGCCGTCCAGCTCTTTCTATTTGGTTTGATAGTCATCTGGGTTGTATCTGTCTTCCATTCTACTAAGGAGCTTCCGAGCATGGGGAGGTAGCAGGGTGGAAGCCCTGCAATTGGCAGAATCGAGCACCAAAGTTGGTTGATGAAAGGGCAGTCAGCAAGCAGGTGTTGCGCCATCTCCGGGGCACTTAAGCATAGGGCACACGTGTCATTGTGGGGGCACCGTTTTTTGGCGAGGATGTCAGCAGTCTGGCAGCGACCCTTGACCGCGAGCCATGCGAAGATGCGGCAACGCATAGGTGCATCAGATCGCCAGATGATCGGTCTGTAGTTTGTTTGAATGGCACCATGCATCTGGGCCTCATAAGCCGACATGGCCGAGTATTCTCCATTGGTAGTGCAGCGCCAAGTAACTGTGTCGGCAAGCTCGGGTTGCAGGTTAACTGAGCACATATATATATGGTGCTTATAGCACTAGGCCGCTAGAAGCGCTAGATTCGGCCATTTCCACCGAGCAGGCCCGATTGAGGGCAAGAAAACATGAATACTTGAAGTGGGTAGACCCTATGGCTGCATACAACCTCGATACTTAGGTTTGCAATTACCACCCTTATCTCTCGCACATTCATCACTCCTAATTTGTACACCCGTGCCTTTGTTCATGATGATATCTACATGAAAAAAGGTCCACATCGACTAGGTGATTATTCCCGCGATCAACTTCAAGTTTTTTTAATGGTAGCTCTCCATTTTTGCTTCCATTCAAAATTTGTCATGATTGATTCGTCAAGTTTCCGCGCGGATCGGTCTATTCCAACTTCCTTTGTATAATGACCTTGTCTCACCGTTCCACACAATTTTCATGTTGGGAGTTTTCTTTCGGAGGAAAGATCTTCTTAAGATGTTCAGTAATATAAATATTATCATCTCTATAGTTATCAAGGCAGTATTTAAGTATAGCAAGATTCTCAGATTTATAAGGGATAAAATTATTATCTTCAAGCAAAGAAGCAACTTCATAAGAACCCTTAAAAGCAACAAATTCTTTAATTTGTTCCACATTATAAAAAACATAATCTCCTCTAGCATAAGAAGACAAAATTTTATTATCATTGTATGCACATTGGAAAGGAAGGTGAAGCATTCCACAAGAATATTTTCTATCATATAGAAAGCTTGAATCCCAAGCATATGAATTTACTTTATTAATGAAAGTCCATAATTGTTTCCCTTGTTCCTAAAAATGTTTTTCTTAACCCTCTGTGAGCCCACCGTGCTAATAATATTTTGTTTCAAAGAAAGTATCCATATAGCAAAAACAATAAAGAGAGTAAAGAAGTGTGTACTCCCCAAGTGAACTTATGAGTAGAGGTATGCTCCACGGTAACGGCGCCAGAAAATAGTCTTGATAACCCACAAGTGTAGGGGTCGCAACAGTATTCGAGGGAAGTAAAACCCAAATTTATTGATTCGACATAAGGAGAACCAAAGAATACTTATAAGACTTAGCAGTTGAGTTGTCAATTCAGCCACAGCTGGAAAAGCACTAGTAACAGAAGTGATGTGAAAACAACAATAATTTGAGATCAATAGTAGCAGCAAAGCAGCAGCGGCAAAAGTAACAACGAAAGCAATAATGATGAACGATGGACCGGGATTCCCAGCTTCAATAGAGGTAACTCTCCAAACAAAATAACAAGTGTTTGGTAAACAAATTATAGTTGGGCAATTGACAAAATGTGAGCGCATGACAATGCTATCATGCCAAGCTAGTCCACTGTAGTATTTAATTTGGCATTTCGTCAAAATACATATATAAACCGTTATCCAACTGCATCTATGACTAATAATACACCTTAGGATCGCTATCCAGCCAGTCACCCGAGAGTATTAAGTTGCAAGAAACAGATAATTGCAATAAGCATGGTTCGTAATGTAAGCAATGGTTACAACACAAATTAATAAACACCGATGTTTTATCCCTAGTAGCAAAAGCACATCCTTGATCTTAATCGTTTCTGTCAACTCGAGCTCAGAACAATGAAACATGAACCTACTATCTAGCATAAATACTCCCTCTTGGAGATACACAAGCAATTACTTGATCAGGACAACCACATGAATTTGAGAGCATGCAAGATCTTAAATAAAACATAGATACAAAGTGATGAACAAACTTGATCATAATTTCACAATTGATTGGATCTCAACAAACACAACACCGATTACATCAGATGAATCTCAATTATGTAAGACAGCTCATGAGACTATTGTATTGAAGAGCATGGGAGAGAGAGTACCAACTAGCAACTGCTAATAACCCGTAGTCCATGGGGGAACTACTCACAAACCATCATGGAGGCAGCACGGTCGAAGGAGAGGGATCCGGGGGTTAATCCTTGTCCCGGCAGGGTGCCGGAACAGGAACTTCTGACCCCCGAAGTAGGATTTTTGGTGGCGGCGGAGCTCTGGTGTGTTTCTGGAGAAATCTTTTGACGGTCGTGAGTTTTAGGTTAGGGGGTATTTATAGCCGAAGAGGCGGCGCGAAGCGGTGGACGATGCCTCCAGAAGGCACCCAGGCGTGGCCCAACCTCTAGCCGCGCCTGGGGGTCGTCTGGGGGCCCACAGCCCCTGCAGCTGTCCTTCGGGCACAGTCTTTGTTTCCATGAAAAATAATTCTCCGTAAATTTTCGTCCAATTCGGAGAATATTTCCCGACTAGCTTTTCTGAAACAAAAAGGCAGCAGAAAACAGAAACTGGCACTGGGCATCTTGTTAATAGGTTAGTTCCAGAAAATGTATGATATAAAATTATAGTAAACATATGTGACATTGATATAAAATAATCATGGAACATAAAAAATTATAGATACATTTGAGCCGTATCAATGGCTCTGTGGTTGGGGGCGGCGGATGCTGGGTGGCGACCCTGGACGGTGGTTGTACGTCAAGGCGGCGGACTCGGTCCCCTCTACAGCGACGGTCCTATGGGGTAGGGCCTTCACCTAGCGAGGTTTTGGGTGGCGACTAGGTACTGCGAGGGCAGCAGGTGTGCCGACCTGACTGGTTCGGCTCCGGGTAATGCAGAGTTTGATCTGTTTGCTACAGCGCCGGGGCGGCGGCCCCGGATTTGGCGCGACGTTGAGGTCTGCGGGCGGTCGTCTTTAGCGAGGGTAGCAAGAGCTACAAGACGGCTATGTCATGCGGCGTTGTGCCTCGTGTGCGGCTTTAGTACCGAGTGGTGTAAGTCGGGGCGGCGGTCCCGAGGTTGGTGGTATGTTTTGTGGCGTTCGGTGGGCTAGTGTCGTGTGGGCGACTCCCCTCGCTTGTGCGATTTTTCGGCCATGTTTTTCTCATAAATAGGACATTTGTATGTTTTTGGTCCCGGCCTTACTCATAAACTGGGTCAATTCTTTTTCTTTTATACGAATTGCAGGAACAGCCTGCGCTCCTCGAGCCCTCGTATGAATCTTTGATGCAATACAAGCAGGAGAAACACGGCGGTTCCGCTCGGCCTATCTGCTGACGTGACGCAGTACCTTGAGGTCTGCTCCGCAGCGGAGAAAGGGCAGGCGGGAGGCAGAAAGTCTGGTCGTGCGCGTGCGGAGGCATGGGTAGGCCAAGGTCAACTGGTTTCATACACGGTGGTGGTGTGAGTGGATAGAGTTTGCTCACCGCAAGCGTGCAACGCTGAGTGCGTATGTCGTCAGGCAACATATCTATTTTAAATCAATCAATTTAGATGTGCAGCTAGATACGCGCGGGCGGCCACGTATAATACGCCGTGGGTTGAAGATCGCTAATCAGTTGAAGAAGATTACGCTATGGACTTCGATCGATCGAGGTGAGAAGCGCACTAATCTACCTAAGGGCCCTTTTGTTTGGGCTGGCTGTGGCTGGCTGTGGGTGCTGTGCAGAAAAGTACTGTCCAGGGAAGCTGACTTTTTTCAGTGGAGGTCTTTGGCAATCTAGCTGGCTGTCTGACTGTAGATTGTGAAATTGTCTGAAACACCCCTTGTATAGTCATCAGAGTTGTTTTGTTGCTGCTCTCACGCATAATAAATAACATATGCATATAAAATTCTTATATTCTTATACAGTATACATAAATTATATTAATCCAAAATACTTTTCATTACATTATACTAATACATATCACTGTTCCTTGCACCTTGCACGGGTAGATTTATATCATTATTCCTCACAACTTTTATTTTGTAACTTTTTTTTGTTTTGACACACATATTGATTTTTTTTGTCTCAGTACTGTGTTTTACTACGGATGATAGAGAAAATATTTATATTTCTTTCAAAACAAAAAAGTTACAACGTAAAAGTTGTGGGAAATGGTTAGATACATCTACTCGTGAAAGGAAATTTCAAACGGTCGACTGAGTGCGACGAATTTGACAAAATTCGCCGAAATATTGTGAGAATTTCGATCCAAAATTAAGAAGTTAGAGTCGACCAAACTCAAAACCGATCACGGGAATGGAACCTACTCATCGATACACATATATTTCATATATATTTTATTTCAAATCAAGGTACCTAACTAGTTGTTACATGGATCATCCAACGAACTGGGAACGAACTGGGAAACCAACTGGGAATGGCAGTTTCCTGTAATTATGATGGCTACGTACCGGTTCGGTAAGTGGAAAAGCTCGGGAAGCAGGTGGAAGCAGCTCGGGACGTGCTTTTTTCCGTATGAAGCAATCAGACTGGCTTCGGTCGAAGCCTGCCGCCACCGCTATGCCCTTTGGCTGGTTCGAGCAGCTTTTTTCCGTGAAAAGCTCTGGGAAGCCGAAACAAAAGGGCCCTAAGTGTTTCCGCCACCGCTGGCTAAAGGAGCCTTTAGCGCGCGGCAACCTAGAGAAACATCACATCGTCCCTCGGCCAGGTGACTACGGCACCGAAGCTAGGTCGGCACAGCCGCACAGGGACATTGATGTCGAACACTCATCGCAAAAACTGCTCGGTCCCAAGCTGCACAACGTTGTCGCCGTCCTCTTTGGCGCCGAGTCCAGAGACCAAATTTGAAAATAGTTACGTGGGGTGGTCAGATAGGCCACGTATAATACGCCGTGGGTTGAAGATTGCTAATCAGTTGAAGAAGATTACGCTATGGACTTCGATCGATCGAGGTGAGAAGCGCACTAGGCTAATCTACTTAAGTGTTTCCGCCACCGCTGGCTAAAGGAGCCTTTAGCGCGCGGCAACCTAGAGAAACATCACATCGTCCCTCGGCCAGGTGACTACGACACCGAAGCTAGGTCGGCACAGCCGCACAGGGACATTGATGTTAAACACTCATCGCAAAAACTGCTCGGTCCCAAGCTGCACAACGTTGTCGCCGTCCTCTTTGGCGCCGAGTCCAGAGACCAAATTTGAAAATAGTTACGTGGGGTGGTCAGATATGTGATTAGTTCCGGCCAGAAGCCATTTTTAGAAGAAAAAAATACACCTATGTATATTACTTGCCATGCATAGATGTGCTTATTATAATGAAATCATGGCTTGGCATAATATCTGTACTCAAATAAATGTTTAAAAAAATCTTGAGAGCCATGTCTTAACCAAGGATGTTTCTCAAAATGGTGTTCATATTAAAATTCTCAAAGACTTGTTGCCTCTAATAAATAGCATCACATGTGAATTAGAAAGATAATTTAATTTGTGACCCGTAGGAAAAAGGAATCATATTGGCACACCATATAGCGTCCCCTCTCATGGGAGGCGTTACGCAAAAGGTTAGTTCCGAAAATATTTTCAATATAGTGTTATTTTGTGCTGAGGAAGTTTTCATATCGAGTTACTCTTGTGTTTTTTTCACCGCGAGTTGCTAGTAAAAGCGAGTATGTCACGGTTGTATTGGGCTCACTGCCCGGTGGGCCCCGCAAAAGCCTTGACACATCTGGCAGCGGGCCCAGCACGGAATCTTTTCGCTCGCTGTCAGACGGCCCCACCTGTAAGTCACCCTGACCGGCACTTCCCACGCCCTCAACCTTCCCCACAGCTATATCCTCAAAATTATGTATCGCAGGAAAACCAATCGTGCTTGTCGAAACCCTAACACCACCTCGCCGCCGGCGACGTCCGCCTGACGGACGCGCCGCCAGGAATCCCAGCCGCCGCCCTCTGCCTGATCTGCCGCCAGCGGGATCCGGATCGGCTTCAGCCATGTCGAAGGCCAGGGTCTACTCCGACATCAACGTGGTGCGCCCCAAGGAGTACTGGGACTACGAGGCCCTCGCCGTACAGTGGGGGTGAGTCGAATCCGCCCCTAGCTAACCTAGCCTTGGCTCCCAAGTTCTTTCTTTTTTTCGTATTCTCTGCTCCCGTGGCGCATCTGCGTTTCGTGGATCCTTTTGGTCGTCTGGTTGCGATAGGGTTCAGAGGTGGACGACGTGTAGTGTTCCGTTCAGATTCTAGATGCGGTTTTTGCAGGTCTTGTCTGGTGCGAGCGTGATCGTACTGGGCGGTTTGAGAGGGCTCCGCGTGTCGTAGATTGATAAAGGGAGATGCCAATGTGCTTGCTCAGATGATTCCGGCAGTTGCTTGAATGCTTTGTTAAAGTATCTGAGTTCACTAGTCACTACACCGATCCAACTGCCTTGTGATCTTTTTGGTACTCAAGTATGGTGCGGCCTCAAAGTTTCTATTTGCAACTATAATTGTTCTGTTCATCTTAAGAGAGCCGTCACCCGAATCTGACTGTCAGATTCTACCAGCTGTGTCCATTTACGAGCAACATTCTCCATGTCCAAGTTTTTTTTTTACTGAATCGGGCACCCACGACCCTGTCCAAGAAGCAGTGTCCATGACCTTTGTATGTTCCAATTTATTGGTTTGCACAGTTGCTAGTACGTTCGTTTTTCCTTCTAGGGAAAATCATGTTTTTTATTAGTTTTGTCGTTTGATCTTGACTGGTTATTTGGTGTTATCACCACTTTGCCAGATAATATATAGATTGTATTGATATACTATCATATCATGCCAATTTAGTCTCGAAGTAGCCCATCCGAGTAACAAGCATGTCTGACATTAAGTCCTATGTTGGAGAAAATTTAATCCAGGTCTATTTATGTTGAACCGATAGTTGTGTTCAGTGGGATGCTAAAAATTAGGCCCAATAAGTATGCACTCTACTGGAGCACCTTGGTTTGTAAATTAGTAGATATGCTTAAGAAATTTACCGATATTTTTATATTGTACCATACATGCGATACTTAGATGACCATAAAGCTCTATCATGTCAGTTGTCATTAGGGTCCAGAATTTGATTGTTCTTCTTTGAGCTTGGGATGGGGTTTTCTTGCTTTGGTGTTCTTATGTAGATGAAAATTGATGGAATGTAAGTCTGAAGCATCAATTTGTAGAAGCTGGTTGCTTTGACCTTTGTCTTGCAACTCATGCCCACATTTATTTTAATGAAATAATATTCTGAAAGTGCCATGAGATGCCTTCCAAAATAGTTGGTGTTTTCTCTTTTCTCTCCTTCCGGACAGGAAATTCCAGCTACAAGCATCAATGGCCCATAAGGATACTGCTGTTATCATTTTTCTACCTTTTGTTTTCAATGGTGTGGTTATTTATTACTACCAGTCCATCGAAAAGATATTTGTGTTTGGGAACTTACAAAATGTCCAGATGGACCAGTATATCAAGTCATGGTTCTGATTTGTATGATGTTTCTTTTCAATCAGTGAGCAGGATGACTATGAAGTTGTCCGGAAAGTTGGAAGAGGGAAATACAGTGAAGTCTTTGAGGGAGTCAATGTTAACAATAATGAGAAATGTGTTATTAAGATCCTGAAGCCTGTGAAGAAAAAGAAGGTAATTCATCCACGTCTTAATGGCCACTTGGTCTCAAAGATTTTAGCTTATGTTTCTCATGCTTCTGCAGATCAAAAGAGAGATCAAGATACTTCAGAACCTCTGTGGAGGTCCAAATATCGTGAAGCTGCTCGATATTGTCAGGGATCAGCATTCAAAAACGCCAAGTTTGATATTTGAATATATCAATAACACAGATTTCAAAGTGCTGTATCCTACATTGACAGATTATGACATTCGCTACTATATCTATGAGTTACTTAAGGTATCAACATTTCTCAACTTTCTGTTATGTAATCTTACTAAACAAAATAACTGTTATTTTTTTATTTGCTTGTCCAGTAAAGCCTAAATTTGTAATGCATGCATGTGCACTCTAGTTACAGCGATATTTGTACTAGTAAAGAAAAGAATAATCCTTCCTTTGCTATAACAAGCAACCACACCAAGTCACTTTTTTTCCACTCTTGAGTCTCGAGGGGCAAACCACTTGATTTGGTTGCGGAGTTTTAGTTATTGTAGGTATGATTTATCACACTGTTTCCATTTGCGAGTGCAGGCTCTGGATTACTGTCATTCACAAGGCATTATGCACCGAGATGTGAAACCTCACAATGTTATGATAGACCATGAGCTTCGGAAACTCCGGTTAATAGACTGGGGCCTTGCTGAATTCTACCATCCTGGCAAGGAATATAATGTTCGTGTTGCATCAAGGTAGGTGCATTCAATATACATGCTTGCTCTTTAATTATATTTGACCAACTAGTTAATGCTAGCAGATAGTGACCTTATGTGCTTTTGGACTTCCACTAATTGGTTGTTGAGCTCCTGGTCACATGTGAAGCAATAGAGCCAAAAAAAGTTTACTTAAAAATTTAAATTCACTTTTTATTAGGAAACATTGTTCTCTCTGTAATATTTAGTTTTGATCAGTAGAAATTTCAACTTTGTAATACACATCCTGTTACATGTAAGATTAACATGGTGAATATACTTTGCTTATTACCTTAGTTAATGTGCCACTCTATAGCATCATATTCCAAACCCTTTCATATTTTAGTCATTTTTACATATTCCACATGTTTCCTTGATGCATGTGGCATCCCCCTTCCATCCTCATTCTCAAAATATTGCTGGCATTTCCTTTTTCACTGGATTCAGGTACTTCAAAGGACCTGAACTTCTTGTTGACTTACAAGATTACGATTACTCTTTGGACATGTGGAGTCTTGGCTGCATGTTTGCCGGAATGGTATGACCGATATTATCATAGCTTTGTTTTTGTATCTCTGACTGTCTAATAACATCTGGGGCTTGTTTGTTAATTTCTTATGGTTGATTGCAGATATTCCGCAAGGAACCATTTTTCTATGGGCATGACAACCATGATCAACTTGTTAAGATCGCAAAGGTGATTATTCAGCTTTTTCATTGTATTATTGGGAAAGATAGTCGACTGATATAAGGAATTAAGGATTTTTCATGTTTAGCTCGTCACACATACTGCTTTCTGTAGATTTGTTGGTGACATTTGATATTGCTTGCAGTTGTCCTTGTGTCTGTTGTTTGTTTTGATGGACTTGCTCTGTTAAATAATTATTTGACATTGAATTCATGCTCAGATGTAATTACTAGCTTGGCTTTAGCTGTGTAGTCCTCTTTCTCTAGAAGTCCCATTTCAGCTTTAAAAGCATGAGCACTAAATTCTGATCACACCATTATGTTCACAGGTACTTGGAACAGACGGGCTAAATGCTTACTTGAACAAGTACCGAATTGAGCTTGACCCTCAGCTTGAAGCCCTTGTTGGAAGGTATATCGCCCACCAGTCATTTTGATGCATGATCTCTAATTTTCATATGAATGACGGTTTCTTTCACATGCAGGCACAGCAGGAAACCCTGGTCAAAGTTCATCAATGCAGACAACCAGCATCTAGTATCTCCTGAGGTCTGTAATTGATTCATGGATCTCAATTATACCTCACTAACATTTACCTGTTCCTGGTTTCTTAACAAGTTTTTTTTCCTCCATTTTAGGCCATAGATTTCCTTGACAAGCTTCTGCGCTATGATCACCAGGATAGGCTGACTGCACGTGAAGCTATGGTAAGCCCTGCTGCTTTGGACTGGTTGTTGTCTGGCTCCGAGTCAACTGTGCTGAATATCTATTTGACCTTGCAAATATACTCTCTTTTACTCCTTTCCAGTTCCTTGTTTCTGCATGAAATGTCCCCCTCTAATTTTGAACCTTTAATGCAGGCACATCCATACTTCCTCCAGGTGAGGGCTGCGGAAAACAGCAGGACTCGTGCACAATAAGCAACGGCAAGACTGTTGCTAACTGTCAGCGAGAAGCGCTCGACGAAGCCGCACTCGTTTGGTGACTTTATTGTGTATTACAGCTCGGTAATGGTTGGGTCATCTGGGAAACAATTGTGGAAGGGTTTGTGGCGTGTGCCCAACGGCGTGATTTGCTCCTGTTTGTGTATGGAAACCCGATTAATTCAACTTTGCAACACAACACATTATGCATGTAACGTGTTTGGAATTATTGTATGACTGTTTGTAAAGAGTATCTTTTGTCAGTTTATTTGGATTCAAATTATTGCAGACGTCTCTTATCAGCTCGTGATTTTGATTGTGATTTATTTGGATCCAAGTACGTTGTGTGGAATCATCTGGTCCTTGGCACCAGCTAACCTCTGACTGAACAAACCTCCAAAACTGACAGTTAGAGCATCTCCACTTGGGGCGCCCAAATGGCCGCCCAAAGCCCTTTGGGGCATGCCGGACAGGTTTTGGCTCCCACTCGTGCCGCCCAAACGCGATTTGGGTCCGGCGCGGCCCAGTTTTGTGTCCGGCACGTCCAGCCCACACTCTCAACTTGGGGAGGCTTCGGGCGGCCCCGGACGGAACGAAACTCGACGCCACGTCTAAGACGGCAATCGCAATAAATACCGGCTCCCCCCTCCCCCAATTTCTCCCCTAAATCCCATTTCTCCCGCCAAAAGAAAAACCCTGGTGTCGCGTCGTCTCGGTTTCCATGGCGCCGCCGTCCGTGCCCAAGGTACCCAAGGAGAAGGGGAAGGCAGCAGCGGCGAGGACGAAGGCGGCGGGGAAGACGCTGGGCGTTAGCAAGCAGCGCAAGCCCCCCCCCCTTGCCTAAGGAGAAGCCGGAGGGGATGTCGGATCATGATTGGGACCTCGACGTACTCCGGCGCCGATTGGAGACGTAGAGCCGTGGCGGGCGCCGTGTGAAGCAGCAAGCTAGGAATCTGCTCGACCCGCCCCCGACGCCATTGACGGCGAAGAACATCGCCGCCATGAACAAGACCGTCGCCGCCTTGAACCAAGCCTTCGCCTTGGGAGGAAGCCAAGAGAGCAGCGCCCCTCTGCGATGCAAGGTCGGCGCCTCGCCGTCGAGTTCCTCCTTCTTCGTCGACAGCGCCGCCGGCACGCCCCACTCCAGGTTCTCCCCCGAGTACGGCGACAGCCAGCATCACGGCGGCTTCGACCCCAACGTCATCTTCCCTTCTTGTGGGCTCGATCTAAACCACCCGTCGATCTGAATTCGCCGGCGATGCGGAGACAACCTGCCGTCCAAACGAACGCCCAGACCGGTCGAAGCCTTTCATTCGACGCCGGCGCCTCCCATGTGATCGACGGAATTACCCCCGATCTCACAGATCCCATATAGGTATGAAGCCGTGTTCTGGATTCATTGTATGTAGAATAGACGTGTGCATAGGCGAGTCGTGACTACCGGCGTTGTGTTTTGTGTGTAGGAGAACGACCATATCATGGCCGACTTAATCAACGACGGCGCCCGGACGGCAGATGACGATGACGAGTTCGACGAGGATGAGGTGTACTACGAGGAGGATGAGGACGACGACGAGGTCGACGAGGAGGGGGTGGTGACCGAGGCTGTGGCCGGCGAGCACGCGGCGGCGAAGAAGAAGGGCAGCCGCGACATAGTTTGGAGGTCCAAGGAGGACGAGTGCATGGTCGAATCATGGAAGACCATTACTACCGGCGTGATCACCGGCACAAAACTAGTCAAGCACCGCCTACTGGGCGAGGATCAAGACAGAGTTCAACGAGCGCCGGTTCACGAAGGACTACTACAAGGTGAACATGGTGCGCGACCAAGGCGCCATCGAGCATAGGTGGCGCATCGTTCAACGCCTCGTCAACAAGTTCCACGACTGCCATGAGAACATCGTCAATCGGAAGGAGAGTGGGAAGGGCCCGTCGGATCAGGTGACCGCCGGCTTGCGATCCCCTTGTTGTGTTGTTTGCTTAGTCCAATTGTGATCGTCGTCGGCTTGCTTTGTTGTAGATCATCGACGCCCTTGTGTTGTACAAAACCCTCAACAAGGAGAAAGACTTCCGATTGATGCATTGCTACAAGCTTCTCCAAAATTGTGAGAAATGGAAGGCGCACCGGAGGACTTTGAACAAGAACGGCCGCGCCGACCTAAATGCCGATCCGCAAAACTCTGAGGGGCGGCCAACCGGGAACAAGAAGGCGAAAGTGGCCTTGGCAGCGGCGGCAAAGACAGACAGAGTGCAGTCGTCCATCGACAAGGTCCTCGCCGATGTCTGCTCCAACTCGAGCTTGAGGCGCGATGAGAACAACGCAAGGTGGGCGACCTTGATGCACAAGGCCGACGTCAAGATCGACCTCGAGCAGAAGAAAACCGCCGTCAAGAAGCGGAGTCAGGACTTCATGATCTTGACGGCCGACATCTCCAACATGGACCCGCTAGCGCGGGCGGCGCACAACATGTATCGCGCCGCGATCATGCGAGAGCTTGGGCTCGTTCCGCCCGAGACCGGCGGCAACGTTACACCCGAGACCGGCGGCAACCAGGGCCACGGCCAGGTCGACGATGACCCCGACATGACCCAGCCCGGCGAGGGCTACGTGCCCCAGCCCGGTGACTGCATCTAGACCGGCGGCGGCGACAAGTAGACGCCGGGCAACGACATCTCCCGGCCTATTTTGGCGTAGTGTATTTTGATGGACCAGTGTGGCCGAAACTCTGGCATTGTAGCCGAGTGTGGCTAAAACTCTGAATTTCTAGCCGTTTGTAATTTGAATTTGCAAAACCTTGGCGGCAAAGAACCGCCCGCCCATTCAAAAAAAAATTGGGCTAGGCGATTTGGGCGCCGCGAGTAGAGAGCGAGGACGCCCAAAGACGAATGGCAGTCCGGACGGCGCCCAAAGGGCCTGTCCGGAAGGCCTTTGGGCAGCCATTTGCCGCGTCCGGAGATGCTCTTACTTTTCTCTTTCTTTTTTGGATAATAATGCATCAAGTTTGCTGTCAAAACAATGCATCAACTTTCTAGAGTTAGAATTGCCATTACCTTTGATAAGACGGTGCATATTTTCACAGTTCCTGCCTTGGATGCCAATGCAGTAAGAATTCCTCTCATGTAAGACGCGGCAAAAGACGGATGAGCCATCAAACCAAAGCTTATAACGATTTCTGAAACCCAAAGGAAGCGTGAAACATATCTAACAATTAATTTCGTGAGAACACATTGACAAAAGACGAGCAACAAATCCACACAGAATTAATATTATTGTAGCACAACAGGCTGATAGTGGACGATTACATAGTAGATGGGCACACAACCAAAGCAGCTGGGACTGCAGCATACCGAAGTTCAGACCCAAACTTAGGGCAACAACCAGTCATTGCGGAACACGATAATACTAGGTGGATTACGACTTCTCTCTCTTTATCTCCCTCCCTGTCTCTCTCCCCCCTCTGGTTTGGCATCACTGCTTGAGGTGGGGGAAGCACTGGGCGAGGTCGCTCTTAGGATGCTTCGCTTCAGCGTGTTCCTTGCACTTGGCTTCAGAGGTGGTGCAGATGAAAGTCTGCATGCATATCTTGCACTGCATTGAGAAAGAAGCATGGATCAGATGGCCGAGCAAATGTTTCCTGGCAGAAGATCACAAGATATCCATAACATATGCCCCATCACAGGAATTCTAATTGTACACACTCTAATATAGTCTTCCAGATATAATATCCCCTGTCATCCCCAATAGATCCTAGTGATACTATCTTCAACTAGTAACAAATGAGGTACCACAGCTAGTTAAGCATATACTCCCTCCGTTCCAAATTACTTGACTTGAGTTTGTCCAAATACGGATGTATCTAGACACTAAACAAGTATAGATACATACATATTTGAACAAACTCAAGTCAAGTAATTTAGAACGGAGGGAGTACTTTGCTTGGTAGTAAGTGGTAACCAAAGGCTAAGTCCAGAAATGCTAAAACCATTTCCGCTGAAAGGCTCCACATCTTTTTACAACCACATGGGTCTCTGACTCATCAAAGAGCAACACACACTGCAAAGGTTCCAATCTAAAACCTTCTCTGGCGGAATTCACCAAAGACAAACAAAGGGCATCAAGGAGAATATCCGGATAGGTATCTACGATCTCATAGTTACACATCTTGGCAGCAGGAATATTGCGATTGGTGATAAGAATTGCTCATAAAACCTGCCAGATCTATGCTCAAAGGAGGAATGTCTTGCGCAACCAACTAGTGTAAACAATACACTAGTAGGTCGATACGCTAGTAACAGTCATAGCAATCACTAGAAAACGACCCCCTTCGTCGTTGTCGGCGAAATTAAAAGGTATTCTCCAAACCCTACCGATAAATCGTGGCAATAGAAACATCAATTAACACTAGTCCTAGCGAGAAGGAAGCGGGTACCAATCGTTGTTGCAATTCAACTAATTCACTGTTAAACGCCTAATTTAACAAATTCCATAGATAATCGTCACTTCGACCAAAAAAAATCCCCAAACGCCAGAAGATAGGGTTAGATCGATTCAATTCGATCGATCGGAAGGGCTGGATTAATCTGCGCACCTGGATGTTCATGGCCTTCTTGTTGGCCTCGAGCTGGCTCCCTGCAAAGGATCAGAAGGGGACAAGATAGGATCAGATCAAGGAGACGCACAAGATCCGCAGAGAAAGAGGAACAGGGTGGGGATCAGGGTTACGTTACCCTTGCCGCCCTTGAGCTTCTCGAGGTTCTTCTCCCTGGCCATCTTGGACTTCTGCGCGTTGCCGCCACCCATGGCTGCTGATTCCTCTGCGCGATGAGAGACGGTGCTTTTCTGGTTGGGCGGAAATTTGGTGGTGGGGAAGGAGAGAAGAGGAGGCGGCGGCGTTTAATAGAGGTGGAGGCAGGTTCGCCGTTGGCGTCAATCAATGCGCGTGCCCGTTGTCCGTGTGGACCCTGGCGTGAGGGAGGGCGCATCTCGACCGTCCGTTTGATCTGGTGTTTCCAAGGTCCGGAACCATTGTCACTTTGTCACAAAGTTGTGAAAACTAACACCTTTTTTCGTTTTGTGCAGGCCTAGCGGTTTTGTAAAGATCTAGACGACTAGAGTTTTTCTTCCTCCGCCTCTAAAATCCATTTCTGATGTGAGTTTCTGAAATGCGTGAAACTCCGATTGGTGGAAGCCAGTCCATGAAGATTCTCCCTTCTATGAAATTCACCTCTTTCGATAAGCAGTGCAACTGGACCCATGTGAACCGGAAACTAGTGGGCTTCACCTTTTTCCTAAAATTAGCAGACTCAAAAGGAAACTTAAGAACCGGAAAGGCTTAATCTCCATCCAGCACGGGTCCAATATTTTGATCCATACAATCCGTACTTTTTTCTTCGGTTGTGGAAACCCCGGGACGAGAAGTAGTAGGATTGGTTCTCATAATTATCACATAATAAAAACAGAATTTGACCCGATCTTATGTTTCTTCGCTCCTCTCGTCACTCGGGTTGTTGAAGGGGACAGTTTGCGTGCCCTCCTGACCCAGGTGAAATTAGGCTTGGATTTTGCAGTTCACGCGACTAATTATTGCAATGTATAAACCTTCAAGCAAAATTCTTAAGGCTCTAGGTTTTCTAGAGGCTTGGTACAATGCTATCTTCGATCTGAATTCCACTAGTCAAACTTCCATTCTTCCTAATGGTAATCCGGGCAATTAGATTCAATGCAGGAGGGGTCTTCGGCAAGGGGATCCCCTCTCACCTTATCTTTTCATCCTTATCGGTAATGTTCTTCAACAACTTCTTTTAAAAGCTTCCACGTAGGGCCTCAGCTCTCACTCCATTGACCCTCTCTTCCTTGCCCTGTTTTGCAATATGCGGATGATATTTTGATTATTATTAAACCATACCACGATCAATTGGCTCACCTAAAAATGTTCTTCAACTTTTTTCCGAAGCTACAGGACATCCTATTAATTTTGATAAAAGTACATTCACTCCAATTCATGTCCCTGTGGATGAGGAAGCTGCTCTTTCCTCGCTCATGGGGTGTTCTACTGCCTCCTTCCCGCATACCTACTTAGGTTTCCCCTATCTACGTTCAACTTTGCCTTTCGGACTATCGTCCGGTTACTGCCAAGGTTCGAAACCGTCTTCCGGGTTGGCAAGGAAGGCTTTTGACTACCCGCACTTAGGCCTATGATTACTTTTATTGTGAGTGCTATTCTTGTTTCGATTGGTGTCATTCAGAAAATTGACAAAATTTCTCGAGCTTTTTTTTTGGGGATGGGGACGATCATGTTCATTTAGGACAATGTAAAGTTTCTTGGGAAGATGTCTGCACCCCCATTATTAAGGGTGGCCTAGGTTTTCGCTCGCTTCGTTCGCACAATATCGCCATGCTCATTAAGGAGAAAAACACAGATTTAGTTCATAACTTAAGGAGAATATGCGGTTTGGTCACGAAGTTGCAAAACGTGAAAAATGGGTCACAAAGTTGCCACGCGCGAGCGCTTTGGTCACTCCGTGATGGCGGTAGATAGTTTACATACGTGGAAGACTGGTTTTGTACAAATCCCCCTAAAGTTTTTTTCTCTTACAAACCCCCCTAAAAAGGCAAACAAAAACAGTTGAAAAGGACCTACCAATTAGAATAAATAAAAAATTAAGGTGCGATTTGCAAAAAATCAATCTGCCAGGTATGCAAACTCACAGCCGACGTCACGGAGTGACCAAAACGCTAGCATGTGGCTACTTTGTGACCCGTTTTCACGTTCTGCAACTTCGTGACCAAACCGCACATTCTCGATAAGTTCATGTACCAAGCCTTCGTTTTACTCCTCATTAAGCTTCTAGCCAAAGTGCACAACCCTTCTGCTACCCAGTGGGAAGTTTGGGTCAGCTCCTCCTATGGCTGGTCAGGCTCAAACGATCTTGGGGACTCACATCGCTTCCACTCGATTATTTGGAAAGACTTGTTGTTTTGCCTATCAGATTTCTATGCTAAAGTGGAGGTTGGTGATGGCTCATCAACTTCCTTCTCGCTAGACCAGTGGTTCGAAAACTATCCTTTGGCCGAGCACTTCACAATGGCTCTTTTCTCTCATTCGACTAGGCCAAATTGCTCGGTGCAGTTGGTTTTTTCGACTGCTCCCTTAACTCCTCTACAGCCTAGGCTCTAATGTCGCTGCCTCTCAACTAGATACGTTGCGTACTTTATTAGCTACTTTTAATCTAAATAGCGAGAGCTGAGACGTCCGTTTAGCATGACTAGACAGAAAATCTCTAACCACTAAATCAGCATATTCGGCAGCATTTGAGTATTTGCCCGTTCTGCTCTTCGACTGAAAGTACCGAGCACATGCTCCTTCACTGCCCCACCATTCAGCTGTTTTGGCAGGCTATTCCCTCTGTGCATTCAGATGTCTCATGCCACAGGGTTCGTGACCTCTGGGACGGCTCCCCTAACTGTAAAGTTCGTTCGTCGGTTATCATTTGCGCCCTTTGGAATCTGTGGAAAAGGCGAAATGGTATGGTGTTCCGAGGAGAAATTGAAACCATTCCTCGTGTGTTTCGACGATGTGCCTTTTTTGGACAAACAGATCTAACAAGCCCACTCACAAGTCAACTCTTCAACATTGGGCTATCATGTTCTGCACCTAGCATCCCCCGTATAGCTTTTCCCTTTAGTAAGTGTGTTTTTTTCCCCTTCTGCTCCGTAACCTCAGACCACAATAGGTTTCTGTTGGTTTTTATTTTTTTTGGCATGTAAGTGACTTTGTATTGCTATGTTTGAGATATGAGTTCAGGCTGGCTTTAAGCCCGCCGTAGATTCCTCAAATAAAATATTTAGTCCACATTTTACCTATTCTATTACTATGTGGTTTTGTAAATAATTTTAGGCCTCGCGTCGTGACTTTTGTGTATGCCACCATTTTCTCCCTTCTTTTAGTCTCACACAGATGAGATCGCCAAAATTTTCTGCTGCAACGCACGGAGCATCATCTATTATTGATAGAATGTTGTCCAACAAGGTATGCATTGTTTATGGTCCTGCAGCTCTGTCGTGTCTCGTTGCACGGACACCGGGAGTATAGGATACCCCCTTTTAGGTTCGGCACGGGGCGCGAAGGAGGCTGAGAATCGTCTTCTTGGGCGGAGTCTAGATCAAGCTCTCCTCTCCACGATCAAAGCATGCAACCAAAGGGACACAAGGAGCTACCCAGGTTCAGGCCGCCCGGAGGCTAAAAGCCCTACTCCTGCATGTCTGGATTGATGGGTTCTTCATAGTGTGGCTTACAATGGAACCTCCCGGATGGGGTACCCGGAAGGGTTTTGGCTGGAGGTAGAAGAAGGACAGATCCTGACCCGGAGGAGATCACCTTCCTCTCTACCTTCGCAGCCCTAGTCTAGTCTTGCTCTGGTTCTACTTGTGTTCGTCCTTCTTCGACCTCCTCCTCCTCCGTGCCTTGGTCCTCCTTTTATAGGCTAAGGGGTTGCCACAGGGTCACGTGAGGGGTGAGGGACCTTCGGGGTGAAGGACCCTCCTCATCTAGTTTAGGAGGAGACGTGGCCTCTCCTCAGCCTAGCGTCTCCTTTGGGTTAGGTGGGAGCGTCCGCCTTGGGGTGGACAGGAGCTGACACCACCACGGGACGTGCTTCCCGCCCGCGCTGCCTTCGCCTTGCTTCCCAAGTCTTCCGCGGTGAGGTGGAGTGCTTATCCACAGGGACGTGGGGAAGTACCCGAGAGGGAGCCTGGCCTCCTGCCGGGAACTCGGGCTCTCGGGTCCTTCCTGGCCTTCTTGCTTGGTTCGGGGACCCGGAAGGTCCCCAGGACCGGAGCCCTTTGTCGATGTAGGCCATGCGTGTCTTGACGGTGAACCCGCCAGCTTGACTTGAGTCTTGGTCTTGTCCATCTTCATCTTGGGCCCACATGGGGTGGACCCACTTTGGCAGTACTAGGGGAACCCCATGTTCCACTGCGCGACAGTAGCCCCCGGGCATGGTCCCGGCGGCTCTTGCTCCAGCTGCCGGGGCCATGGCCTAAAGATAGGTCAAAGTGGGTCCCCGGGCACCTGGTCTTCCTTGCTCAGCTTCGTTGATGGCCTTGAAGGTCTTGGAGTTACTCCGCTCGGGGGAATAACTGCGGGGCCCCCTCGATTCCCAATAACGGAAGAACCGAGGAGACGCTGACAGAGGCGCCGCCGTGGCTATAAAAGCGAGGCGCACCCCTGGCTCTTTCGTTCATCTTCTTCCTCAGTCCAACTCCAGGCCTCCCCACAAGCTGCCAGCGCCAATGGCGAGAGCGAGGAGAGGAGTTGGGCGCCCTCGTTCTTCTTCAGCTGCTGCGGAGAGTGGCCCCTCCACTCGTGGTCGAGCTGTTCCGCGAGGTCGTGGGATTCGCGGTCGCGGCGGCCGTGGAGGCCGCGGCACCGCTGCTCCCCCTCCTAGGAGCATGGTTCATACCAGCTTCGCGCCGTTCGAGTTCGTCGTGGATCTGAACCGCAGGCCTCGCAGCCGGCTTCTCCTGCCGGATTCCTTCGCGATGGCGACGGAGGACATCGGACCCTCCGGCTTCTGGCTGCAAGTGGAAGGCTGCCCCAATGGCCCCTCCTGGGCCATGGCGGAGCGCACCACTGAAGGCGCCATGCTTCTGGGTCCGGGGTGGAAGTCGTTCTCCCGTGCCCGCCGCCTGTCCGGGGGCAATGCTTGGTGTTCCGGTACGACGGAGATGCAACGCTCTCCGTGAAGATCTTCGGTGTCGATGGCGGACGCGTGGAGTGC
The DNA here is from genome assembly GCA_947311845.1 of Poa pratensis. NCBI lineage: Eukaryota > Viridiplantae > Streptophyta > Magnoliopsida > Poales > Poaceae > Poa > Poa pratensis. The sequence continues at coordinate 14,813,117 of CAMZMU010000046.1, forward strand.
TGCATGGAGAGCAGCAGCGGCAGTTCGAGCTCCTACGACGAGGATGAAGATGAGGAAAACTCATCTGACATCAAGGTCGAGGGGAGCTCGTCTTCCTGAAGGCGAGGAGCTTCGGACGGGCGCCATGGAGATCTCGTTGACCTCCTCCCGGCGGCCTTGACGACGTACTTCTGGAAGTAGCGTCTTCCATTGTACGGCGGTGCTCCTTGCTCGACGGGAGCCAACCTTTTTGTTGTAAAAAAGATCGTCCCCTTGTAGTCCTTGTAAATGAAGAAGATCTTGTTTTCCTCCTTGTCTTCGTGTCGCGTCCGTGTGAATGAGAACGAGTTTTTTGCAAAACGCGCTCCCATTACTGCAGCAGCCGTAGCGTCAAGGGGTAGGTGGAGCGTGGGAGGCCTATAAAAGACCCTCCAGACTCCAACCCCTTGACACATCTTCTCGCCTTGCTCCTCTTCTTCCTCCTTGCCTCCCCGCCCGCAGAACAATGTCTGGCGAAGCAGAGAGGGCCTTGTCCGATGTGTCGACGGCGGAGTCCGTCTTCCGAGGAGCGGCGGAGGCACCCAGCGAAGCTGGAGCCCGAGCCACTGATGGCGAGGTTGCGTCCCGTTCTTCTGCTGCCCAGAATGTCGCTCGCCTGGCGGCCGTCTCTGGTCCTGTTGCCCAAGAAGAGGCAAGGATTAGGGCAGTGAGGAGGGCGCACCTGTGGTCCATCCTGAAGGAAAGGACTGCCGGTATTCCGGAGCTGTCCTTGGTTGTGGCTGAGCTCGAGGCCATTGAGCAGGTTCACTGTTTGCTCTTCTCATTTTTCCGCCTTTTTTCTTGGATGACCTCGATCTTGACCTGGACTTTTGCAGGCCGAGAGTCAGTCCGTAGGCGAACTGGCGGACGGAATCTTCCGTCTCTTTGGCCCTGGAGCCCTGGTCGGCAGAAGGGGGTCGAGCTCTTCGACGCGCCTGACAAGATCTGCACGCGTGTTATCTTTTCATCCAGGCGTCCCCGGAAGAAAAGAGTGCACCCGGCAGGCAATAAAACAGAAGACAGCTGCACAGCCAGGAGCCCTGAGCTGGCCTTAGTAGCATAGGCTAGATATGTATCCAGGAAAGCTTCGACTGAATGTAATCAGAATTGTAAATTCAGAATGTAAGTTCAGATGAATGCAATCCTAGGGCTCAACTCCCGGGGTCATTTCCCAAACCTCCCCTTGCACTAACGCGCCGTCAAGTTTTCTGAGGAGATCTCTTAGGTGACAAGTACTCTAACCGCCTGCACCGGTAGCAGCACCCCTAAGAGCACTATGCCTTCCGGGAGTCCACTCCACAGCCACGGGTACTAGGCCAGAAGGGAAATCTGACCGTTCGCCGGGGAGGACGCATTACCCCCGCAAAGGTTCTCATCAACTGTCAAGCATGCGCAGGTTGGTGGTATATTGACTCCGAGCGAGATATTATGCCTAGAATGCAAGATGCACATGCAAAGACTTAGCTGGTTTTTGCCGTGCCTTGATCTACTCTGTCCTTCCCGGGTACCAGCTCCTGAGCCGCTCTTCAGCATCCATTCCTGTCCCGGGAGAGGCGCTACACATAACACACTTTCAGTAGGAAAAGAATGGACCCTCCCTTACATGTCGTGAAAGTGTTTCATCCGGAGCAACCCGCAAGCAAAGTTGAATGTGCATTTCTGTGTTTAGGTTCTTTAAAACACAGCACTGCCCGTTCCACTTCTTACCGCGGCAGTACGGCACGATCAGGTGGCAGCGCCTACTGATAGGCTACTCGCGCTCGACCTGTCAGCCACCGGCACCATGTCAGCCCCCTGCTTGGGGGTTGTTACGGATAACACACTTCACGACAACAAGAGAGGCTCACGGAATTGAAAAACTTATCTTTTATTCCTTGGCGACGATTCTTACACCCTTATACAGAACACTAGCCCCTTGGGCGTGCTTAGTTGACTCGAACTATCTGCGATTCATGTTCGTATTCAGGGGTAGAATTTCCGGAGATTCTCGATGTTCCAGGCGTTGCCCTCCGGCCTGCCTTTCTCGTCCTCCAGATAAACAGCTCCGGGTCTCAGGGTATGCGTCACCCGATAAGGTCCTTCCCACTTGGAGGACAGCTTGTTCATGTTATCAAGCTTCTGCTTCTTGCGGAGAACCAGGTCTCCGGGTTCCAGTACCCGTGAACGGATATGGCGATCATGATAGCGGCGGAGCCCTTGCTGGTATCGAGCAGATCGTAAGGAAGCTCGGCACCGCACCTCTTCCAGGAAGTTGATGTCATCAATCCTCCTCTCAGCTTGTGCGTCTTCATCATAGGCAAGTACCCGGGGGGATCCATGCCTGAGCTCTGTTGGCAAGACGGCTTCTGCTCCATAGACAAGGAAGAATGGTGTTTCTTGAGTGGCTCTGCTTGGTGTGGTTCTGAGGGACCACAAGACACTTGGTAGATGCTCAATCCAGTTCTTGCCCTTGTCTTCTAACTTGTCAAAGGCCTTGGTCTTCAAACCCTTTAGGACCTCCGCATTGGCTCGCTCCACTTGCCCATTGCACCTTGGGTAGGACACCGAGGCAAAACACACCTTGATTCCCAGCTCTTCACAGAAGTTGAGGAAGGATCGGCTTGTGAACTGAGAGCCATTGTCCGTTATGATTCTGTTGGGTACTCCGAAGCGGTACACGATCCCTTCAATGAACTTGATGGCTGCTTGAGCTGTCTGTCTTGGTACTGGCATCACTTCCACCCACTTTGTGAACTTGTCGATGGCCACGAAAAGGTATTCATGGCCCCCGACAGACTTCGGTATCTTCCCACGATGTCCAGCCCCCAGACCGCGAACGGCCAGGAGATTGGAATTGGCTGCAGAGCTTGCGCCGGCTGATGTATGTTCTTCGCATAGTACTGGCAGGCTTCACAGGTCTTGACTAGCTGCTCGCATCACTGAGGACTGTTGGCCAGTAGAACCCGTGACGAAAACTTTACCCGCCAGTGATCTTGATGCCACATGACTTGAACATGTGCCCTCGTGGATGTCCCGTAGCAGTACTTGGCCTTGTTCTTGAGGGATGCAGCGGAGCTTGACTCCGTTGTCCCGTCGCCGGTAGAGCTCGCCGTCGATCATGACGTAGAGCTTGGCTTGACGAGCCACCCGCTCGGCGTCGTGATCGTCCTCCGGGAGGGCGTGCTCCATGATGTACTTGACGATGTCCCGGGCCCAGGGTGGGTGGGTTCCTTCCACCGGTAGCACCATCCGACGGAAAGAAAGCATAGCTTCCTCCGCTGAGGGGCTGCCGGGTCTTGAGCTTCTGGGCTGGCTACCCGTGTTGTCGAGGTAGAAGGGTCGCCAGCCCCCGGCGCAGATCTTGTCGCGAGCCTCTCGGGTGGGATCGAAGGTCGCCTGAGGACCTCGATGTAGATCCCGGGAGGCACTGGTTCTTGCTTGGACGCCACCTGCGATAGCTCATCCGCGGCCGTGTTTTCTCCCCGTGGGACGTACACAGCCCGGAAGTTGTCGAAGCGCCGCTGCAGCTTCCAGACCTCTTCAACGTATGGTGCCATCTGAGGGCACGCGTACTCCTTGTTCACTTGTTTGATGACTAACTGAGAGTCACCCTTGACGACGATCTTGTTGATGCCGAGGCCGACGGCAGCACGAAGTCCTGCGAGCAGGCCCTCGTACTCCGCCGTGTTGTTGGAGATGTTCCCTTGGTAGTGCATCTGGACGACGTACTTCAGCCGGTCCCCGGTTGGTGAGGTTAGGACAACCCCAGCACCTCCTTTCCCCTTGGTGTAGGAGCCGTCGAAGTGCATGGTCCAGGCGCTAGGATCTTCCTTCCCGGGGAGGCAGGTTTCCTCTTCCGGGTCGTCGAACGCCGTCTCGGTCCACTCGGCCGTGAAATCCGCCAGCGCCTGACTCTTGATGTTGTCCGTGTGCTCGAACTTGAGACCGAAACCTTGAAGCTCCATGGCCCACCATGATATGCGACCAGTGGCAAGTGGGTTCTCCAGGGGGCTTCTTAGGTTGTACTTGGACACCACCGTGATGGGATGGCTTTGGAAGTACGGCCTCATCTTGCGGGAGGCAATGAGGATTGCCAGCAGCAGCTTCTGCATCATGGGGTACCGCTCCCGGGCGTCGCGCAGCACTGCGCTGACGAAGTAGACCGGGTGCTGCACCTTGCGGGTCGCCGAGTCCTGAGAGGGCTCGGCTTCCTCCACGTCGATGTCTTGGGGTGGGGACGAGGTAGCCCCCGGCGAAGTCTCGTCGGAGGGAGATTCTCCATTCCCGACGGGCTCCGCGCCGTCTGGTGAGGTTGCAGTGACGTCAGGATCGTGAGACCCCTGGTCACCCGGCAGCCTTTTCTTGCACGGTTGTCCCGGAGAGAGTTCCCGGGTCGCTTGCCCTTGATCTTGCTTGACTTCTTCGGAGGAGCGTCACGCTCTACCACAAGCACAGCGCTGATCACCTGGTTGGTGGCAGCAATGTACAGTAGTAGGGGCTCCTTCTCTTCTGGTGCCACGAGGATTGGTGGCGAGGCGAGGTAGCGCTTAAGGGACTGCAGGGCTTCCTCGGCCTCGGAGGTCCACTCCACGGGGCCTGACTTCTTGAGCAGCCTGAAGAACGGTAAGGCCCGCTCCCCAAGCCTTGAGATGAAGCGCCCGAGTGCAGTGATGCACCCGTTGAGGCGCTGTACGTCCTTGACCCGCCGGGGCGCCTCCATGCGCTCGATTGCCTTGATTTTGTCCGGATTCGCCTCGATCCCTCGGTGAGAGACCAGGAAACCCAGCAGCTTGCCGGAGGGGACCCCGAACACGCACTTGTCGGGGTTGAGCTTGAAGTTGACCCGGCGGAGGTTCTCGAAGGTCTCGTGCAGGTCTTGGATGAGGGAGTCCTTGTACCGGGTCTTGACCACGATGTCGTCGATGTACGCTTCAACGTTGCGGCCCAGCTGACCCAAGGCATGCTTGCATTGCGCGCTGGAAGGTAGCGCCGGCGTTCGGAGGCCAAAAGGCATCCGGGTGTAGCAGTAGCAGCCCTTGGGAGTGATGAAGGCCGTCTTCTCTTGGTCCTCGAGTGACATCATGATCTGGTGGTACCCGGAGAAGGCGTCCAAGAAACACAGCAGCTCGCACCCGGCCGTGGAATCCACGATCATGTCGATCCGCGGCAGGGGGAAAGGGTCCTTGGGACAGGCCTTATTCAGGTCTGTGAAGTCGATGCAGAGTCTCCACTTGAAGGTCATGGGTTCGGTACCACCACGGGGTTGGCCACCCAGCTTGGGTGGGGAACCGACCGGATGACACCAGCTTCTATCAACTTGTCCACCTCGGCGATGATGAATTCCAGCTTTTCCTTGCTTTGGTTCCGGAGAACCTGCTTCACGGGGCGAGCCCCCGGATTGACCGCCAGTTTGTGCTCGATCACCTCCCTTGGAACGCCGGGTAAACCTGACGCCTCCCACGCGAAGACGTCAGAGTTTTCCCGAAGGAAGGCGACGAGCGCGCTTTCCTATTTGTCGGTGAGGCGGGCGCCGATGGTGATGGAGCGAACTCCGTCGCTGGTTAGCGCCACCTTCTTGGTCAGCTGCGGATCGCCATGGAATGGCGCCTTCTTGGGGGAGTAGATGTGGAGCCCCCGGGGTGCCCTTCGCCCCCGGGGAGAGCCCCATCATCATCCTCCTGTACACCTTGAGGGACATCCGCCATGTTGCCACCGTCTGGTTCAGCTGGTGAACGCAGTAGATAGCATCGTCGATGTCGGCCTTGACCTTGATCACACCCCACGGCGCCGGAATCTTCAGCATGTTGTAGGCGAAGTGGGAGACGGCCATGAACTTGGCCAGAGCAGGTCTGCCAAGTATGCCGTTGTACGGTAGCGGAGTGTCGGCGATGTCGAAGACGATTTCCTCGGTGCGGAAGTTCTTGGAGTCGCCGAAGGTGACCGGAAGGGTGATCTTCCCGAGGGGTCGAGTAACACTTCCGTTCACGCCTTGGAACACCCGGTGTCTTGCAGGCGAGACAGGGGAATTTGAAGGATAGCCAGGACCTTCGCCGTCAGCAAGTTGAGGCTGGAGCCTCCGTCGACCAGCATCTTGGTGACCTTGTAGTTGTGGATGACGGGCGACACGATCAGCGGCAGGGTCCCGACCCCGGCAGTGTTTGCAGGGTGGTCTTCTGGGTCGAAGGTGATGACTTGACTAGACCAGTCCAGGGGCTTGGACGGAGCAGAAGCAACCGCGTTCAGCTCCCGGACAAGTCTCTTGCAGGCGCCGTTGGAGGGAGGCAGAGAAGACCCTCCGTGGATGCACCCGACAACTCCAGTGACTTCTTGATACTTGCCGCCGTTGCCTCCTTGGGGAGCCGGAGCTTCCCCGTTGCCCCGTGGGCGGCCTCCGGAGTGTTGTACCCGCGACCACCTTGACCGCCGCGTCCTCCTCCACGGCCCCCGCGGCCACCGCCTCGGTTCCATCCACGGCCGCCTCCGCCTTGGCGACCCGTGGGACAGTCACGAGCGATGTGCCCGGCAGTGCCGCAGTTGTAGCAACCGTCTTGACTGACCCCATCAGCTCGGCGTTGCTCCCGGACGGCGAGGTTCTTGAGCATGCGGCAGTCCTTGAGCAAGTGGTTGCCTTCTGGATGGATGTGGCACCAGGGATCACCTTCACCTTCTTCCTCGGAAGTCGGCGCGGGCTTGGTCTTCTTCGGAAGAGGCTCGGTGACGAAGATCCGCTTGTCGGGTCCAGGGTCCCGCTTCTTGTTCTTGGCTGGAGCGACCTTGTCCTCGGGTTCATCCTCCCCGGGGAACTTGGCTCCTTCTTCAGCTCGAGCGCACCGATCTGCAAGCTCCCAGAGCTTACGAGCAGACTCGACGCGATGGATGCTCAGCTTCTCGCGCATCTTGGGGTTGCGGACGTTGGCGTGGAAGGACTGGATCACCAACTCCTCCTTGATGCACGGGATGGTGTTCATCTTCTGGGTGAAGCGCTGGATGAACTTGCGGAGAGTTTCACCCGGCAGCTGCTTGAAGTCGTGGAGATCACTGGGAGCCCCCGGGCGCTCGTACCCGCCTTGGAAAGCCCCCAGAAACTGCTCCTTCAGTGCCCGCCAGGAACGGATGGAGCACTTGGGAAGGTTGAGAAGCCAAGTCTGGGCATCTCCCTTCAGGGCCAACGGGAACCAGTTGGCCATCATGACCTCGTCGGCCCCGGCAACCATCGCAGCAAGAGAGTAGATCTGCAGAAAGTCCCGGGGGTTCGTGGTGCCGTCGTAGCGGAGAACGTCGATCTTGAATTTCTTGGGCCAGTTGAAGTGGCGGAACTCGGGGCGAGGGCGAGGCAGCCTTCGGCGAGGTCGATGCCCCGATCTTCCCGGCGGTGACGTTCTCGGCGACGCTCGATGCGGGTGCGCATATCCTCGTTCTGACGGCTGTTGAGCTCGTCACGAAGATCTGGGTTGCGCGAGGTAGACGACCCGATGGAGATGGCCTCGCCGTGATCGCGGTTTAGCCGATCAGCCATCGGTGGCGCGGTGCGAGGAGGCGCCGTCTTGGCTTGACGTTCACCACGAGGCTGGCCTCGCGGATCACGTGTCTTGTCTTGTGCTGCTCCGGGATCGTCGACGGTGGGAGCTTGAGTGGGTTCGACCCACGGACCACCATCGGCGAAGTCGAGGAGCCTCTCGACGCGAGTCCTCCATTCTTGGTAGACCTTGGGTCGCCGCTGCTTGGAGGGAACTGCATCAGGGCCTTGGCAGCGACTAGAGCATCATGGCGAGCTTGCACGTCCGAAGGCGAGTGCGCGGAGGTCTTGCTCTTGGATGCTCGTGGATCCCCGCTGGGGCGAACGCCGTGGTTCCCTCCTCCAGCGGTGGGCTCCTTGCCAGCGCCGTTGCAGACGCTCTTCTCCCCCGAGGAGGAGGAGGCATGGTGGCGCCCTTTGGAGCCGCCGCTCCGCCAGGGCCGTTGTCCTTGTCGCGACCGTCCACTTCGTCCGGCGCCACCCTCTCCATGGGAGGCGGGGACGGAGAGACGCTCCGCCGTGCGCCAGCAGCACGACGTTCAGCTGAAGCTTGAGTGCGTGAGGGAGAACCGGCTTGGACGCCGCAGGATCTCCCTTCTTCTTCGGAGGCATGCTTGACGAAGAACTTGCCGATGAACTTGATGAAGATGAAACCAGCGCTTGCGCCCCCTACCTGGCGCGCCAGATGTCGTGTCTCGTTGCACGGACACCGGGAGTATAGGATACCCCCTTTTAGGTTCGGCACGGGGCGCGAAGGAGGCTGAGAATCGTCTTCTTGGGCGGAGTCTAGATCAAGCTCTCCTCTCCACGATCAAAGCATGCAACCAAAGGGACACAAGGAGCTACCCAGGTTCAGGCCGCCCGGAGGCTAAAAGCCCTACTCCTGCATGTCTGGATTGATGGGTTCTTCATAGTGTGGCTTACAATGGAACCTCCCGGATGGGTACCCGGAAGGGTTTTGGCTGGAGGTAGAAGAAGGACAGATCCTGACCCGGAGGAGATCACCTTCCTCTCTACCTTCGCAGCCCTAGTCTAGTCTTGCTCTGGTTCTAGCTTGTGTTCGTCCTTGCTTCGACCTCCTCCTCCTCCGTGCCTTGGTCCTCCTTTTATAGGCTAAGGGGTTGCCACAGGGTCACGTGAGGGGTGAGGGACCTTCGGGGTGAAGGACCCTCCTCATCTAGTTTAGGAGGAGACGTGGCCTCTCCTCAGCCTAGCGTCTCCTTTGGGTTAGGTGGGAGCGTCCGCCTTGGGGTGGACAGGAGCTGACACCACCACGGGACGTGCTTCCCGCCCGCGCTGCCTTCGCCTTGCTTCCCAAGTCTTCGCGTGAGGTGGAGAGCTTATCCACAGGGACGTGGGGAAGTACCCGAGAGGGAGCCTGGCCTCCTGCCGGGAACTCGGGCTCTCGGGTCCTTCCTGGCCTTCTTGCTTGGTTCGGGGACCCGGAAGGTCCCCAGGACCGGAGCCCTTTGTCGATGTAGGCCATGCGTGTCTGACGGTGAACCCGCCAGCTTGACTTGAGTCTTGGTCTTGTCCATCTTCATCTTGGGCCCACATGGGGTGGACCCACTTTGGCAGTACTAGGGGAACCACATGTTCCACTGCTGCGACAAGCTCCATGATTTTCACACATTTGAAGCGAATTAGTTTTCACGAAAGATGGATATAAACTCTTTTCCACCAAGACATCAACAAAGTAAGTTGCTTGAAGCTAAATTGGTTCACCATGCTCTCGTCTGTGAACAACACAATAAGCTGTGAAAGCACTGGCAGAATATGTGATAGCTTACTGTTCCCTGGCCTCGGATAACAAGTCATAGCAACATGGCAGACATCATTGCAAAAAAAAAAGGTAAGACGAATAGATTGAAGATAGTTTTTTGAAGCGTTTTTTTTACGTGTTAGATTGAAGATACTGGATTTTAACTTCTGTATCTTTCAAGATCTAAATACAACACCGGGGGACCAAAATACATGCCCTGCTAGTAAAGTTATGAGCAGAAAATGGATTCTAATTTTTTTTGTACATCCCTAAACTGAAAGAGTGCTGATTGTCATATACCTCAACAGAACTGTCAGCAAACAAGCACTTAAAAGCACAGCAAGGACCAACAAAATGGATAGAAAAAGACCAGGCTGATATGCAATTATGCATCATAGAAGACGCCTTCACCTTAGTGATATCAGAGGCAATTTGCTCTTGCTGCATTCGCCCGGCAATGGTTTCAGCAGAGTGGTAATCCCTTTCCTCTCCTGTTCCTGCCGGGAAGGTCTCCTATTCTTGGCTTCCCACTGGTAGAGTTTCAAATTGTCAAATGCTTGTTGTTTGCAACGTGAGTATCCTAAATCTATTATATAATTAAAACACAAGACAATTAACGGTAAAGATTTAACGCTAGGAAGTTATTATATTTTAACGGTGGAGATTGAGCACTACAATTTCCCACCGATCGTAGGTATATACAAGGAAGTCGAAGTCATAACGTGCGCAAGCAGATTTATGAATAACATGCACGCATGGACACCACCAAATACGACGTCGGCAAATTCGAAGGCATGCCGAGCCATGGAACGGAAATCGAATCAGAGCTGCGGGACGACACCGACCAGCGAATACCATCGATCTCGGCCGGAGATTTTACAGATTGATCGATCCCACCGCAAAAGGATTGTTTACCTGGAAATCGAAACAAAGCTGCGGGGCGACGCCGGCCGGAGAATACCATCGATCGCAGGAGATTTTTATAGATTAGTCGATCGCCGTCGAAGAAAAATTAAGTCTTCACCAAGGCTATGAGCGAGAGATTTTTAGAGCGCAGCATGATTTAATAGGATCATAAGCATCTTCAAAGATCCTATCCTGGAAGGATGCAATGAACAATGTACTATCGATGGGCCAGAGGTTTTTAGAACTCAGCATGATTTAATAGCCCGCGGTGAAAGATTGTTTCATTGATCATAGCCCGCGGCGAGCGGCAGCACATTAACTCACGGCAGATCTGTGCATGCTCGCGTCGCTACGCTACGTCCAGAACCGATCAACTCTCCATGCATCAGAATTGTTTTGTTTCTCATCTACCTTCTGTGGTGGGTATGCCAGGAAGAGGTGCGGGCATCAGTGTTAGCCATCAGCCCTATGTTGTACTGACGAAGTTAGCTCGAGCGGACGGTTTGCGCATCGAAGGGCCAGAAGCAGCAATCACAATTGCCGGTCCAGCATAAAGCGTCTGATCCATGAACTCAAAACAACAACGTTGATCTCGATCCGACGAAGTTAGCTCGAGCGGACAGTGGTGCGCCAAGAAAGCAGAGTTACACATACGGTACCCTAACTATACCTCAAACTGTTTTGGACGACGGAGAAATCTTAGTCCCATCGGTGTCGCTGCCAGCATCCCTTCCAACCCCAACATAAAATCTACGGTGAGCTTGAGGCGTGGACGGCAATCTCATGACGACGATCCGATTGCAGAAATCTCACGGCAACGAGAGTCCATGACAAGTCTGCATGGCGACATTGATATCAGACGAGAAGTGGACGCCTGCTCCAATGCCCTAGCATGAAACCTCGGATGAGCTGAGGCAGGGACGGCAATCTCAGGAAGACAAGTTCGACGATGGTAATCTCACGCCAGCGATCTTGACAAATATTTATGGAGCCGAGTCTACAACAAGTCTGCATGGGGACATTGATCTGGAAAGGCATGGACGATTTCGATGATGCCGATAAAAAATTGTTCGAACTGACGCACTGCATGCATCTGCTGTATTAGCCGTGGCAACCGTGCGTATAAGCATGCATCAGCTGGATCAACATGCATGAATTTCATAGATGTATAGGCATGATGCTCGGACGATGATAGGTAAGCTGTGGCAAAAGAGCCCTGCATCAGTGCAGGACCAATTGGACATTAGAATAAAATAAAAATCCGACATTTCATAATTATTTAGTTAGTATCCAGTGTATTTTGGTAAACAAAATTTCTTACTCAAAGCTATCATGGTGTCCAGCAACAAGCACTGTAGAAGGTGCGAGTTTATAATATTTTTTAAACCATTAAATGCAATCTCTCTGTAGGTGAAACAATCTGGTAGATCGAGGAGTTTTGGACGAGAGGGTAGAGTGAAGCCAAGGTAAAGTGATTAATTGGTCTTTAAAACATATATATGCAGGTTTTGATCTCTGATGTAAGTTGGTGGCGCTCTGTTCGTTACAAGAATTGGAAACAATGTGTATTGTTTTTCCTTACAGGGATGTACACTTATCTCCTTATTAACCTCTATTTTGTAAATAGACTTATCTCCTTATCAATCGTATTTTGTAAACACAGGCAAATACTTATTATCTGAATCGGTTTTCTGCATTGTAGTTTTCCTAGGTGTAAAATGTGTGATAGTTGTACATATTACATGTTCTGTTACTTCAGAATCACTCCACTAATGGCGCCATTAATTTTCCTAACAATGATATTTTTGCTTGATTTGCTTTACAGAAAAACACTTGCTGATGGACGGATGACATCTACTAGCAATCTTATTGGTAGCAGAACATAAAATGTCTGCTACTTGCTATCTATGCTCGAAACAGCAACTAAAGCTCAACTTTCTCAGGTCATGTAAAACAATGGAGATTTTTCTTTGTATATGTCAATTTGTTCTTTGTTTTGACAAATGATGGATCCTTTTTAAATTTTCGCCATGTAACACATGACAATAGAATTTCGGTAATTTGGCTGGATGTCAATTAACTTTATTTCTGTTAACTCAAAATAGTAGATACACCATACTAGAGGCCGGTGCGGAATAGAGCTAGGCTCCTAGCATGTTTCTATACACTTAATAAAGTCAATTTATCCTATATATGAAAGTTAATCTCACATGTCTTGGTTCATGTCCGTGCTCTCATTGTAACAATATAAATTAGATTATTCTACTTGAGGTATTATAATACTTATGATTGATTGAGAAGGAGCAGAGATTATGTAGTCACAATAAAATTTTAAATCTTTAGGAAAAAAATACAAGTTGAAGGGCAGAGTCCACATGTGCATAAAGTAGAATTATTTCAAGTCTCAAATTTTGCAGTTATAACATGTGAAGTGGTTTATCATCTAGCCGCGCAATTTGCAGTTATAACATGTGAAGTGGTTTATCAATCTAGCCGCGCAATTGCGCGGGCCACCCTTAAAACAACAAACAATTAACAGTGAAGATTTGTCACGCTAAACTAAAGATGTAATAAACGGTAGAGATTTATTAGGCACGCAGAACCACGTATACAGATCTAACGATAGATTGAACGCAAAAGAAACGTATACAAGAAGACCACTTCAAACGAACCCATGACGGCACGTTGGAAAAAAAAAACAGAAAACGTGTTGTAAAAGAAAAAGGAATACGTAATCAGAACAAACCCTATTCATGGCCCTGACATGTCGCGACCAGTCTTCCGTTTTTTTCAGCGTGCAGAGCATAATCGTTTGGTCGCCGGCGGCGCGCATGCCCAGAGACGGTACCATCGCCTTATTTGCCTCCCAGGGGCAGCGTTCCTAGCACCAAGTAAGACATGGTCGGTGGCCTCGCACCCGGCACATCCTGGACTAGCTGATGTCTCCATGCTTGATCATCGTCCATGCTCCGGCCAGGACCTGCATGGCTGCATCCCATGCAGCACATGATCGTCGACCATGCCTCCGGTCAGGGCCTGCATGGCTGCATGCCCGTAGCACATGCAGATCCATCTGAATCTTTGATGTTTTAACCGTGCCGGTTGCTGTAGACTACAAGTTCGATCAGTGTGACGGTGAGTATTGCTGCACCAAACAAGATTATCTAAGGTCCATCTGCCATGTCATCTGTACAGCCACCCCATGCAGCACATGATCGTCGACCATGCCTCCGGTCAGGGCCTGCATGGCTGCATGCCCGTAGCACATGCAGATCCATCTGAATCTTTGATGTTTTAACCGTGCCGGTTGCTGTAGACTACAAGTTCGATCAGTGTGACGGTGAGTATTGCTGCACCAAACAAGATTAGCTAAGGTCCATCTGCCATGTCATCTGTACAGCCACCGCCATCCATGTTACCATGCAGAGGCACTAGATTGATACTTGCACGAGGTCAGGAATTGGTAGGGCAACAGTTTGCATGCATCATGCACGGATGGATTCAGGTAAGTTTTGGTAAGATACCTATGGAAGATGCATCAGAAAAATAAAATTCCCACTTTCTCTTAAATATTAAGTTACTATATATCCAGTGTACCTCCGTAATTTTTTTTACTCAAGGGTATCATGTTGAGTCTGCCAACAAACACTATGTTGGTGAAATTAACAATCTGGTAGCTGAAGGTTGAAGGTGAAGTGCTGGACGAGCCGAGGAGTGAAGCCAAGGTGATTATTTAATTGGTCTCTAAAACACGGATGTTTATGCAGCTTTTGATCTCTCTGATGTAAGTAATAAATCTACAGTTTCAATGCAAAATTGGTGCACGGTAAACTATCATATTTTAGGCCACTCTTCGTCAAGAATCGTAAATAATGTGTACAGTATTAGTTTTTTTCTTTAATTTTTTTGCAAGGATGAGCAATTATCTCCTTATCAACTCTATTTATAAATAGAGAGAAATAATATCTATCTGTATTGGTTTTCTACATTAGCGTATACCGGCAAGAAACAATACTTATTACAGTATCTATGAATCGCCGTTTCAGATCCCTGTAGGAGTTGATTGCATGGCTTTCTGTTCTCAAGTTCTACTCTTATTTTCTCGCCAAAGGGATTTCTTTCTGTTGTAACAGAGATGCAAGGTCGATTTAGATGACAAATTTATGCACCTGGCTTGAATCCATGACGTTGAACCAATTATGTGGAGCCCACTAATTCAGAAGATGTCTTTATTTGAGGGAGAAAACTTTGTGCAATGAGAAGTAACAATATGCGAGCATCAAGCTGAGGTATGAGAAGAGTATGTGATATGTATTTTTGTGCATGCATCAATAAAGAATCTTGACTGTCCATATCGACAAGGTTCATAATTTATTATGGAAACTAGAAAATTACTTGAGAAGAATTTTGTTAGTATGTACTTTGAGACTTCAGGAGCTGCTATTGAGATGAATTTTCTTTCTGCTGGAGAGGCTGGTGTAAAATATACATTAGAAGAAAGGTAAGTTAAGGATTGAGGTTCTTTCTTCTCGGTTTCTACAGCATGTTGATATAGATGTGCAAACCAGTATTCCAATGATTTATACTCACATTTGATTTATTACCGTAAGAACATCATAAAAACAGATTAAGGGGACGTTCGGATGCTCTCCGCTCCGCTAAATCTTCGACTCCGCTCTTCACTCCATGACATCGCGTTCCACTTGACAAATCCGAAGATATGAAAAAGTTGGTCTGTAAACTCTCAAAACTCTGTAGTTCAGATTCTGAAAACGTCATCTACCTCGGCACCCACAAGGTCACCCGCAAGCTGCACCGAACGTGCAGCAGGAGGTCCATATCGAAAATCACCGTGTTTTCATCAAGGTCCTCTTCAAGAAGCTGGTGTACATCATGGGCTTGGGAAGCGCTGGAGCAGCGCGGCAACTGGTGGCGGCAAAGCATCGTGGCAGCAATTTGCAGCACTAGCCGAAATTAGCAGTGGCGGAACCATGGCGGCGTGAGGCGAGAAGGGGATTGAGGCGGCGGTGGAGCGTCGACTGGCGTGGAGTTTTCGCCTTCAGCCCCGCTCCGGCAGTTCCGGGAGCCGAATTGCGGAGCGGAGGAGATCCGAACAGGCTCTAACTCAACAGATTTATGGAATATTGTCGGGTCTGCTGTATAACATCAAGAAGAGGATATTAAGGTAATGTCTATATTTTTCTCCTGAAATTAATCTCAGCATACATATCTTTACAGTGAGCTTGAGTAGGAAGAAGTTTAAAAACATGGAGATCCTGAATTTTAAGAGCAGACTAAAACTTTATTCTGAGTTGTTAATATGACCAAAACTTGGATGCCGACAAATGCACCCAACAACAAGCACACAAAGAACGGATGTTTTGTCTTCATTGTTCAATTACTTTTTTATTGAATTTACTTAGGATTGGCTGCGCATTAGAAGAATCAGATACATTTCTTATCCGTGTTCTCACTTAGGCCCCATGCTCTTTAGTATTTCCGAACAAGAGTTAATTTTGTAGGGGAGAAGGTTGCATTATTTTGCTTGCTCCCAGCTGTACTTTTCAGCTGCTGCCCGCAGGTCACTTTATAGCTAAATCCTTCATGTCATTGGTCATCAATCCGCTGTACAAAAGTTATTGTGTAGAATTCATGGATAGTGTGGCTATGCAGTTTTTGTGTTGTACATTTTTTATTTTAATTGATCCTTTTTTTTGCGGAACATTTTAATTGATCTGATGTCCCAGTGATATTAAGATGTGAAATTGTGGAATTATAAGATGTTCCTGTTTTTTCATTGTTGCAGATGAAGTTGGTTATATTTATCGGAATGTGGGTGAGATCAGCCAATTCTTCCAGAGGAAACTGTTAAAATGCATGAATGTTGAGGTACATTTTACAATTTGGAAAATGTAATGTTTAATGCTCCCAGGATGCAAGTCGCTACAGCTTTGAGGAGAAGTTCCTCTTATTTCATGACTCTTGAGCAGAAGTTCCACTGAATTTAATGTGCAGATTGCAAGATCGTATTTGGGTCTTACTTTTATTTTTGATTAGATTCCGCTCATGTTCAATGTTCTGAGAGATAAATATTTATATTTATTTATATGAAACACTGAGAATATAACAGATGACAAATTGACGATGGGATCTGATTTTCTTTAATCTTTTGCATCAAAATATAAAGTCGTTGGCTTTGCACAACAAGCTAATATCGCAATGGCATTGGTCTTTTGGGTTTTCACATAATAGGGTTAAAATTTTATTGATGAAGGCATACACACCCAACTTTATTTCACGTATGTAATCAATAATATAAGTATGATGGCTTCGAAATAAAATGCACCGAAAGGTTTTCCCCTTAAAAGAACTCTTTGCTTTAATTCAATGATATAGGCCGAGAGCATATTAGTTCTATTATAGGAACAGATAAATAAATAGGAACATTATATAAGGACAAACATTCGATAAAGGAATAATATAATGGTAATTGGTGAATATAGCGACCATCCGAGGAAAAAATAATCTAAAGGTGTTCGACAATCTAGCCGCGCAAATGCGTGGGCCACCCAGCTAGTTTACCTGATATGAAAGCAGTATATGCAGCCTCTTACAGATTATCTTCAGTGATGTATTTTGCACATGAGATACTTGCCTTACACCAGATACATAACCTGGAAGAAAACATTGCGAAGAATTCCGACTATGTAAATGTGGCTGCCGAAGATAACAAAGCACGTTTGACATGTTAATTGCACTGCAAGCCCACAGGCACCAGTTATTAGGCTCTTGGTGCCAATAAACTGGTAAGACGTTCAGCCTTCATTGGCAGTGTTGGTTAACTCAATGAACTAACAACAGTATGTACAGAGAAACCAACATATATCGTCACTTCAGCCACAGCTAACAGACACCAACCAATTATGAACAGAGCAAAAGCCCGACTTGAACATCAAATCCATTGACACATGTAAAAAATCAGTACACAAAGAACATGTAAATCCACTGGGTCGTGCATCACAGGAACACCCTGCTGTATCCATGTCAACACAGGAGAACTCGAAATAACAGAGCAATTATGCAGCAAACAAAGACATCAGTAGAGAAAAGTTAGGATAACAAGTTGCACTGCATTTCCATTTCATTTCGGCATCACGCTACATGGGACCAAGACGACACATCATATCAACACCAACAACAACAGAGGCAGCTACTACCAGATCGGATGACCAGACACGAACAGCTACTACCAGAGCACGCAACCCAAAGCTAGGCCCTCTCCCCACGGATGCGGCGCGCGAGCTGGATGTCCTTGGGCATGATGGTGACGCGCTTGGCGTGGATGGCGCAGAGGTTGGTGTCCTCGAAGAGTCCGACGAGGTAGGCCTCGGCGGCCTCCTGCAGCGCAGAGACGACGGAGCTCTGGAAGCGCAGGTCAGTCTTGAAGTCCTGCGCGATCTCTCGGACGAGGAGCTGGAAGGGGAGCTTGCGGATGAGCAGCTCCGTGCTCTTCTGGTACTTGCGGATCTCGCGCAGCGCGACGGTGCCGGGCGGAAGCGGTGGGGCTTCTTCACGCCGCCGTTGGCCGGGGCGGACTTGCGCGCCGCCTTGGTGGCGAGCTGCTTCCGCGGCGCCTTGCCGCCGGTGGACTTGCGCGCCGTCTGCTTCGTGCGGGCCATCGGAGGAAGACGGCGGCGGCGGCGCGGCTGCTACGGTTTGGGAATTGGGATTTCTTTCTTTCGCGGTGGTGAATTGGACGAGGGGTGGATGGGGATTTAAATAGGAGGTGGCCAGGTTTGGTGCTTTGGGCGCGATAATTTGGGTGGTCGAGCGCAGGACGGGGCGCCGTTGGATTGCGCCGAAATGGAGGGCGGGGATCTATACTGGTGGCCGTCACGCAGATCGCGATCCGTGTGCTCCATGAGTGTTGGTCGACTAGCAGAGTCAGAGACCCAACGCAGCCAGTTTTCGGTAGCCCGACCGGGAGAGGACTGCTAAAGAAAATGTTCATGCCATAAAACTGGAGAATCATCGCATCAAGACAGTCCGCCAACTTCATACTACCAAATGTACTAAGGGCATCTCCAACGGGCTGACGCAAACGGATCAACCCAGTCCGTTTTTGTCCGAACGGACATGGGAGGCGCTCCAACGGGCTGGCGCAAAGGGATATGTGTCCGCCCAGACACATGATTTCGCCCCAAACGCGCCCAACTTTGGTCCAACTTTGGGGCGGGACGGACAGCCTCTCGGTCCGCCCTTTGTCCTCCCTTGTCCGCGGCTGGCCCAGTGGCCAGTCACACAACCCCCTCTCCACCCTACCCATTCCTTCCCGTCCCCATTGCCTCCCGCGACCGCCGCCGCCCTCGCCACAGTCGCCGCCATTCTGTCTCTCCTCCGCCGTCGCCGCACGTAGCCACGCCGGCTTGGTCGGATCTATTCGTCGGCCCAACCATCTTCCCAGGAGATATCTCGACAGGCCCCGACGACCGCCTCGCCGCCACCGTCCTCGCCCTCTTCTCCTGCCCCGGTAGTAGCCAGCCAACATCGTCCCGACCCTGCCGACGCTCCGAAGGTGTCCCGGAGTAGCTCTCGACGGGCTGCCCTCCTCCTTCGTCTCGGACTCGGCCGCGCAGTCCACCACCCCGAAGGTGTTCGACGGATTGACCAGGACAAGGTATGGGCAATTTCTGTCAGTTCTTTGCATTTGGCCAGTGCAAATGGTGGTCGCATATATTTATTGTTCATTTTATGTAGATGGATAGCGATGACGAGTTCTTCTACCACACTTTCATCGATACTTCGGATGAATCATCACTCATCTTGGAAATCAGTAGTCCTGCCCTCCTTTATTTATTTCATTAAACAAATTATGCTATTTTATTACATTATGTGCACTTTATTGTAATAAACCCTGTTATTTATCTACTTGTGGACTATTCATAATTTGTTGCTACTTTTCTATTCATAATTTGTTACAAACTTGTGTCACAAGAAGGTTAAAAACATAGCCAAAATCCGGACCATGGGAAATCATGCGCCGGGCCGTTGGGGGCACTCAAACCTCCAAACGGACAGAGGCCCAAATGTGTCCGCAGTCCGTCCGCAAACGGATCAAAACGGACACATTTTGGTGTCCGTTTGCACCAGCCCGTTGGAGATGCCTAAACAATGATCAAGGGGGCAGCCACCTAGCCGGACCGTTGAGAATCAAATTTTTACGCGAAAGCAAATGGTACTCACCGACCCACAAGTAGGGATGAAAACGGAGCGGATACAGACGGAACTGGGTGGTGCCACATTTGTTTTCATATATTTTGCGGAAGAGGAAACGAATACAGAAATCCCGGAAAGAAATACAGAAATAAATATTGTCGGAAACTGATACAAACCGAATATGGTGCGGACACGGAACAGAAGCAGATGTTTGCCAGAACCAAGCGATCCCTTCAATAATGCAGGAAAACTCAAGCAAACCAACAAACTTATCAATTTAATAAGAAGAAATAAATTAAAGTATAATACAGTGTTTCTAAATTATCAACTTTGGCAAGAAAATACCTAACATCGTCCATAAACGTAGTGCAACAATGAAAAGCTGAACTGGCAATGGCTCGAGAGGGAGATAATATGCAAGTACGTAGGGCCTAAACGTGGTCACTTCATATATTTTCTTTTTTGTTGAGATCTTGGGTTGTGCCTCAGTGTTCCCACTGAAATTATTAGGCATGTTGCATTCTGATAGCACCGCGTAGTAAAAAACGGAAAGTTCCGTATTGCCGGAAACGGAATTTCCGTTTCCGTGGTCGTTCCGCCGGAATATGCTGTTCCGTTTCCGTTTCCACATAAAAGTTTCCGTTTCCATTTCCGTTTTGCAAAATTCCGTTTCCACTTCCGTATTTCCGTTCCGTTTCCGTTTTTCTGCGGAATAGTCGGAAAGTTTCTGCTCCGTTTTCATCCCTACCCACAAGGACCAAAACCTGACGACTAGGAACCTGCACAAATATTCCTCACGGTTTGGCAATGCTATATCCTTGACAATAATCAGATACTGATTTACCTGATAATGGCCGTTAGTGATCAAGAAACGTCATGTCTTTTCCAGCTAATACACAGGCCTTGAATACACCAATCGCCCATCAGGAGCAAAACCGAACAGATTTCGAATTATTGTTCAAAATTCAGTACAAAAAAATTGATGAAACATGCCAGCCACATAAATTGCACTAGCCTACTACAATTTAGAATTTTTTCGCACGATTCCACATATACGGTGTGCAAGAACCATAGGCTGATGATCAGCATATGGCATCCACACAATGCAGGAACATCTCTAGCGCAGGTCAGGGCGAACGAACGAACTAACATCCTCCGCCAAAGAATGCATCATCATTGAAATCCTGCGGTGAGAAAAGAAGCTCGACGTGGACACACCATAAAACAGGATTTGTGAAGTGGAAGAATGAGAAAAGGTTGTTACCTCGTTAAGCATGCTGGCAAAAGTATCATCTACGAAGAATGGGTTGCTGTAGCATGGCTGATCAGCAAGAGCTTGCTGGTCAACTAGGCCAACCTGCATAGGCAGAGTGCAACATGCATTCTCACGTCCATTAACCATCTGAGTGGGCGAGACACAACTACATGTCCGGGGCTCATGCAATGTTGAGCTAGTGTTTCCACCATTGACCATCTGAGTGGGCGCGACACAAGTACCTGCCCGGGGCTCAGGCAATGTTGAGCCAGTGCTTCCACCATTGATCATCTGAGTCGGCGCAAAAGAGTTGCTAGGCTGAAGGTTAGACAATGCAGAATTGATGTTTCCAACATTAACCATCTGAGTCATTGGTGAAAATGTGTTGATCGTCATCTCTATTGGGGTTGTGTTGTTTGCCATGTTGAATGGCACCATCTTCTCACTGAATCCATCCAATGGTGTGTTGTTGATGATGATGATTTCTTCCATCTGGTTCTGTTGTTCATTTTGAAACATTGGTTGTATCTGGCCAGGTGAGGCTTCAAAGCTTGGCAACGGGTTGATGTGGGGGATGTTCATTTCTAATTGAGCCAGAGGTATTCCATCCATATGACCAGGAAAACTTGATGTCGTCATATTCTCCCAGAGATTGCTAGAGCTTCCAACCAGGCACGGAAACCGGGCACTATGACGCGCCCCAACTGTAGAAGGTGCCATGTTCATCTGACTGGCGAACTGGCTGCCCAATTCCGGAGGCTGCACAAGGAATGGGTTTGCACGGTCTAATATCCCACCATTTGGCATATCTGCAAAGGAGCTGCTATGATGAGAGGAAGGCACCACACTGCTTGACTCCAGTATCTTTTCACGCAATATGTTTGCGTAGGATTTGCGAAAATGACCGGGAAGGGATGCATCCAAAATTGCGCAATCTGATACTTTTGCAAATGAGTTGATTGGAGGACTAGAAGCATGGCACCTTCTTGCGTCGGGCGACACGGCATGCCTCGTCATGCTACCGCCATTGACGATTGTTCCCATAGGCAAGTTAATCGACTGACTGGACACACCATGATCTCCTAACACTGATGGAGCCGCGAAATGAGTGCTTGAACCCCGGAAGGGAAAGACTGACGAGGTTTGTCCTCTCTGG
Source organism: Poa pratensis (assembly GCA_947311845.1). Classification (NCBI taxonomy): domain Eukaryota; kingdom Viridiplantae; phylum Streptophyta; class Magnoliopsida; order Poales; family Poaceae; genus Poa; species Poa pratensis. The sequence continues at coordinate 14,834,925 of CAMZMU010000046.1, forward strand.
TGTTCATGGAAATTCATGGAGCTTCCCTGGCGATTCATGTCCGTGTACAATAATGAGTTCCCCCTTCTAGAGGATTCACTAAGATAATTAGACTTCCTTGGGTCATCGATGATGCTTTTCAAGTAGAGTCGATACTTCTGAAATATCATGGTAGGCAAGAACAAATATGAGATTCACGCTTATGATAAAAAGAAATGGAGTACATGTGGGAAAGAGAAATATGTGAGGGTGTTGCATTGTTTAAAAAATCCTAGATAATGTAGACATGTAATATATCATATATGTTTAACCTTTTTACAAAGGAAAATTAATTAAAAGTTTCACACATCTACATGAAATAAGCATTACTAGTTCTTGGACTTATATACGAATAAAATTTAGTCTAGAAAAATATGAACACAAGCATATAAATTAATAATACATGTAAGAATTATACCTGGAGATGGCTCGCAACACTATCTCTTGTTAGGTAATCCACATTCATCATTTGCAATATCGTCTTTGGGGCCGCCCCTGCATTTACATAATAAAAAATCTTGTTACTAAAAACAAATCCAAGAACCGTGCACTTTTCTGGTGAACAGACAACTAAGTGGGAGATCTTACTTTCAGCGCCAAGTCGATTGAAAACTTCCATGAACCTGTCGTGCAACTCACGAGTCCATGACACCCTTGGCTTCTTCCGGTTGGCTACGTCGAGTGTGCTCTCTTTATTCTCATCAGAATCGTCTCCGTCATTTTTCTTCTTTGAGCATTTCTTACGCTTTGTAACACTCTTTATCCCTGGTAGAACCATTTGATAAGCATCATCTTTACTAATGTGGTTAACACCACTGAGGTTTTTCCTTACAACATGTTGCCATATGTTCTTGAGCTCCTTGATATGCACTGGTTTCACTAAATAGTCACAAGCCCCAAGAGTTATCCCCTTAACCATAGTCTCCTTCTCTCCATCCACAGATAGCACTGCATGAAATATAGTCAGTGACTTTGTTGTGGAATGTGGAAATTCATAAATTTGTACCAAATGTGACACACAACTGGGAAGCAAATGTGACACACATAGTGTACATATTTGCATCACGACAACTTCCAGTTTGATGCTTCAAAGAAAAATAGTTGGGATAATACACACATTAAGTAGACAGAAACTGAAACATAATGGATAAATCATCACAACATGACCATAACTTGTAATTATTGAAGACATCGAGATCGAGTATTATTATTGAACATTTGATCATCATAACATGATCATGACTTCGAATTAGGTAACAACTATCAAACCAAGCAATCTTTTAAATCATGTTAAGGGATCATCTAACATTTCAGTTTTTATACGGTAGCGGCATTGCAAACGGTTTTGTTATTAAAGTTCAGACAAATAAATATGTGTAGTTATACTTTCCATAAGTGTAATGTAAAAAAATGTTATATGTTTCAAAGACCATGAAGTGAATATCATGTGAGGTATAAAAATGGTCTACTTTTAAATTGAAAATGGGAAGTCGGTAAAGTGAAGACTTTAGAAATAAATTATCAAAAGACCTATCTTGAGTCTTACGATCTTGTGGAGCTTGAAGATGAGGTATCCTTTAGTTACGTAAATACAATGTAGGTAATTTTCTAATTGCATTGTCTCTGCCACCACTAGAGATAAGAAATAAACGAGTAGGGTGCAATTGGATGGCGATGTTTGGTGTAACCAGAAGGTTTAGCAACGTGATAGTACTAGTTAAGGAAACAACTACATATAATTTGCTCCTAACATGAACATATTCTAGCTTTCCTTGATTTAACGGTCAAGAGAGGATACAAGATTAAAGCCTAGGCAATCCATAAATACACGCATTTAATATGTAGATAGCGGGCCTACATTGCAGCGACCCTGAATCTCGCTATGCTAGCTAGATTACCCAAATGTAATGGTTTATTATGATATTATTTTGCATGGTATAAAAATCTAGACTTCATGCATTAGGAATATAATGATGAAAATCAACTATTGAGGTTGGTCATAGTGAGAAGTAACTTAGATCACTATCATGCATATGACACTACTCTTAGTTTTTTTAGCAATTGACACTACTCTTTGTTACAACCCCCTAATGCAAAGTATCATAAATGACTTCATTTACTTAGGTTGTAGCCTCATTTTCTATTGTGAAACGCTTATGTGATACGTCATCCAAACCAACTCTTTGGGCTTTACTTTTATGCTAACCAATGCAAGGCACGGGATAAACACCAACCTTAGACCCACATACTATGTTATCAGCATCATTTATTTTCTTCTTTAATACTAGTTATGCCATGCCATCACTAATATATCTAGTTAATTAGCATTACATAAGAATATGCTAGCTATGTTATTCCTATTCCTATTGTGGCTAGTCTGAGGACCCTGACTATATTTTTATTGCAAGTACGACATTAGTTAATGGAACATAATAACTAGGAAAACAATAGCTACCACATGTTATGTATCTAGCTTGCTAAATACTACTAGCTATCAACCAAGTATTTAAGTTAGTAAATTTACTCGATGTCATAACTCGCCTGTTGTATTATAGGACAAATAATTCCAACCAGTGTGTCTAAGGTACAAAAATGGAAAAGGTGCAACTCTACTTTTCTTGACTACTAATAGAGGGATGCCATGGGAACCTATCTTCCACCCTGTAATCTCCAGTTACTTGGATAGATACCATGTTAGAAGGAATATCAACAAATCCTAATACAAATGAATACACATGCACACTACAATACACTATGCCTAACAACCACTTCTCGCTAGTCGAGATGCAGCCCCGCCTCGCATCAAGCATCCTCGCATACTCTCTCCCACCAATGACGACTTGGATGTTTTCTATAAGGTTGCATCAACGAGATCCACCACCACCTCTCATGCCTCCTAACCAAAACCATCACCAACCTCGGTTTTTGCCAGCCACACCTATCTCCTTTTGCTGCCCTTGGTGGTGCTACCACCACTAGTACAGAGCAAGACTAAGTATAACCCTCATTGGCAACGGTACCGAGAACACCCATGATTAAAAGTAATTAGACATGGGCGACGAAGCCTACCAGGAATGGGTGGAATGGGTCGTTGCTAGGATGCACACATTGGCCACAAAGATTTGCAATGTTTGTTGCCAAAGTAATTGGTTATAAAATGAGAATGGGAATCCCAAAAGCCCACGGGTTTTGCCTATAAAATCCTCCCACTCACGTCGTTCTCAATCACTCCCAACCTAGCCCCGCACTCTCTTTCTTCAATCTACTAATCTCTCTCATGGCGATCCAATGAGCCCGTCTCGCGACAACGCCCACATCAACGACCCTCGCGTCAGCCCCCGCGATTACTTTGACCACCATCGGAAACTTCACATAGAGGATAATCTCGTGACGGTGCTCCCCTTCAGCGCAGCCTAGGACCTCACATGCTCCTCGCCCGTCCCGAGCCACTTCCCTGCAGTCCCCATTCCAACTCTCGATGGAGCTCACTGCAATGAACCCCGTCGCACCATCTACTAGTCCGGGCAGACCACACGGTAGTTTTTGCAGTACCATCAAAGGCATGATGCTTAGTCGTTGTCGCCGGTCGTCCTGGTCTCCTCCTCCTCCTTTTTATCGTTGTTGGTGGAGGATTTAGATCTCAAGGTCGGCTGCCTTTCTCCCATGCTCCCTATGAGCATGACAACACATAGCATCTTTGTCGTAAGGTAGAGAAGGACATACCCATCCTACTCTCCTTCGCCAAGTACAAATGGAATGTGCCAATGAGCTGTTGTTCTAGATGGACTTTTGGGCTGCCATAGCCCGTTCCTTCCTCCTCGGCAAAGGCCAAGGGCCTCAGGTGGAGGTGTCGGGTAGAGGGGAGGAATCCTTAAATGCTAGCTCCATCATTGGGTTTAGAGTCGCCAACACTAAGCGAGACCGCAGCACCAAAGGTAAAACCCTAAACCTAGTGTCGTGGTATATTCCCGACTACTAAATTGTGTTCGACATGGTAGCGTTCGACAGATCTAGATGGTAGCACATGGGAGACAAAGTTTAGATAGGTTTGGGCCTCCATGAATAGTGTAGCCCTGCTTACTGTTTGTGGCAACTTGTTTTATCTATCTAGGCTCTAGCAATCTCGATGGATGCTCGATCTCACATATGGGTGATATGGTGGTGCATGATGCTATGTTCAACCATACCGCTTGGAAAGCCCCCCAACACCCCATATATACATGGTGGGAAATATGGTTACATGCACCGAGTCGGTTTACATGTTGGTTGAGATACACTCCAAACCTTAACAAGATAGAGTAGATCCGGTAGCAATTGGTTACAAGGGATATCTCGTAGAATCAACGTGTAGATCTTGGTGTGGCTAGCACTCCAAGATGGTTCATTTGGGACCCCTCCTTGGTTCCAAATCTTTGAGTTGGGCTGCTCTGCACCGAGTGGTCTAAATTCAGCTTTTGTGGGCTTACCGGGGACCTATGACTTCATCACTACCCCCCCCCCCCCCCCCCGAGTCCATTGTGATTGTAGAGAAGCTTTGACTTGTATCACTCGGGCGTGTCGAATGAAAATGTTGTCTTTTGCATGCGGAGGCTTTGCATTGAAGCAAATATTGCGAATGCGACCGTAGATTTTCTTAAGTTTGACATATATGTGGACTTTGACCGATGTGTTGCTCAAATTGTCGCAGAAAGTTATCCTGACTAACTAGCCTCCTGCTAATTTAGGATTCTTATCCCGTGAAGTCAGCAACATGGTAGATGTTGAATCTGACCGCTGGGGAACACCGCTGATTGCGACTGGGAAACCAAAATGGTGCACCGTCGTAGCCCCTTCCCTTATAAACATGGGCTATCACTATCGCCCATCTACGTGGCTTATGTCATTTTTTCGACCACTACTACACCTGAGGTCCAACTCCGTTCATCCAAGGTCATTGTTCCTACGTCACCATCATTTTACCGCCTCGTCCCCAATATGTTGATGTCGGAGGAGAAGGCAACTTTGAGCAGCGACACCGTAGAGGCCGTGAAGGAGATCACAAAGCAGTTTGCAAAAGGGCTCGATGGACATACGGACAATATTCAATGTCAAGGATCCATCATTTGCAAAGAGGATCAGGATGATCTATTGAAGGCTAGCAACTAGCACGAAAGGATGTCTTCATTACATGACGAAGGCGGGGAAAGATCCTGCCACCTATGGAGTACAAGGTGATCCTCATTCCCCAATTATTCGTTTGCGTGGTTGGGTTTCTTGTCTACGGGTTCCTTCTACTGGTTCTCAAATTTTATGGGATCGAGATTCACAACCGCAATTGCAACTCGATTGGGTGAAGTCGCATGCTTTGTTATGCTATGCGAGCTTTACATTGGGATCGATCTCAACCTCCTCTTGTGGCAATACTTCTTTATGTGTCATAAAGTTGATACCTAAGTAGTAGCCTGACTCCATCTCTCCCTGAGACTAGCGTTCGCCTACTCGAGGGGGAGGTTTTCATGACCAAAAAGGAGTGGCACCAGAGATTGTGTTATTGTCAGAATCTAGATGGATCCTCGACACAACCTTCACTCACCCTTCCCAAAAAAGAATGACATGTGTTCTAAGATGCCCCTTTATGCATAAGTCAAGGAAGTGGAGGCATATATGGTCAAGATCTATACTCTGGTAACCCACGGTCTGGCCGTACCCATTTTGGCTCGGGCTTTCGTCACATGGTGTCTCCAACCACACTTCAGTCGAGGAGCCAATTGATGTATCAATTGGACTTTTCGAAGGACCCTGACGGTGTGTTGGCACAGAGCTTCCGGACATTGTGGTCATGGACCGATTGACCATAATTCTTTGGGACGACTTTAAGAAATTTATGGCATATAGGATAAACGTCTGCACTTCTGCTTTCTAGGTGGGCATTTGGCACTGTTTTTTCTTTCCGCAGCTTAACTTCATATAGTTATCATTTATGTTGTCTTTTGCAGACGGAGAATGCATTTTACAATTTTGTGGCTCTAGCCGAGGCCAATATCTATCTCAACATCAACATCGAGTCGATAGACTGCGCGAGCCCTGTTGTCATTGTTTATGGTGTCGCGGCTGCTTTTGGGTCGATTGCTTAAACCGAAGCGTCAAATAAGATGCGATCGGTCAGTCCTCCTACTGACTCCAAGCCGAAGAATATGAAGGTCGGCGTCTCCAAGTGCCAAGTCAGGGAAAGCTAGCGACCAACGGTCTTTGCCTCGGTTGAAGAAGGTGGGTTAGAAGCTCACCCATTCCCACTCATCATCGGGCTCATCGAAGGACCTTGTGACCAAATCGAGGTTTTAGTCTTTCTATGCTTGTTGTCTTCTTTTCAGTGTCGTCATTGACACATGGTTGTCTTGGTGCAAGGCACAGAAGGTGCATCAATTGAAGGCATATCTGCCTTCTTGTATAGAACCCACACACAGAACACCGAGTGTGGACATCGTAGGGAAAGATCCTGATCCCGACCCGCCCGTCGTTAAGGGTGGAGCTCTAAAGGCCGAACAACATGGATATGTAGCCGAATGATCCAAATGGGTGATGAATGATGTCTTATCTTCATCTCCTTTCTTCACTTCGTCTAATAGTACCCGGAGTACGCATCGATGAAGCTGAGGGTTTTGCATCAGACCGCATAGTCGATCACTTGTGCAATGCGCGAGAGAGGATATAGATCTTGGGGCAGACCTTGTTGAGGATTCTCTAGTCACCGCACATTATCCATTTGGTGTTGCTCTTGAGGACCATGCCTAGGTTTGCTAGCCACTCGGGTGGAGAGTTTGGCGATCTCCTTGCCTTTTCCTTTTGTTGTTCTTCTGTGTAGCACAAAGAGTGATGTTTTACAAGCTTGGAGTCTGACAAGAAATTGAGGGAGTGTTTCACAATTTCTCTTGGCATGTTGAATAGGTCGGATGCCTTCTACACAAATACATCGAGGTTGTCACGGAGGAAATCAATGATAGACGCTTCGAGCGTTGCCCAACGACGTGCCTAGCATAATATTCTTTGATGGATCATTGGGGGTGAGATGCACTGCCTTGGAGTCTTGTACCGATTGAAATGACGAGGATCTCCCCGACACTTTTATTGTGGGAGGTCCTTCAATTCCTTGATGGTTCCCTTTGTTTCCTCAAACTCGTCCTTGTGACAAGGGTGCAAAAAATGACCATGCTCTTCTGGTCACACCTGTAGGCTTGATCGAAGTCACTGATCACGCTATCAGGACCTAGGATCTTCACCTTGAGTTAAATCTAGATGTAGATACCCATGAACTTGGTGCAGAAGGGTCATATGAATATTATGTGATATGCGCTCTACAACACAAACATTGTGAAGTCATGCAGTTTGGTTCATAAGTTGTCTGGGTCACCAAATGTGACATCGAGGGTGATAATCCCATGGGGGAAGATATTTCAAGTACAGAGAAGCCATGGAGGGACCTAGTGTCGGGCTTAATGTGTGACCATCTGATCTTCAAGGATTCTAGTGAGTCGACATAGACGATGTTTATGGAGCTTTTACCATCGAGGATTTGGTCGAATCGGGTTTCGTGGAGGAGGGGTCCAGGACCAACGGCTGGCGTACATAGGGCACGTGTCTGGGATGTTTGCTCTGGTCGTATATTATTTTGACGTCCGACCAAGGAATAACCTGGGGTTTGAAGGTTTTAGCGGTGTTGACCTCTTGAGCGAAGAGTTTTCGGTCCCTCCTTGCATCATCGTAGAGGTCATCCCTGGTAACCATGAGCACTTCCTCAAGGGAGAGGAGATCATCCTCCTTAGAGTAGGTGTCATCGCCTTCCCTCGGGGGAACCTCAAGATCGATGTTGTTGATGCAGAGAGGGCTCGGCGCCGGTCGGCCTATGCCCACGCTATCGTGGCAGAAGCATTTAGGGAATAGCTTTGGCCGCTGCATTTGTTGCTTGAGGAATCGACACTTCACATTGGGGATGTGCCTCTTGCACGGTTTGTAGTTATGGTCCCTATCTCCATATGGATGATCCGACACTCAAAGGTGGAGTGAGAATATTGCATGTCACAGACACATGGCTCTAAGTAAGGGTTCTAGGCTTCCCACTTGAGGAGGAGGCAGTTGGACATAGTTTTAAGCAAGCCCGGTCCATGTGGGGAGCACGTCTCAGGGTCAGAACTTTCCTTCTTGGTGCTACGCAAGCCCGTGACACTTGACCGTGTTGTGCATGGCGTCGGAGCCATGCATCATGCATGGTCAGAAGGTCGACTATTGTATAATCATAGGACGAGGCCGACGGTCTTCTGAGGTGTGCCAAGACCTCAGATCATTCCTAGAAATGGGAGGACGTTGGGGTTTCCCGTCTCCTTGTACATGACATTGCAGTTAGCCATTGTATGAGTTGTCTTGGGTCCATGCCGAGTGTAGGGATCGAAGGTGTTGCAGTCGACACAATCGGAGTAGGCTCGACCCTCCTAGGCGAGGTGACTAGATTGGGGCCACTGCCACATGCACTGCTGGTTCATGAAGTCGTTGTAGAATTTCATCCACCTCGAAGTGTAGGTGTGTCACCGCCTCCAAACTTTGTTGGAGATTGGGGGCAACAAATCAAAGGAAATGGGGATTGGCTATCGGAGCGAGAGTTCGAAGTAGAAGTTGGCGACAATGTCCATATATTGGAATCAGACCACTTCTCCTGTAGCGAAAGCAGAGTCACCATTGTTGATGATGATCTCGATTTGTGAAAGCGCAACCCTTCCTAGCATGCAAATTTGTCATGGTATCTTTCCAGATGGTTTATTTTGTGTTCGGCAGGGTTGCGTTCAGCAGATCTAGACAGCAGCACACGACATACAAAGTTTAGATAGGCTCGAGCCTCGCTAAACATTGTCCGGTAACAGCCCAACCTACTTACTATTAGTTGAGGCTTGTTTTATCTAGCGGTATCTCGAGGGATGCTCGATCTCGCCTATACTTTACATGGTGGTTTATACGTGATTTTCAACCATACCGCTCGGTAGGCCCCCATCCCCCTTATATACACGGTCGGAATTAGGGTTACAAGCACTAAAGTCGTTTACATGTTGGTTGAGATAAGCATTAAACCCTAACAAGATAGGCTAGATCCATTCATAGTGGCTGCAGGAGATATCCTGTAAAATCAACGTGTAGATCTCGGTGTGGCTTGCACTCCAAGATGGTTCATTTGGCCCCACTTCGGTTATGAGACCTTGAGCTGGGTCGCCCTACATCGACTAGTCTAACTCTTGCCTTTGAGGGCCACCTGGGACCTATGACCTCATCACTAGCCCCCGAATCGTTCGCGATCACAGATAAGCTTCGCCTTGGTTCCGTCAAAGCTAAACTATAGCCAACATCACCGATCTTTTTTTTGCGTATAGTATATATCAAAAAAGGGTATTCCAATATGTCCGTGAAAATTGTTAGGAACTTAGGTGACGGCCTAATTTTGCAATTCTTTCCCACATAATATGGATATGCGGTAAGGAACTGTTGCATTTGTGATTATCCCAGGTCAAAGACCGCCCTTTCTCGGTTGACAATGCACTATTTGACTTGTAGCCATATCGTCACTCTATACTAGTGCACCTCATCCTCAAAATGACAAACACTGTCGATCTCGACCTCCGCACCTAGCTCATGTGGTGCTCCACCATCGCTCCATTGACCATCTGATCTAATGGGAAAACAGTTAGATGGGATCTCGTTTGCTCGGGTTCTAACGAGATTCCATTCATTAGATTATTTCCAAAGAAAAGATTGATAAAGATCATGTATGGAAACCTACTACTGCCAGAACATCTATCCCCTCCTATGTGTCCTAACCACAACCTTAACCACCATTCCCTTACCTACATGATCTTACCGACCACTAGATCTTGTACCACCCCGCCCTCATGAACCTCTACTAGAACCAATCCTTCCCACCTAACTCATGTGTCACTCGACTTCCTATATGCTTCCCAACTAGGCATTCTATGTTCAAACTGATACACGGGATTCTGTTTGTTTGGGTTAAAACAGGATACCATTGGTTCGGGTCAAAACGTGATTTCATGTGTTAGATTTCTCCAAGAAAATTAGATCAAATCTTGAAGTAAAGTCTACTACTGATATATATCATCCACCACCTTTCATTCCACAACCATCACCGTCAATCCCTCTCCCACATGCCCTTATAGCAGTCACACATATCTTGTACCACGTGCCATCACAAACTGCGACCACTGCCCATCTTGCCCACTGCCACCTAAGTCGCGTGTAACCACCTTCGCTTGGCTCCCCCACTAGCCATCCGGTCTAACATACGAAAGATTAGATGGGGTCTCATTTTCAGGTCAAAATGAGACCACGTTCATTAGAATTTTTCTACCAAAAATCGCGTGCGTGTAACAACACATATGTGCAGGTACGTGGTTCCTGGGATCTTTCTAATTATATAGGATCTACTGTGACAATTAAAGGAGCATACACTCAATGTACTACCATATATAGAGTATCCGTCAAAATATATGGAAGTACTACATATATAGAAACATTGATAACCCTAGGAACTAGCAGTAAAAATCTTAAGAAACACGAGCTAGCTATGTCAACTCAGATGAAAAACAACTATTTAAAACGCAAGCTGTCAAATCTAGAAAGATAGAGCAAGAGAGTTTATTACTGATGACGGGCAGATTCATCTCGTTGTTGATGATCTCGAGGAGCATGAATCCATCCATGTCTGGCATGTGCACGTCGGTTATCACCAGGTCAAACTCCCCCTCCCCTGCCTCCCTCAACATCTTCAGTGCCATCCTCGTGTCCATTACCATCGTCGCTGCAAACAACGATAATAAAAATCACTTGTCATTCGTTCTAATGAATTACGGCATAGGTGGGACGGAGATTTGAGCTCACGTTGGTATTTGCAACAATGTAGGAGGAACTCGAGGACCTTGAGGCAGACAGGGTCATCATCGACAGCGAGCACGCGCATCCCTTTTGGGAACCTGTATTCCACTGGTGCTGGTTCCTTCCCCTGCCTTTTCCGAGTGACGTCCATTATCCCTCCCAATCTAGCTTCTTCCCACCAACCTGGACCAACAAAGGAAAAACATGATCAAACAAACAAACAAACATACGCCAAGAAACAACGGCCAAATCCCGGAGAAACCCAACAACAACACCGCGACCCTAGAAACCCACCTTTAAATCCCAAGAACAATGGCTTTCTCACTATAGCCCACACCGAGAAATTTAAAAGTCTGAGAGTAATGAGGACAGACGGTGATGTTGTGGTCATGGAGGGGCATAATTTATAGAGACGGGCAGGGGGTGGGGGGTTATGAGAGATGGACTGGGAATTCCTCTGCAGACAGTGGTCCCAAAGTTGGAAGGTTCTCGCTCCTCGGTGCATGGAAATCTTCCACTCCATAATTTCAATATCCTGCCGTTGCCATTTCCATTTCCATTCCCAGTGTCAATGATGGCAAAACAATGGTAAGATTGCTGGTTTCACCATTTGTAATTCGCTTCCCCAAAAAGTTGGACGGGGGGGGGGGGGGGGGTATCATTGTCGCCCACAGATTGTTGTGGATGGAGAGAGAGGACGGAGGAAAATCGGTCATACCTTCCTACATAGCTATTGTCACGGTGACATGGAGTTTTGGGTCCACCATGAGTCAATGCAACATTAAACATATGGAAAGTGATGCCATTCTCATAAGAATTACATATAATTCCCACGTGAATACTTTGTCCTAGAAATGGCCGACATAAGAGGGACGCACACCTCATTGGCCCCACATGCCCACAAGGAGAGCGAGCACCCACATCATCTAAATGAATGTATTCCAATGTCACCCATCATGAAGAGGGTCTCTAACTCTCTATACAACGCCATAAAACTTGATGGTGCTCAATCTAAGCCCTAGAGGTCTCCTAATGCCCTACAAGCAACTCCCGGTGGGCCTCAAAGAACCAGGCCAACCACATAGGCCGCGGGTCTGAATTTCAATGATGGGCCTACTCAATACTCATGAGGGACACAATGCCTAACCGGACAACAAAGTTGAAGACATAAGCATAACAATACATAGTATAGAAGAAATAGTCCTCCCCAAGAGTCCAAATGAAATTAGGTGCCATCCATATACACAGAATGTTAGGGTGTTTTGTTTCGGTGTCTATGGAATATAAGTGTGTGACTTGTTAGAATTGATCCTATTGATAATACATAGAAAGGGCCTATTATCTCTATCAAGATGATTCTAAATTTGTCAGATATTATTTATTCTTGTATCCGGAACATGAAATAGATAGAGCGGATCAAAAAATGGAACTATGATTCATACTCACTATTAAGACCTCGCAACCAGACTAGAAAATTCAAGTAGTTTTAAATAAAAAAACAAAGAAACCCTAGTCAAAGAATAGTTTTTCGTACTTTGACAACCCTACTTTGAAGGATTGATAGTATGTTTATTTGTTATAATCTAGAGATCGAGCGAACACGTAATGGATAGACACATATTTTACGCAAGTTTAGGCCCCTATCGACATGATAGAAACCTTACTCATGCCAACATAATTTGTTGATAAGGATGGTTACAATGGAGGATCTCGTCGAGTGATACATGAAACTAGGTTAGATGAACAGTGTAGCGTTTATGGCTATATTGATGCGGGCATCGTTGGCATTGTGTTGGTTGGTTGACACACTAGGACATATTTAAATGATATGTAAAGTCTAAGGTAGTGTTAACTAGTCCTGCGTGCCAAATCTAAGGCCAAACCCGCCATGGGTCGGTTTGTATCAGTCAGAGTCCAATTAGGTTTAGGAGTTCGAGTCGGTTAGGGTTTGGTTCGGCGACCCCTACCCCTTTGTCCTTTATAAACAAAGGGGGTGTCACAATATTAGGGGAGTTGAAAATTATGTAGAACATTGTGTTCAAGGTTGCCTCCGTCCCAAGGGACCGGCGTGTGACGGCGTCTCGGACGTTCGTCTAGTTATCAATAAATCGAGGCATGAGTGTTCTTGAATCTGTCAAGAGTTATCGTGCATGGCGAGAAGGTCCTTGAATTTGTCAAGGGTTGTCGAGCTTAGCGTGAGGCATGGTGTTCATCACCTCGTTGCTTGCCGTGGGATTCGTTCTCTATGTTCTTCAGGTTGCGTGGATTGCTCCCGTGATTGGAAGGATAGTTATCCGGTGGTTCTTGCGGTGAAATATCGGGCAAACAATCTACATCATATGGTATCAGAGCACCAGGTTGATCACCGCGAGGTTCGTCTAGTTGAAGATCGATCTACAGGATTGTAAAGATTGGCAGATTTGTTTTTGCGGGAATTGTTTGAAGGAAGTGCGGCGAGTTGGTAAAAGCTCGGCGAGGTGTACATGTGCGCTCTTGGCGAGGAAGATCGAAGGGGCGCTGTTCTGGCAACCAATCTCGGCGAGATCGGTTCCATCGCTAGGGAAGAAGATCTTGGTTTGGTATCGTGTACAAGGCGGACATGGTCGTGCAGAGATCTGGTATGCGAGAAGTATATGGTGGCGATTGAGTTGTTCGGTTCCGTGAGTGGAAAGAGCTGCAAGTTGATTATTCTGATCAGTTTCAGATCGCTAATTTCGAGGAGATCGGAACAATTTGGCGTAAGGAAGGAAAGCAATCAACAAAAAAACGGGAGAATTGGAGATCCGATCGGTTTCACCGCAAGAACCACCGGATGATGTAGATTGTTTGCCCGATCTTTCACCGCAAGAACCACCGGATAACTATCCTTCCAATCATGGGAGCAATCCACGCAACCTGAAGAACATAGAGAACGAATCCCACGACAAGCAACGAGGTGATGAACACCATGCCTCACGCCAAGCTCAACAACCCTTGACAAATTCAAGGACCTTCTCGCCACGCACGATAACTCTTGACAGATTCAAGAATGCTCTTGATTTATTGATAACTAGACGAACGTCCGAGACGCCGTCACACGCCGGTCCCTTGGGACGGAGGCAACCTTGAACACAATGTTCTACATAATTTTCAACTCCCCTAATATTGTGACACCCCCTTTGTTTATAAAGGACAAAGGGGTAGGGGTCACCGAACCAAACCCTAACCGACTTGAACTCCTAAACCTAATTGGACTCTGACTGATACAAACCGACCCATGGCGGGTTCGGCCTTAGATTTGGCATGCAGGACTAGTTAACACTACCTTAGACTTTTACATATCATTTAAATATGTCCTACTGTGTCAACCAACCAACACAATGCTGACGATGCCCGCATCATATATGGTGGGTTGAGATGATGGATAGGTGTGTATTTGTGGTTCTAGTGTATGGATCTTTGGAACCTTGTTCTGTCGTGGTCTAAGTGGCATCCTCTCTCATGTTATTCAATACAAAGGCCTCATGAGCCTGTAACAGCCCAAAATTATTATAAGTATTATTATTCCAAAAATGAGGGCCAACAAAAACTTTTGTTAATTTATATGTGTTGATTGTATATTGTTGCTTGTGATAATTATTTCTTGTTGATTTTGTTGGTTGTTAGCTCTAATTAAAAACTTGAAGAAAAGAAAAGAAATAAAACAAAAGTTAAAAACTAGAAAATCATGTGACATGTGTCACACCATTTCTCCAAGTGAGAAATTCATATTTCCTCAAAACAAAATTCAGATGGTGATAATATAATCACTCTCAATTTAATTCTATAACTTTCCCTCTCAAATAAATATTTCCAAAAATCTCAAATTAAAATCAAAACCTTTCTTTATCTTATTCAAATTTCAAAATGTGCTATGATGCACTTGGCAAATAAATTCCAACACAACGCAACAAATCTTGAGAAACACATGTGAAGCAAATTATGAAAATAAATTTCTGAAATTGGAATTTAAATTTGGTTCACACATTTCCTCGAACACCTAGTGGCAGTGCATTGTTCTTCCCCAATCCGAAGATCGATTTGATCGATTTCGACCAAATTGATGCAAATCCGTGCCGCCATTGGATCCTTCACACTCCACTCATCTCACCTCGCCCGTTGGAGCCGAAGAAATCGAGCAGGGAGACCGTGGGCCGTGGTCGCCGCCAGGGGACAGCCGTCCGCGCGCTTGCGCCATGGTCGCCACTGTGGCGACGGAGGTGTCGACGCCGTGGAAGCCCAGCGCCGTGCCCCCCTCTCTCCCTCGCTCTTCTGCTCCAGGAGGCACGCCCACATCGGCACCACTGCACCACAGCCACCCCCATCGCACGCGTCCGTGCTCGACGTTCGCCATGGCCGACCCGTGGACACCGCGGTCGAGCCAGCGCGCCACTGCACCCCACGCTGCGTGGCTGCGTCCAGCCACTCCATAGCTCACCCGCGGCCCCCAGACAGCCTCCACCGATCTCTCCCACCCTCTAGACACCGCATGGACGACGACCACCATGAGCCGAAGCTCGAGCTTATAAGCCACCCGAGCCCTCTCATTTTCTCCAAACCGCACCACTCCCTCTCCCTTGCTCCACCATCTCTCGTGCACCGCCAGGAGGGCGGAGCCATTGCTTCAGCGTGCTGCTGCTGCCCGTGCCATCTCCGAGCTCGGCCGTGCCGAGGTTGAAGGTGAACATGGCCACGCCGCGCTGCCCTCTCTTTCTTGCTTCTCTGGCCCGCACTCTCATCTCCATTACACCCACACTCACACGCTCTCTTTTCCCCTCTGTTTCATGCACAGACTCGCCATCAGGAGCTCGCCGGAGTTCGTGCCGTGGTCGTGGAAGTGCAGCACCTCGCCGTCGACGATACAAGCCATCCCAGGAAGCTGGACTCCTCCAGCGAACTTCCCCAAGCCTCCGCGATCCCTCTGCACCATCTGCACATCCTCCCGAGCCCCTAGGTGAGCAGTCCATCCACCTCGTCGTCGCTGGGATGGCGGCGCCGCCCAGAAATGGTCGTCGCCGTTCGTGGCCTCTGTGAGCCGTTAGATCTTTGATCAACGGCAGTGTAACGCTTCGTTTAGATGTATCACTGACCAGTGGGACCCCCTGTCAGATTTTTAAACAATTTAGCGCGCGCACTGTTTCAGTTTAGTCACTGACGAGTGGACCCCACTCGTCAGGTTCTTCAACATTATCCAGAATAGTTAACTTTTCTAATTTAAATCCTTAGAAGAGTTTGGTACTGGCACCAACTTAGAAATTCAATATATCGAGATTTACAAATCCAAATAAATCAAATCCAAATGTTCTGGAAAGCTTATGAAATTGTTTAACCAACCCAAGTGGTTTCATTTCATTTAGATAATAATAAAAATGTATTATTAAAAATTCCACAAAAGGTTTAAAATCTAAACTTGTTTGTTTCTGATACTCTATTAAGCCAAATAATTCCAAACCAATTTTGTTAGCTTGGTACTGTGATCTATTAGCTTCCCTAATTTTGGTGGAATTAATTAAGCAATATTAATTGTTTAGTATAAAGTTGAAGTTAGAACACCCTTCTGCACTAAAACAATTAAGGATGTTTAATATTTAGCCCAAATGGATTAGGACCAATTTTTTTAGGTCACAATTAGTCATGGTTAGTTACCCTAAAAGGATTTAATTTTAGGATCAACAGAACTTGGTTGGTAGCTAAAACTTGATTATTAAGTTACTAGATTAAAACAATTATGTAGGGAGTTGGTAACTCCAATTAATATAAATCAAATTGTGTTGTCTTCTACACATCAGTAGCTTTCTGTAGAAATTTAGTATGTATTTTTGTGACCAACAAAACTCAAGTTGTGTAATTAAACATGTTCAACAAGTTTCTGCCATATTTAAGACATAAATAAATAATGTTTAATTCAATTAATTTGAAACCAAATTATGTTGTTTGATGTGTGCAGTGGCTATTTATAGCATTTAAGATTGTAATGTTGTGATGTCGATTGAGTAGTTTAGTGATTGTTTGTATTTGTTTGTTTATTAATTAGACGAGAACGCTGTCGGATTTATCGAGGAAGGGGAATTTGTTGAACCTGAAAATCAAGACCAAGGTCATTTTGTCGAGCAAGGCAAGCTACCCTCTGAGCTTGCACCCCAAATATATGCATCTACTTTGATAACACGGTTTACTCTTAAGGCAAAGATTTTCTAAAACCTTTTCAAAAAGTATGTGGAAATTATTTTGCCACCCTATGGAGAAGTATAGGATAGTTTATATCAAATTATAGGATGGGAAAAATAAATATTGTTTACTCAAAACTCCTTTGGAAATACTTGTGTGGTTATGGAATGCCGAGATGTCCGTGTTGAAGTGGAGAAATGGAGTATGGAGATGTTTATTAAAAATGCACAGTGTGTCCCTGTATTTACGCCAACCAGCCGATACTCTGTGCGACCACATTTACCCACATATGGGAAAAGGGCTTAGTCATATAATTTGCTCATATTAGTATGGGATGCCTCATCGACGGAGATGACTCCGTTATGCATGAGGGATGGTTTGGTGACCTACCCCTGACCTGGGTCCTCGCTCAAACTCAATGGAAAGATAAGGAGGAGGATAGAAGGATGTCCCCTATACACCGCCAGGCAAAACTATGAGTCCTCACACTTAGATTCCGACAGGCTGGGTTAAGTGTTGATGGAAAGTGTCATATGGGCAGGGTCCTATACTAGCATGAGCAAAGGACAGGCTAGGGTCAGTGACTCAACTTCGCATACACCTTGTATGGCGAGACGTGGCTGACACGATGAGTTACCAGATGGATGTGGGAAAAGCGTGCTAGCTCTGCAGAGGGTTAAAACTATTCGAATAGCCAAGTCCTCGGATATGGACAGTTGGGAGGCCCTACTTTGACCTATGTGCAAGTTTTGAAAAGAGTTGAGTTTTAAAAGAAAAATGAAGTGGAGAATGTTTTATACACCTATACCAACGGATCGGTATGAGGGTGTTGGAGGCAAGTGGACCATGACGAGCTATGGTCGGAAAAAGGAGGAGTTTTGGAGAAACAGATAAAATGGTGATTTTATTTAAGATAGTTATAAAATTCTTCTTATCTTTTTCAATAAAGGTATAGAGATGTTTTAAATAAATAAAAGTCTAAAATTAAAATAAAACTAGTGCATACTCATGTTGGGGTAGTTTGCGAGTACAATCAAATGTACTCATATTGGTTTCGTCCCTGGCTATTATCTTAGCCAGACTTCGAGGAGCACTATGCCGAGGAGGAGTATGGCGACTTCTACGCGAACTAGGGATCTCCATAAGTCAGCTGCCTGTCGGGTCGTCGTTAGGATATGATGTCTACTACGCCGTAGCTTCCGCTGATTATTTTGGTCTAACCCATGAAGGCACCTATGTAAGACTTGGTCTAAATGACCATTTATGTAAGACTTTAATTCGGTACTGTAATGGATGTAAACTTTGGTATTCAGTTCGGATTATGTGCAACGACAGACTGATCACGGGATCGTTGTGTTAAGCATAATCGGGTATTTCGGACGGCTAGTCCGGGGTCCCCACAGAGCTGGTATCAGAGCCATCCTGAATTTAAGAGACCTTAGATTAGCATGGTCGCTAGATAGCAGTTACAAAAGTTAATTTCTAAAAATAAAGGAGTGAAGTATTTTCGAAAATTAATTATCTCCAATCCCCTCACTTATCCAAAATTTTACTCTCATTAAATATTACATTTTTCCTTGTATCCTTAAAATTTTGCACACTTGTCATCACATTAAGCTTAAAATTTTGCTCACTTGTTGCCTCACTACATTTAAATTTTTGATACACTTGTCATCTCACTAACTTAAAATTTTGCTAAAAATTGTATATGGCGATCCATTTCACTGAGTTCGTTCAGCTTGAGAGGGACGGCAAGTTGATGTTCGAGAAGGACTTGTTCGAGCTGAGCAAGCTGTTAGGTCACCCCGCTCCAGAGTTTAAGGGAGCCCAGGTGGACGCTCTCGGCAACGGGAACCTGTGTTGGTTGGTTGAGTCGTCTGTTCGGGGGAACATCAAGTCTCCCGGATCCAGGACGCTGATCTTCACCACCATGGACGCTCACTGGGACGACAGACTGTGTCGTTCTATGCAGAGGTTGCTAGCCTGACTTTGTGAGGAGCACAAGGCGGAGTTGGTGAACTCCCGTTTCCGGTTCTACGGGAGGCGCACCGACGATGGACATCCTATCCGATCCCCACTGCACCCGACGTTCGGAGAGTACATCCTGGACATGGAGATTATGCTCTTCCGCACCTAGGAGGATCTGATGTGCGCTAGACTCCGGTCTCGCTTCGAGCGCATCTCGCTCAGTGAGAGTTGTGAGAGTGAGGCGCAGCTGAAGGAGGAGAAGGCCGCTCTTCTCAAGAAGAGGACCCAGCTGAGGAGGACTATCGCCAAGCTTCGCAAGAGGGTGGCGGAGCAGGACGAGATGATCGAGGATCTAGAGCGCCATACCGACGAGATGGAGGAGGAGGGCGAGGATCTCCGCAAGGAGAACAACGCTTTCCTCAGTGACAATGACGACTTCCTGGAGGAGATGGACTATGAGCAGGAGGACGACGAGGAGGAGTTAGTTGACGAGGAGGAGGAGCCACTCGAGGCAGTTCTCGAGGACGAGGAGGACCCGGAGGAGGCACCTTACCAGTCCGACCCTGACGGCGCAGAGCCTGAGGTTCCACCTCAGTAGGCGAGTGACGTGAGTACTACCGCAGGATTAGGTTGACCCCCTATCGCTAGTCGAGTCGAAGTAGTGGTTCTTTTGGAAACCATGTGTTATGTACCTTAGATGTAGGGCGATGTTGTAAGCTTGATGTTGTGAACTCCTTGATGTGATGTTTGTGTTATATAAGTGTGATAGTCTTGTTTGATCTGTGTAAAATATTTTCCATATCATCCTTAATTAATCAATCACTTCGCGAAATCGTCTTTTCCCTTAGTCGAACCTTTTTGCCTTGCCTCTTATACCCGGTGTGCTTCAGGATGGCGAACACTCGTCGCACCAACACAGAGGGAGGAGCACCACACCACCACCGAACCCAACCCCCACCCAACTTCTCGCGCTTATCATGGAGGAACGCCAAAATGCCCGGGAGGAGCGTCAAGCTCATCTCGCTGCCCTGCAGCAGATCGCTGCCGCCCATCTCAACCAAAACAACAACAATAACAACAACAACAACAACAATGGTGGCAATGGCAATGGCGATGGAAACCAGTGATCCACTTTGAGTGATTTCCAGAAGACCAACCCACCTACCAATTCCAAGGGACTTCACCCACAGGAAGCCGATGATTGGCTTCGCACCATTGAGAACAATCTGGAAGTTGCTGCCATGGGACAACCTGAGAAGGTGCTGTATGCAACCCACTATCTTGCTGGACCTGCACGAGCTTGGTGGGAAGCTACCAAGGCTCTCCAGCAAGTTGGCCATGTTATCAACTGGGCTGAGTTCCAGGAGAAGTTCCGCAAGAAGCATATTCCCGGCGGACTCATTGAGAGGAAGAAGGATGAATTCCGCAAGATGAGGCAGGGAAGTAGGGATGTGGTCGGTTATCTGGATGAGTTTACCGACTTATTTCGGTATGCTCCTGATGACACCGACACGGAGAAGAAGAAGATTGAGCGTTTCCTGAATGGACTTCATGATGAACTGCAGTGTGCTTTGGTTATCCATGACTTCTATGATTTGGAGTCACTTGTGGACAAAGCCATCCAGCTGGAGACCAAGCGCAAGTCTATGTTTGAAGGTCATAAGAGGAGGATGAATGCTCAGGAAGGTTCGAGCAGCCAGAAGCCTCGTATCTTTCAGCAAAACCCCAAGCCTGCCTATCGACCACCACAAGGTCCACGCCCCAATTTCCCTAACCGCCCAAACAACTTCAACCGCCCCAATGACAATAACCGTCCCGGAGGAAATTTCAACAACTTCAACCGCAATGCCAATGTTGTCTGCTTTGAATGCGGCAACAAGGGTCACTACTCCAGAGAATGCCCCAATCCTAAGAGGAATGTTCAGCGCCCCAATGCACCGGCACCAAACAATGGTCAAGGCCGCAATGGAAATGGCAAGAATGCCGCACCCCGCGGAAATGTTGCTGTTGCCAAGGGTCGTCTGCACCATATCAATGCTGAGGAAGCCCAAGAGGCGCCAGATGTTGTGCTGGGTATGTTCCTTATCAACTCAGTACCTGCAACTGTTCTGTTTGATTCTGGTGCAACCCATTCCTTTGTTACCCAAGAGTTTGTTGCTAAGGAAGGTTTAGTCGGAAGCCTCTTACCCAAACCCATGGTCATCCAAATCCCAGAATCCACCGTAGAGACCAAGTTGTTTTGCCCCAATGTTTCCCTTGAGATCAAAGGAGAAAAGTTTCCAGTCGACTTAATCGTTCTAGGACCCAAGGCATAGATGTTATACTTGGTATGAATTGGCTAGCCAAGTACCATGGTCGAATAGACTATGCCAGAAGAGCTGTATCCATCACCACCGACAAAGAGGTAGAAGTGGAATATGTGTCTGAAACCAATCATTCCCAACCAGGCTGCCATGAGAGCATAGCTCGACCCACCTTAGATGAGATCCATGTTGTTCACCTATTCCGAATGTTTTCCCTAAAGAGTTGCCTGGTATGCCGCCAGACCGGGATATTGAGTTCATAATTGAACTTATCCCAGGAATAGCCCCTATATCCCAAAGGCCTTATCGGATGAATCCGGAAGAACTGGTTGAGTTGAAGAAGCAGTTGGCTGATATGCTCAGCAAAGGTCTTGTTTGCCCAAGCGCTTCACCTTGGGGATCACCAATCATTTTTGTGGACAAGAGAGACGGTTCCACACGCCTGTGTGTGGATTATCGCAAGCTAATGACGTGACCATTAAAAACAAGTATCTGTCGTGGTGGGATCACGGCAGATGTCATGGGTATGGCTTAGTTGGGGCCGAATGGTCGTTGGGGAATCCGGGGAGGGTTTATGCACTCAAGATGTGCACAAGCAAGAACATGCAAGAAACCACAAGAACATGAACAAGAGACCAGAAAGCCAAGAACACAAAAGACACCACGATGTACCCAGGTTCGGGGCCTTCGTGAGGAAGTAAAACCCCTACTCCTGCCTTTCCTCTCTCAATATATCAGTGTCGTTCTCAGGTACAAGGTGCTCCTCGAGCTGTATGATGCTACCAAAGTGAGAGCTCTAGGTAGAAGATGAAACTATGAAGGGGAAATGAGCTAGGGTTTTCGCCGTCCTCTCCTGGAGGTAGAGATGCCGCATATATACACAGGCCGAAGTACATTTTTACCCCTGCCTACAACTGACAATGGCATGGCCAAAAGGTAGAAGACAAGCCTCTGCCTCCTGCCAGCTCAACGGCCGGACTGTCAGGCCAGCCAGGCCTAGCTTTCCTCTTCCGGTCATACTTCAGTAGCCTGCCGAGGTCTAGCCTGTAGACCTTTCCCGAAATAGCCGAGTCAGCTCCTAGGCCCCCGAGCTTCCGGGAAACCCGTGGACGGACCTCGCCGTCCTCTGAAGCCTCGGGCTACGAGCTCTGCGGCCCCGTGACCTCTCTGACATGCCTCGATCCTTGCTGCCAACCTCGGATAACACTCCTGATCCTATACCTCGGTAGAGAATACCTTATTCCTGTGGTAGCTAGCTGACTGCCCCGAGGTTGATACCTCGGAGGATATACCTCGGAGAATATACCTCGGACGTACACCTTACGTCGGATGACGCCTCCTGCGTCCTTGCTCAATCGTTACCTCGGACAGCTTACTACCTTAACCTTACATGTCTTGACCTCATCATTACCCTACCCGGGGTAACCCCCCGACAGTAGTCCCCGAAGCTGATGTGGTCTTGCAGCCTCGGATGAAAGGCCGCACAGGTTCAACCCGAAACCACATGCGCTACAATGTTTTGCAGGTTACCGAACCAATACTCCGAGAAATCCATCGGTCTGTTCCTCGGGCCATACTGCTTTTCCGAAGTATCCGCCGAGATCTCGGACGTCAACCCCTCGATTTCTGCATCTTACTGACTTCGGTCAGAGAACACTGTTCACGTGTCCCATCCGTCACTTCCTGTCCACGACAGTCAAAGCACTCGAGTGCTTTCCACCACGCGGCCCACGTCAGCGGATTTCCCGCTTGCGCCGCTTCGCGCTCCAGTAACCGCGCCGCACGACGGTTTGCCTCCTGCAACCGATCCTGTGGCCTGCTCGCCCACCGCTATCTTCGTGCCACGTGGGCCATTGTGCACAAACGATCCCACTCGCCGCTCCGATAACCGCGCGGTAGTGCGCAGTTACCGCCGCGGTTATAAATACAGGCCCAGGGCAGTGCTTCCCTCTTCTTCCTCATTCACTCGCCGTCTCGCCTCCATCGCAACCAGTGCCGCCGCTTCCAGTTGAGAGAAACGCGTTCCGCCGCCGCCGACGAGCAGCTCCTTCGTCGCCGCTGCGACCGTCACCGGCGCCGCCCTTCAGCACCTCATTTTCACGGTATGTACTCCCTTTCTTGATACCCTGGCATTGCTCTAGGTTTCTTCCTCTTCGCGCTTTGGTTCTTCATATGTTCTTGAATAAAACTCTATTTACCTCCTCCGGTAGATCTTACTCGCATACTCTTTTGGGTAGAAATTAGTTTCATGCCTCGGATAGATGTTCGCCTAGCATAGATATGCCTCTATGTACATAAGATAGCCGCCCAACTCCTCCTGAGTTAGCCAGATATAGCCTTAGATTCCAGATTTACTTTTCCTTTGCTAAACTTCTGTGCATTCTCTGCAGATTGATTCTGCCGAGATGTCTCCTCCTGAGACTTCGGAACAAACCGAGGTTCCAGACCTCGAACTGGAGGTCGGAGAACGAGCCGGCTGGGAAGGTTCGGATGTAACTCCGGACGAAATCCAGTGGCTCAGGGCGACTCGGCGGATTCCCGCCGGGGTAGAGTGTCGCCTGCCAGAGGGCGAACTCGAGCCTCAAGTCAAGCAAGGGGAACGGGTGGTCTTCGTCGCGCACTTCCAGCGCGGCTTCGGACTGCCCGTTAGTGATTTCTTCCGGAGCTTCCTCGACAAGTTCGGACTCCAGGTTCATCACCTCCCCGCCAACGCCATCACCACTCTCTCCTGCATCGTTTCCTTCTCTGAGGGATACCTCGGCCTCAAAGCCACGGTAGACCTCTTTTCTCGCTACTTCCAACTCAAGCGGCAAGTGATCCCGGATCCAAAGAACAAGGATCTGCCCAAGCAACTAACCGCCTGCGGAGCTGCCACCATAGCTCCTCGCCGAAACTCCATCTTCCCACGTATCACTACTCCGGACACCGTTCGCAAGTGGCTCCGGACGTGGTTTTACGTGAAGAACTCCGGCGAAGAGGACCTCCTCAACCTGCCGTTTAACCTCAGCCCTCCTACAGAACAGCTCAACTGGGACTACACTCCCCCTCACACCGGCGAACTCAAGTCCATCCATGGGTATATTGCGAAATGGCAGGACCCGGAGGACCCCGGAACGACGGGAAAGTCCTGACGGCTGACGACCTGGCCTGCACATTCGTGAAGCGCAGGGTCTCCCCTCTCCAGGCGAGGTCTCACAAGATCTGCCACATGAGCGGTCTTTATGACCCCACCCGACATACGCACGTTGCACTGGACAATGCCGCGGTAGCTCGGCGAGTCCGAGCTATCACCAAGTCCAAGATCTCTGACGCTTGGACATGGGGAAGGGAACCCCACTACCGGACCAATCCAGCGAAACAGGTACGCTATTCCGACGTTTTCTTCGATACTCCTTTACCACCGAGGTCTTGCTACCGACGTTTATCTTGATAATTTTCTTCCTAACTCCTTTTCATATGTCTGCCATACAGCTGTTCGCCCGCCAACCGCCGAGGATGGAGTCCATCCTGCGGACCACTTCGGCGCGGATCTCCCTGTCGAGGACCCACCATCCAACGTGGACCCTGACGACGAGGATTTTATGCCCATTGCCTCGGCCCGCATCACCACCGCGGGTAAGCCTCAAGCACAAGCTTCAGTTCAAGAGATTTCGGATGACGAGGAGGGGTTCCTCGTCATGGAACCAATAAACGCGGTACCTCTCTCGCCTTCCTCACCTTCCGAACTTTACTCCAGCAACCAGCCGGAAACGCGCTGGTGCCGCAACTTCGGCCGCCGAACCATCCGCCACTGGAGCCTCCGGACCCACTGAGGCTCCGGTCAAGAACGCCGGCTGAAGAAGTCCGGACTTCCTCCTCATGCCCGGGGGGCAGAGGCTTCCTACCTCGGATGGGTAATGCTTTGCTTCTATAGCCAACAATGTTTGTTGCTAAAACATATTATCTCGGTATTAACACTTGACCATCTTCTTTTCGTTGCAGTGCCCCCATAGACGTGGATCAGGAGGTATCCTCCATGACTGCACCCGTTGGTGCCTCTGAAGCCACGACCACCCCGACGAACTCTCGCCCCGGATCTCCTCCACCGAGGTCTGGCCCGGCCTTGGGGAAATCTGCCCCCACCCGAGGTCAGACTTCTCCGCGTCCTCAAACGGATGCGGAGACCAATCGCGCCAGGACTCGGCTACCACCTTGCCGGAGCCTCGACTCTCCCCCCGCAGCCAGACTGCCCGCAACCAACAGCAGCAACAGCAGAAGCATCAGCAGAAGCAACAGCAAGCAACAGCCCAAGCAAAGCCCCAAAAACCAGTTCGCCAGACCACCTTGCCGTTGGAGAAGGGCAAGGAGAAAGAGAAAGAGACGGTGAAGTCTAAGGTCACCCCCAAACCAACATCTGGGTCTGGCACCCTGACTATCTCTTCTCCTTCAAGGATCCAACCGAGGTCTCTCCCCCGGCACGCCGAATTCCTCCATTCGCCGCACCCATTGATGAGACTGCCCCTCCGGCCGAAGAATATGCTCGGAGGGCATCTCTTATATTGGATAACGGCCTGCTTCAAGCTCCGAGGCTGCTTTGGCCGTGGAGGCCTCGATTAGGGGCATCGAGCAGGGCGGACCGTGGGGATTTCCTCCTTGCGCACTGATAGTGACCAGAGCCTCGGCTCCTTGGAACACTACAATGCGACTGGAATTCTGCAGACGAGGTCTCCTCGGCCTCCTTAGCTGCTCCGGTGGCTGAGCATCCCGCGGGAAACAGCGCCTGCGGCCGAAGCGTATATGATCTATACACTGCTGCCCTGCGTGCTGCTCAAAACATCGACGTAAGTCCTATTCTCTTTACTTTCATGCAGTATCTCATCTAATATCCACCATCCCCAGTCCCCGAGATTCGAGGTAAACTATTGACGCTCCGTCGGAGTTAAAATTGTTTGGCTTGAATCTCAACTTTCCATTTTCATCCGACGTATCCAATCCATTTTATCTCACTTTAGCATGCACCTCGGGTACGAGTCCCCGAGACTCCTGTCGAGGCATACCCCGGCAACATTTTCCCAATGATTGACCCGAGTCCCCGAGACTCTTGTCGAGGTATAGCCTTTCTAACCGAGCTATATTTTTCTTCCTTGCAGAATACTATGAACGTCCGCACGGATATCTTTCATACCCTCTTGTTTGACCACAAGAAACTCCACGACGAGCACAAGGCCGTCCTTGCAGAAAAGAACTCTTTGGACGAGAAGCTACAACAAGAGAAAGCCGAAGTAGCTCGTCTGGTAAGGGAGCTCAAGCGCATCGATGGGCTCCGGAAATCAGAAACGGAGAAGCTGAAGGATGAGAAGGATAAGGCCGTCGAGGCAGAGAAGAAACTTCGGGAGGATTCTGCCAAGGATCACCAAGAAGCTCTCCAAGTAGCCGAGGTCCGCGCCAACTCGGCCACAGAGGCTTTGGAAGCTCTGCAGGCGCAGGTCAACCAGTTTCTCCCGACGCTGCAAACTATCAACCGCGAGATGGACGGTAAGTTTCTTGCCTCCCTTAGCTTTTCTTTGTCCTCCACACATTGGTTCTCTGCCGAACCATTTCTCACACTATAACAGGCTACCCTACTATAGAGCATTTTACCTACACCCAAGTTGCGGCCCGCAGCATCACTGCGGCACAGGGAGAGGCGGAACGAACAGAACCCCGATTGGACCGTTGAGGACCATATCGTGGCCATCAAGTCTCGGATCCATCCCTTGAAGACCATTGGGTCAGAACTCCTCGACGCAGGTCTGTCTGCTTTCCGAGCCTTATGGCCTCTTGCCGACGCTCCCAAATCTACGCCCGAGCTCCCGCCAAGCTTCGTGAAGCCGAACAAAGACTCCGAGAGTGGCGTTCATCTTCAGCTCGCGCTGGAGCTGATGCCGCTCTCAAATTCATCATGACTTGGTGCGAAAGATCGACCTCGAAAGATGGACACTCTTCGCCGAGGCTCGCCCTGGTCTCGGACCCAATTCTCATCAAGCGCCGCGAAAAGATGGCTGCCTTCTTGCTGGATATGCCAACACAAAGAACTTGAGCGAAGGAGACACCTACTCCGACGCCGAGGATTACGAGCCAGAAGACGAGGAATACGAAACAGAATCCGACGTCGAGGCCGAGCAAGGTGACGACGGTGAAACCCGCGAAGCAGAAACCGAGGCTTCTCCACAACCTGATGCCGAGGTTACTGCCGACGTTGCCAGCACTTCCCAGGCTACCTCGGCTCCGGACGAAATCCCTGCTGCATCGGCTGCTGCCGACGTAATTCCTGATGCCTCGACCTGAACTTATGCTTGGCCAAAAACTTCATTAAATCCCCGGTATGCCGGGACGCAGATGTAATCAAACTTAAGTAGTTCCTTTGCTACCTCTATTACTATATGCTCATTCGAACCATGCTTTTCTAAGCTTTATGTCGAATCCTTTTGAATGATTGCTCGAGTTTACTTTCGTGTTTACTATATTTGGCATTCTTTGCTCTTGTCTGCCATTCTGGCGTTCGACAGTCGAGTCACAAGATTGTTGTTCATAGCATACAGTACTTGGTAAATTCCGAGGTATGTTTCAAAGTCATCCGACATAAAAAAGAAGTAAAAACAGGGGTTAGTAAACGACATATGCCGAACTGTCTTTTTGGACCGAGTCCCCGAGTTCATTTTCATGTTTCCCATGTTCTTTCGTCTTTGCTCTTGACTGCCATGCTGGCGTTCGTCAGTCGAGTCACAAGATTAGTTACATAGCATACAGTACTTGAAGTTTGAGACGAGGTTCAAAATAGTTCGGCATACGAACGAAGAAAGAGTACAAACAAAAAGAAACATGCAATCATAAGAGCGAGGCAGTCCCCGAGCTCACTCTCGAGGTGCCGAAGTTTTTATTTAAAGATCAGCCGAGGTACATACATTACTTCCTTCAACAGTAGAAGGGTCGGAGTAGAGCTACATTCCATGGACGCTGAAGCTCCGCATCGGGTCTATCCAGCCCATCTCCCCTTGCTCCTGTGCATCTATAAGATAGTATGAATCATTGTGCAAGCTCGGCTCACAATGTATGGTCCCTCCCATGGAGGTGACAACTTGTGCCGACCTTTGCTGCGCTGAACAAGCCTCAGCACTAGATCTCCTTCATTAAACTTTCGGGGTTTTACATGCCGACTTTGATAACGTCGGAGACCCTGCTGATATATTGCTGACCGAGATAAGGCCAATTCTCTTGCTTCCTCAAGCAATCTACAGCATCTTCCCGAGCTTCTTTAGCCTCGGCTTCTGTGTACATTGCCACTCTGGGCGCATCATATTCAATGTCGGTTGGCAGCATTGCCTCGGCCCCATAGACCATGAAAAATGGCGTATAGCCAGTTGATCTGTTCGGTGTGGTCCTTAGACCCCACAGAACTGCTGGTATCTCATCGATCCAACACCCCGGTGTTTTCAACAGTGGTTCTACTAGCCGAGCTTTGATTCCGGCCAATACCAATGCATTTGACCTTTCTACTTGCCCATTAGCCTGTGGGTGAGCCACCGAGGCTACATCAAGTCGAATTCCCTTACTCATGCAGAACCGAGCAAACTCTCCGACAGCAAAGTTCGTGCCGTTGTCTGTAATGATACTATGAGGATATCCATATCTCAGGATTATTTCCTTCAAAAAGGTCACTGCCGTATGACCATCCACCTTTCGGATTGGCTTCACCTCGATCCACTTAGTGAATTTGTCCACCATCACCAGTATGTGAGTCATATTGCCTCGGGCTGGCTTGAATTCTCCCACCATGTCCAGACACCAAACTGCAAAGGGCCACGTGATAGGAATGGTCTTGAGCGCCGAAGCTGGCATGTGCTGCTGCTTGGCGAACCTTTGGCACCCTTCACATTTCCGAACTATATCTTCTGCATCGGCATTGGCGGTGGGCCAATAGAACCCGTGCCGGAACACCTTGGCCACCAGAGCTCTTGTGCTGCAATGATGTCCACATTCTCCTTGGTGGATTTCTAAAAGCATCTCCTTGCCTTCAGCTGGTTCGACACACCTGCAACACCTCGGTCACACTTCTCTTGTATAGCTCCTTGTTGATGATGGTGTATCCCTTAGCTCTCCTCTGGATTCTCCTTGCCTCGGTTGTATCACTTGGCAAACTTCCATCGTATGAAGTTCATTATCTGCTCCGCCCATTCCGGCACTGGATGCAGAGGAAAAAGCTCTCATCTATCTCCATTGGTTCGGTCGCCATGATCTCCTTCATGATTTCCTCCACCATTGCTCGGCCAGTCCCCGAGTGTTGGTGCGAAGTCCCCGGGTCAGACCGAAGCTCCCATCCATCCACGTCCATGGAAAAGCTCCATCAGTCCTCGGATGCGAAGCAGTCCCCGAGTCCGGCCAAACGCATCCGACGTCTACCTCCATAGGAATAGGCTCAGACTCCAATTTGGTGGTAAGAAAATTGATCGGATCAGGAGAAGGCTTGATTGAAGGAGTTCTCAAATGGTTCAGCGCTATCCCCGGTGGCACCGGTTCTTTGGATGAACCGAGCTTGACAATACGTCGGCGGCTTCATTCTCCCCCCGAGGTATGTGCTTGTACTCACATCCTTCGAAAAACCCAGACACCTTTTGCACATGAAACCGATACAACTCCATGTTCGCATCCAATGCATCCCAAGTGCCGGTGGATTGATGCACCACCAAAGCTGAATCGCCGAAGCATTCTATACGCCGGACCTATCTCCTTTGCCACCTTGAGCCCATGGATCAGGGCCTCATACTCCGCCACGTTGTTCGACGCCGAGAAATGGATTTGCAGCACATACTTCAACTGGTCTTGCTTCGGCGAGGTTAGGACTATGCCGGCACCTAATCCGACCTTGGTCTTGGACCCATCAAAGTGCATCTTCCAATAATTATAGTCCGGCAAGGGCGGCTCATATTGCATCTCGGCCCAATCGCATAAAAAGTCCGGCAGCGCCTGCGACTTGATTGCATCTCGCCTTTCATAATGCGGAGTGTATGGAGATACCTCGATCGCCCATTTGGCAACTCGCCCAGTTGCGTCCTTGCATCCGATGATCTCCGAGATTGGAGCATCACATACCACCGTCATGGGATGCTCTTGGAAGTAATGCTTCAGTTTCTTAACCGCCAGGTATACTCCGTACGTCATCTTCTGGTAGTGGGGGTAGTTTTGCTTCGACGTGGATATCACCTCGCTCAGGTAGTAGATTGGTCTCTGCACCGATTTGCCTCCTTCGTCTCGCTCCACCACCACTGCAACACTTACGACCCGGTTTGTAGCCGCAATGTATATCAACATCGGTTCATTCTGCAAAGGGGATGCCAACACCGGAGCAGTGGACAACATCTTCTTCAGCTCATTGAACGCCGCGTCCGCCTGCGGGGTCCAAGTGAAACTGGTACTTTTCTTCATAAGTTGATACAATGGTAAGGCTTTTTCTCCTAGCCGACTTACAAACCGACTTAAAGATGCAAGGCATCCCGTGAACTTCTGCACATCTTTTAAACAGTTCGGCAACTTCATTCTTTCGATAGCTCGGATCTTAGCCGGGTTAACTTCTATACCTCGGCTCGATACGAGGAAACCGAGCAATTTTCCAGCCGGGACACCAAAGGTGCACTTGTCCGGGTTAAGTTTCAACCGATACTTTCTTAAATTTGCAAATGTCTCTTCGAGGTCTTCGATGAGAGTATGCTTCTTTTTAGTTTTGATAACAATGTCATCGACATACACTTGCACATTCTTGCCCATTTGAGAATGTAAGCACTTCTGCATACACCTTTGATAAGTTGCCCCGGCATTTCTCAAACCGAAACACATGACACGATAGCAATACGCCCCGTACGGGGTAATAAAGGCAGTCTTTATTTGATCATCAGTGTTCAGTGGGATCTGGTGAAAACCAGAATATGCATCAATAAAAGACAACAGCTCACATCCAGCCGTAGAATCGATCACTTGATCAATCCGAGGTAAAGGAAAGGGATCCTTCGGGCACGCCTTGTTCAGGTTGGTGAAGTCAATGCACATGCGCCACACCTTGACTACCGCCGGTTCGTCCTTCTTTTTCTCCACGAGGACTGGATTAGATATCCAGTCCGGATGCAGCACTTCCATGATGAAGCCTGCAGCCAGTAACTTCGCCAGTTCTTCGAGTACCACCTTTCTTCCGGTCATCTGAGAGCCGCCGCGTCGGTTGACGCACTGGTTTCACCTCTGGCCGAACAAACAAAGAGTGCTCTGCCAACTCCCTCGGAACACCTGGCAGGTCTTTAGCCGACCATGCAAAAATGTCCCGATTCTCACGGAGGAAGTGACAGAGCGCGCTTTCCTATTTCTCGTCCATGCCAGTACCAATGATGGCGAAACGCTCCGGGTTCTCCGAGTCCAGCGGATTTTCTTGGTCTCCTTGGGCACCTCGAATGAAGCGCTCATGTCCGGAGTAATTAGTCCGGACATGCCGAGCTGAGTAGACTGCGCCATTGCCACCACCTTCTGAAGTTGCTTCTTCTCCGCCGCGATCACCAAGGACTCGGCTAAACTAGATCCCGCCGAGGCACATTGCATAGCCTTCTTGTAGTCACCAGAAATGGTTATTATTCCCTTGGGCCCCGGCATTTTCATCTTTAGGTAGGCCACATGAGTGGAGATCATGAACTTGGCCAAGCTGGCCTTCCCAGCAAGGCATGGTAAGGGCTCTGCAAGTCCACAACCTCGAACTCAAGACTTTCAACTCGGCTGTTATCTCGGGTACCAAAACCCACGTCGACCCAAATCTTTCCCATAGGTGCACAAGAGACCCCGGGCACAATACCGTGAAATGTACAGCTGCTAGGCTGCAACTGGTTCGGTGAGTATCCCAGCTTGACCATTGTGTCTCGGTACATGATATTTATGGCACTCCCATTGTCCACCAAGACTCGGGTGAATCTCACATTGTTGGTCGGCCCACAAAACGTCGGATCCACCACCAGTGCATAGTTTCCAGGGCTCGGCATGATCCGAGGTGTATCTTGCCTGCTCCAAGTGATCTCTTGCTCGGACCAGTTCATGTATTTCACCACCGCCGGAGTTACTGCATTCACCTCCTTGGCACGCCTCAGCATACTCTTCTTATCAGTTGACTCAGTCACAAACACCACGTAGCTCTGATGTACTTCCCTATAATCATTACCGGGGTTCTCATACCTCTGATTCTCAAAGGACCACGTTTGGCTTTGGCCACCACCGTTGTTGTTGTTGCCCTGGGCACTCACTGCATTCACCGGTTTCGCCTGCACCGTCTTCTGGTTTTGGGCCGCATGCACCGGGGTTGAATTTGCTCCGGTTAAGCTCTGATTCTGCGCCGCTATGGTCGGCTTATGCTGCTGCTGCGTGTTCGGATATTGAGGTCTACGCCATTGGTTCGGTGGCCCACTCCGGTTTGCCCCAGCTTTCGCCCCTTCTGCAGCGGTTCGGTGATGAAAACTACACTGCAGAGTGGTATGGTTGGGTGTTTGCCATTCCTGCCATGATAGATACATGGTCCATTCACCAATGACTCGTAAGTCACAGGTGGTCCGGCCTCCACTGCTTCGCACCACCTCCCTGATTCTGGTTCTGGTTCGGAGTCCACGCCTGACCCTCAGTCTTCGGTTTCTGGGCGCCTCCAGGTCCGGACTGACTTGGGTTTACAGCATTGACTTGGAAATCTGGTTCTCTCCTCTTCTGCCCGAACTCTTGACGGTTATCAAACCTCGGTCCGTTGTTGCGGTTGTTCATCGGATTCCTCCTGTTCCGGGCATTCCCATCCAGCAGAGGCTGCATCGGATCGCCAAGGGCATAGGAATCAGCTATCCGAATCGTCTCGGCCAGAGTCTTTGGCATATCTCTCTGGAGCCTCTGCCACAACATGCTACCATACCGACATCCATCAGCAAACCACGCTATAGCCTGTGCTTCGATAACTCCCTCACAGGAGTTCCGAACATTGCTCCACCGAGTCAAGAATTCTCGGTCAGTCTCATTGTCCTCCTGCTTGCACGCCTGCAAAAGCTGAGGTCGGTTTGGCCTCTGTAAGTGCTGGCGAAGTTGCTATTGAATGCCTCCTCTAAATCCAGCCAGCAATCGATGCTATTCTCCGGCAAATTGTTCAGCCAGATCCGAGCAGGACCTTCCAACATGTGCGGGAGATACCGGACCGCCCATCGGCGATTGCCCCCCGCAATGTATACTGCTGAAACATAATCAGCTAGCCAATCTTGCGGCTTGGTGCTCCCATTGTACGGCCTGGTACTCCGACCCAACTGAAACTGAGACACTGGTGGAGGTGGTTCCTTCATGATCCGAGGTCCAAAACACGCCGGACCAGGAGGGCCTTCCTCTCCAACTTCTCGGACATGTAAATCCGATCTAGCTTGTAGCGCGCATCACCTGTAGGCAACGTCCGAGCTCCGATACGCTCTCCCAATGCACCATCCACTCTATAGAATCCAGCCCGCTCCATGGCTGAATTTCCATCATCATATCGGTCGCCACCTCGACCGACGTTCTTCGGCTGCGGAACATACTCC
>CAMZMU010000046.1:14868898-14963535 GCA_947311845.1 Poa pratensis
GATTTTATGCCATTGCCTCGGCCCGCACCACCGCGGGTAGGGTAAGCCTCAAGCACAAGCTTCAGTTCAAGAGATTTCGGATGACGAGGAGGGGTTCCTCGTCATGGAACCAATAAACGCGGTACCTCTCTGCCTTCCTCACCTTCCGAACTTTACTCCAGCAACCAGCCGGGAAACGCGCTGGTGCCGCAACTTCGGCCGCCGAACCATCCGCCACTGGAGCCTCCGGACCCACTGAGGCTCCGGTCAAGAACGCCGGCTGAAGAAGTCCGGACTTCCTCCTCATGCCCGGGGGGCAGGAGGCTTCCTACCTCGGATGGGTAATGCTTTGCTTCTATAGCCAACAATGTTTGTTGCTAAAACATAATCTCGGTATTAACACTTGACCATCTTCTTTTCGTTGCAGTGCCCCCATAGACGTGGATCAGGAGGTATCCTCCATGACTGCACCCGTTGGTGCCTCTGAAGCCACGACCACCCCGACGAACTCTCGCCCCGGATCTCCTCCACCGAGGTCTGGCCCGGCCTTGGGGAAATCTGCCCCCACCCGAGGTCAGACTTCTCCGCGTCCTCAAACGGATGCGGAGACCAATCGCGCCAGGACTCCGGCTACCACCTTGCCGGAGCCTCGACTCTCCCCCCGCAGCCAGACTGCCCGCAACCAACAGCAGCAACAGCAGAAGCATCAGCAGAAGCAACAGCCAAGCAAAGCCCAAGCAACAGCCCCAAAAACCAGTTCGCCAGACCACCTTGCCGTTGGAGAAGGGCAAGGAGAAAGAGAAAGAGACGGTGAAGTCTAAGGTCACCCCCAAACCAACACCTGGGTCTGGCACCCTGACTATCTCTTCTCCTTCAAGGATCCAACCGAGGTCTCCTCCCCCGGTGACACGCCGAATTCCTCCATTCGCCGCACCCATTGATGAGACTGCCCCTCCGGCCGAAGAATATGCTCGGAGGGCATCTCTTATATTGGATAACGGCCTGCTTCAAGCTCCGAGGCTGCTTTGGCCGTGGAGGCCTCGATTAGGGGCATCGAGCAGGGCGGACCGTGGGGATTTCCTCCTTGCGCACTGATAGTGACCAGAGCCTCGGCTCCTTGGAACACTACAATGCGGACTGGAATTCTGCAGACGAGGTCTCCTCGGCCTCCCTAGCTGCTCCGGTGGCTGAGCATCCGCGGGAAACAGCGCCTGCGGCCGAAGCGTATATGATCTAAACTGCTGCCCTCGTGCTGTCAAACATCGACGTAAGTCCTATTCTCTTTACTTTCATGCAGTATCTCATCTAATATCCACCATCCCCAGTCCCCGAGATTCGAGGTAAACTATTGACGCTCCGTCGGAGTTAAAATTGTTTGGCTTGAATCTCAACTTTCCATTTTCATCCGACGTATCCAATCCATTTTATCTCACTTTAGCATGCACCTCGGGTACGAGTCCCCGAGACTCTGTCGAGGCATACCCCGGCAACATTTTCCCAATGATTTGACTCCGAGTCCCCGAGACTCTTGTCGAGGTATAGCCTTTCTAACCGAGCTATATTTTTCTTCCTTGCAGAATACTATGAACGTCCGCACGGATATCTTTCATACCCTCTTGTTTGACCACAAGAAACTCCACGACGAGCACAAGGCCGTCCTTGCAGAAAAGAACTCTTTGGACGAGAAGCTACAACAAGAGAAAGCCGAAGTAGCTCGTCTGGTAAGGGAGCTAAGCGCATCGATGGGCTCCGGAAATCAGAAACGGAGAAGCTGAAGGATGAAGGATAAGGCCGTCGAGGCAGAGAAGAAACTTCGGGAGGATTCTGCCAAGGATCACCAAGAAGCTCTCCAAGTAGCCGAGGTCCGCGCCAACTCGGCCACAGAGGCTTTGGAAGCTCTGCAGGCGCAGGTCAACCAGTTTCTCCCGACGCTGCAAACTATCAACCGCGAGATGGACGGTAAGTTTCTTGCCTCCCTTAGCTTTTCTTTGTCCTCCACACATTGGTTCTCTGCCGAACCATTTCTCACACTGATAACAGGCTACCCTACTATAGAGCATTTTACCTACACCCAAGTTGCGGCCCGCAGCATCACTGGTCGGCACAGGGAGAGGCGGAACGAACAGAACCCCGATTGGACCGTTGAGGACCATATCGTGGCCATCAAGTCTCGGATCCATCCCTTGAAGACCATTGGGTCAGAACTCCTCGACGCAGGTCTGTCTGCTTTCCGAGCCTTATGGCCTCTTGCCGACGCTCCCAAATCTACGCCCGAGCTCCGCCAAGCTTCGTGAAGCCGAACAAAGACTCCGAGAGTGGCGTTCATCTTCAGCTCGCGCTGGAGCTGATGCCGCTCTCAAATTCATCATGACTTGGTGCGAGAAGATCGACCTCGAAAAGATGGACACTCTTCGCCGAGGCTCGCCCTGGTCCTCGGACCCAATTCTCATCAAGCGCCGCGAAAAGATGGCTGCCTTCTTCGCTGGATATGCCAACACAAAGAACTTGAGCGAAGGAGACACCTACTCCGACGCCGAGGATTACGAGCCAGAAGACGAGGAATACGAAACAGAATCCGACGTCGAGGCCGAGCAAGGTGACGACGGTGAAACCCGCGAAGCAGAAACCGAGGCTTCTCCACAACCTGATGCCGAGGTTACTGCCGACGTTGCCAGCACTTCCCAGGCTACCTCGGCTCCGGACGAAATCCCTGCTGCATCGGCTGCTGCCGACGTAATTCCTGATGCCTCGACCTGAACTTATGCTTGGCCAAAAACTTCATTAAATCCCCGGTATGCCGGGACGCAGATGTAATCAAACTTAAGTAGTTCCTTTGCTACCTCTATTACTATATGCTCATTCGAACCATGCTTTTCTAAGCTTTATGTCGAATCCTTTTGAATGATTGCTCGAGTTTACTTTCGTGTTTACTATATTTGGCATTCTTTGCTCTTGTCTGCCATTCTGGCGTTCGACAGTCGAGTCACAAGATTGTTGTTCATAGCATACAGTACTTGGTAAATTCCGAGGTATGTTTCAAAGTCATCCGACATAAAAAAGAAGTAAAAACAGGGGTTAGTAAACGACATATGCCGAACTGTCTTTTTGGACCGAGTCCCCGAGTTCATTTTCATGTTTCCCATGTTCTTTCGTCTTTGCTCTTGACTGCCATGCTGGCGTTCGTCAGTCGAGTCACAAGATTAGTTACATAGCATACAGTACTTGAAGTTTGAGACGAGGTTCAAAATAGTTCGGCATACGAACGAAGAAAGAGTACAAACAAAAAGAAACATGCAATCATAAGAGCGAGGCAGTCCCCGAGCTCACTCTCGAGGTGCCGAAGTTTTTATTTAAAGATCAGCCGAGGTACATACATTACTTCCTTCAACAGTAGAAGGGTCGGAGTAGAGCTACATTCCATGGACGCTGAAGCTCCGCATCGGGTCTATCCAGCCCATCTCCCCTTGGCTCCTGTGCATCTATAAGATAGTGAATCATTGTGCAAGCTCGGCTCACAATGTATGGTCCCTCCCATGGAGGTGACAACTTGTGCCGCCTTACTGCGCTGCACAAGCCTCAGCACTATCTCCTTCATTAAACTTTCGGGGTTTTACATGCCGGCTTTGATAGCGTCGGAGACCCTGCTGATATATTGCTGACCGAGATAAGGCCAATTCTCTTGCTTCCTCAAGCAATCTACAGCATCTTCCCGAGCTTCTTTAGCCTCGGCTTCTGTGTACATTGCCACTCTGGGCGCATCATATTCAATGTCGGTTGGCAGCATTGCCTCGGCCCCATAGACCATGAAAAATGGCGTATAGCCAGTTGATCTGTTCGGTGTGGTCCTTAGACCCCACAGAACTGCTGGTATCTCATCGATCCAACACCCCGGTGTTTTCAACAGTGGTTCTACTAGCCGAGCTTTGATTCCGGCCAATACCAATGCATTTGACCTTTCTACTTGCCCATTAGCCTGTGGGTGAGCCACCGAGGCTACATCAAGTCGAATTCCCTTACTCATGCAGAACCGAGCAAACTCTCCGACAGCAAAGTTCGTGCCGTTGTCTGTAATGATACTATGAGGATATCCATATCTCAGGATTATTTCCTTCAAAAAGGTCACTGCCGTATGACCATCCACTTTCGGATTGGCTTCACCTCGATCCACTTAGTGAATTTGTCCACCATCACCAGTATGTGAGTCATATTGCCTCGGGCTGGCTTGAATTCTCCCACCATGTCCAGACACCAAACTGCAAAGGGCCACGTGATAGGAATGGTCTTGAGCGCCGAAGCTGGCATGTGCTGCTGCTTGGCGAACCTTTGGCACCCTTCACATTTCCGAACTATATCTTCTGCATCGGCATTGGCGGTGGGCCAATAGAACCCGTGCCGGAACACCTTGGCCACCAGAGCTCTTGTGCTGCAATGATGTCCACATTCTCCTTGGTGGATTTCTAAAAGCATCTCCTTGCCTTCAGCTGGTTCGACACACCTCTGCAACACCTCGGTCACACTTCTCTTGTATAGCTCCTTGTTGATGATGGTGTATCCCTTAGCTCTCCTCTGGATTCTCCTTGCCTCGGTTGTATCACTTGGCAAACTTCCATCGGCTATGAAGTTCATGATCTGCTCCGCCCATTCCGGCACTGGATGCAGAGGAAAAAGCCTCTCATCTATCTCCATTGGTTCGGTCGCCATGATCTCCTTCATGATTTCCTCCACCATTGCTCGGCCAGTCCCCGAGTGTTGGTGCGAAGTCCCCGGGTCAGACCCGAAGTTCCCATCATCTCCATAGGAAAAGCTCCATCAGTCCTCGGATACTGCGAAGCAGTCCCCGAGTCCGGCCAAACGCATCCGACGTCTACCTCCATAGGAATAGGCTCAGACTCCGAACTTGGCGGTAAGAAAATTGACTCGGAGTCAGGGAGGCTTGATTGAAGGAGTTCTCAAATGGTTCAGCGCTATCCCCGGTGGCACCGGTTCTTTGGATGAACCGAGCTTGGACAATACGTCGGCGGCTTCATTCTCCCCCCGAGGTATGTGCTTGTACTCACATCCTTCGAAGAACCCAGACACCTTTTGCACATGAAACCGATACAACTCCATGTTCGCATCCAATGCATCCCAAGTGCCGGTGGATTGATGCACCACCAAAGCTGAATCGCCGAAGCATTCTATACGCCGGACACCTATCTCCTTTGCCACCTTGAGCCCATGGATCAGGGCCTCATACTCCGCCACGTTGTTCGACGCCGAGAAATGGATTTGCAGCACATACTTCAACTGGTCTTGCTTCGGCGAGGTTAGGACTATGCCGGCACCTAATCCGACCTTGGTCTTGGACCCATCAAAGTGCATCTTCCAATAATTATAGTCCGGCAAGGGCGGCTCATATTGCATCTCGGCCCAATCGCATAAAAAGTCCGGCAGCGCCTGCGACTTGATTGCATCTCGCCTTTCATAATGCGGAGTGTATGGAGATACCTCGATCGCCCATTTGGCAACTCGCCCAGTTGCGTCCTTGCATCCGATGATCTCCGAGATTGGAGCATCACATACCACCGTCATGGGATGCTCTTGGAAGTAATGCTTCAGTTTCTTAACCGCCAGGTATACTCCGTACGTCATCTTCTGGTAGTGGGGGTAGTTTTGCTTCGACGTGGATATCACCTCGCTCAGGTAGTAGATTGGTCTCTGCACCGATTTGCCTCCTTCGTCTCGCTCCACCACCACTGCAACACTTACGACCCGGTTTGTAGCCGCAATGTATATCAACATCGGTTCATTCTGCAAAGGGGATGCCAACACCGGAGCAGTGGACAACATCTTCTTCAGCTCATTGAACGCCGCGTCCGCCTGCGGGGTCCAAGTGAAACTGGTACTTTTCTTCATAAGTTGATACAATGGTAAGGCTTTTTCTCCTAGCCGACTTACAAACCGACTTAAAGATGCAAGGCATCCCGTGAACTTCTGCACATCTTTTAAACAGTTCGGCAACTTCATTCTTTCGATAGCTCGGATCTTAGCCGGGTTAACTTCTATACCTCGGCTCGATACGAGGAAACCGAGCAATTTTCCAGCCGGGACACCAAAGGTGCACTTGTCCGGGTTAAGTTTCAACCGATACTTTCTTAAATTTGCAAATGTCTCTTCGAGGTCTTCGATGAGAGTATGCTTCTTTTTAGTTTTGATAACAATGTCATCGACATACACTTGCACATTCTTGCCCATTTGAGATGTAAGCACTTCTGCATACACCTTTGATAAGTTGCCCCGGCATTTCTCAAACCGAAACACATGACACGATAGCAATACGCCCCGTACGGGGTAATAAAGGCAGTCTTTATTTGATCATCAGTGTTCAGTGGGATCTGGTGAAAACCAGAATATGCATCAATAAAAGACAACAGCTCACATCCAGCCGTAGAATCGATCACTTGATCAATCCGAGGTAAAGGAAAGGGATCCTTCGGGCACGCCTTGTTCAGGTTGGTGAAGTCAATGCACATGCGCCACACCTTGACTACCGCCGGTTCGTCCTTCTTTTTCTCCACGAGGACTGGATTAGATATCCAGTCCGGATGCAGCACTTCCATGATGAAGCCTGCAGCCAGTAACTTCGCCAGTTCTTCGAGTACCACCTTTCTTCGGTCATCTGAGAGCCGCCGCGTCGGTTGACGCACTGGTTTCACCTCTGGCCGAACAAACAAAGAGTGCTCTGCCAACTCCCTCGGAACACCTGGCAGGTCTTTAGCCGACCATGCAAAAATGTCCCGATTCTCACGGAGGAAGTGACAGAGCGCGCTTTCCTATTTCTCGTCCATGCCAGTACCAATGATGGCGAAACGCTCCGGGTTCTCCGAGTCCAGCGGGATTTTCTTGGTCTCCTTGGGCACCTCGAATGAAGCGCTCATGTCCGGAGTAATTAGTCCGGACATGCCGAGCTGAGTAGACTGCGCCATTGCCACCACCTTCTGAAGTTGCTTCTTCTCCGCCGCGATCACCAAGGACTCGGCTAAACTAGATCCCGCCGAGGCACATTGCATAGCCTTCTTGTAGTCACCAGAAATGGTTATTATTCCCTTGGGCCCCGGCATTTTCATCTTTAGGTAGCCACATGAGTGGAGATCATGAACTTGGCCAAGGCTGGCCTTCCCAGCAAGGCATGGTAAGGGCTCTGCAAGTCCACAACCTCGAACTCAAGACTTTCAACTCGGCTGTTATCTCGGGTACCAAAACCCACGTCGACCCAAATCTTTCCCATAGGTGCACAAGAGACCCCGGGCACAATACCGTGAAATGTACAGCTGCTAGGCTGCAACTGGTTCGGTGAGTATCCCAGCTTGACCATTGTGTCTCGGTACATGATATTTATGGCACTCCCATTGTCCACCAAGACTCGGGTGAATCTCACATTGTTGGTCGGCCCACAAAACGTCGGATCCACCACCAGTGCATAGTTTCCAGGGCTCGGCATGATCCGAGGTGTATCTTGCCTGCTCCAAGTGATCTCTTGCTCGGACCAGTTCATGTATTTCACCACCGCCGGAGTTACTGCATTCACCTCCTTGGCACGCCTCAGCATACTCTTCTTATCAGTTGACTCAGTCACAAACACCACGTAGCTCTGATGTACTTCCCTATAATCATTACCGGGGTTCTCATACCTCTGATTCTCAAAGGACCACGTTTGGCTTTGGCCGGCACCACCGTTGTTGTTGTTGCCCTGGGCACTCACTGCATTCACCGGTTTCGCCTGCACCGTCTTCTGGTTTTGGGCCGCATGCACCGGGGTTGAATTTGCTCCGGTTAAGCTCTGATTCTGCGCCGCTATGGTCGGCTTATGCTGCTGCGTGTTCGGATATTGAGGTCTACGCCATTGGTTCGGTGGCCCACTCCGGTTTGCCCCAGCTTTCGCCCCTTCTGCAGCGGTTCGGTGATGAAAACTACACTGCAGAGTGGTATGGTTGGGTGTTCTGCCATTCCTGCCATGATAGATACATGGTCCATTCACCAATGACTCGTAAGTCACAGGTGGTCCGGCCTCCTGCCACTGCTTCGCACCACCTCCCTGATTCTGGTTCTGGTTCGGAGTCCACGCCTGACCCTCAGTCTTCGGTTTCTGGGCGCCTCCAGGTCCGGACTGACTTGGGTTTACAGCATTGACTTGGAAATCTGGTTCTCTCCTCTTCTGCCCGAACTCTTGACGGTTATCAAACCTCGGTCCGTTGTTGCGGTTGTTCATCGGATTCCTCCTGTTCCGGGCATTCCCATCCAGCAGAGGCTGCATCGGATCGCCAAGGGCATAGGAATCAGCTATCCGAATCGTCTCGGCCAGAGTCTTTGGCATATCTCTCTGGAGCCTCTGCCACAACATGCTACCATACCGACATCCATCAGCAAACCACGCTATAGCCTGTGCTTCGATAACTCCCTCACAGGAGTTCCGAACATTGCTCCACCGAGTCAAGAATTCTCGGTCAGTCTCATTGTCCTCCTGCTTGCACGCCTGCAAAAGCTGAGGTCGGTTTGGCCTCTGTAAGTGCTGGCGAAGTTGCTATTGAATGCCTCCTCTAAATCCAGCCAGCAATCGATGCTATTCTCCGGCAATTGTTCAGCCAGATCCGAGCAGGACCTTCCAACATGTGCGGGAGATACCGGACCGCCCATCGGCGATTGCCCCCCGCAATGTATACTGCTGAAACATAATCAGCTAGCCAATCTTGCGGCTTGGTGCTCCCATTGTACGGCCTGGTACTCCGACCCAACTGAAACTGAGACACTGGTGGAGGTGGTTCCTTCATGATCCGAGGTCCAAAACACGCCGGACCAGGAGGGCCTTCCTCTCCAACTTCTCGGACATGTAAATCCGATCTAGCTTGTAGCGCGTCACCTGTAGGCAACGTCCGAGCTCCGATACGCTCTCCCAATGCACCATCCACTCTATAGAATCCAGCCCGCTCCATGGCTGAATTTCCATCATCATATCGGTCGCCACCTCGACCGACGTTCTTCGGCTGCGGAACATACTCCGGCTCTTGCTGATACTGCTCCTGCGGCCGGGGTTGCTGCTGATGCCTCGGGGGCTGAGGTGGTTTACCTCGGCCAGCCGACGCTGCTTGCCCACCGTTCTGATTTCCCTGAGCTGAACGGCCTTTAGCTCGGCTTGCATCACCTGGGCCGGGGTCTCCATTGGCTCGGCTAGTTGCCGACCTTTTGCTTCCCAGCTAACACCGGATCGTACACTTGCAGCTGCATCTCCTTGTTCCGACCTGAAGTGACACTCCGGGCACGATCGGCTCCTCCGACGTGTGGAGACGAGGCTTGCCCCTTGGACCCCTGGCTAACTGGCCTAATCGAATGGACCGCCTGCGAACCGCCAAGCCCGGCCTTGCGGAGGGCTTCATTTTGCTTGCTGGCCACATGCACTAACTCATTGAGCCGCTTCTGCTGCTCACGCCATGCATCTCCGGTCAACTCCGATAGCCCGGCCCTTACTGCTTCGGCTGCTCTAAGGTTCTTAGCTGGTGAACTATACACCGGCCTACCAGTAGCCGACCTGCTACTTGTTGCCTTACTCGAGCCCGAGACTGCAGCCCTAGCCATCTCCCATAGAGGTCCTTGCCTCGGTTGACAGAGCAGCTTTCTTACGCCGCACAACCGGAGTAAAACCATCCTCTATACCATGTGCAGCATTGTACTCCTTCTGCTCCATATCGAACTGCTGCTTAGCCTCGGCCAGCAACCGAGCTTCTCTCAGCACCTCTGGCGCTCTGCCTCTAACCCGGCCACCGTATGCTCCACACTTGCCTCTACTGCGAGTGGCCGAGCTAACCTATCAACGATAGCTTCTAAGGGAACTTCTTCCCTTGGCATGCCCAACTGCTCATTCTGACTAGGTTTCTCGTACGGAAACTTCGCCGTCCGACCTGATTTCTCAGGCAGCGCGGTTGGCGTCGCCTCCACCTCGGCTAGCGCGACCTTGCCAGCATCTGCCTTGCTAGCTGCAGGCTGGTACCAGCCCATCACCTCCACACACCTCGGAGGGCGAGTGACACGGCCCAAAGCCGCCAGGAGAGGAGTTTCGTCGTCCACGAGCACCTGCTCCGGGTACTCGCGAACCACCTCGACAGCAACGTATGTGGGGAAGCTGCCGAGCATCATGAGGAAGCCATCGGTGGGGAAAGGCTTGCCGGCGAAGCACCCCGCAT
The DNA here is from genome assembly GCA_947311845.1 of Poa pratensis. Lineage (NCBI taxonomy): Eukaryota > Viridiplantae > Streptophyta > Magnoliopsida > Poales > Poaceae > Poa > Poa pratensis. The sequence goes on from CAMZMU010000046.1 coordinate 14,879,092, forward strand.
TGTCGCTCACAAAGGCGAACTCGCCGATCTTGGTAACAAGGCCAGAAAGAACACACTCAGAGGAGCCCGTCCGGATGGAAACTCCACCCAACGCCTCAATCTGCCCCACGGTGGGCGCCAACTGTCGTGGTGGGATCACGGCAGATGCCATGGGTATGGCTTAGTTGGGGCCGAATGGTCGTTGGGGGAATCCGGGGAGGGTTTATGCACTCAAGACGTGCACAAGCAAGAACATGCAAGAAACCACAAGAACATGAACAAGAAACCAAGAAAGCCAAGAACACAAAAGACACCACGATGTACCCAGGTTCGGGGCCTTCGTGAGGAAGTAAAACCCCTACTCCTGCCTTCCTCTCTCAATATATCAGTGTGTTCTCAGGTACAAGGTGCTCCTCGAGCTGTATGATGCTACCAAAGTGAGAGCTCTAGGTAGAAGATGAAACTATGAAGGGGGAAATGAGCTAGGGTTTTGCCGTCCTCCCTGGAGGTAGAGATGCCGCATATATACACAGGCCGAAGTACATTTTTACCCCTGCCTACAACTGACAATGGCATGGCCAAAAGGTAGAAGACAAGCCTCTGCCTCCTGCCAGCTCAACGGCCGGACTGTCAGGCCAGCCAGGCCTAGCTTTCCTCTTCCGGTCATACTTCAGTAGCCTGCCGAGGTCTAGCCTGTAGACCTTTCCCGAAATAGCCGAGTCAGCTCCTAGGCCCCCGAGCTTCCGGGAAACCCGTGGACGGACCTCGCCGTCCTCTGAAGCCTCGGGCTACGAGCTCTGCGGCGCCCGTGACCTCTCTGACATGCCTCGATCCTTGCTGCCAACCTCGGATAACACTCCTGATCCTATACCTCGGTAGAGAATACCTTATTCCTGTGGTAGCTAGCTGACTGCCCGAGGTTGATACCTCGGAGGATATACCTCGGAGAATATACCTCGGACGTACACCTTACGTCGGATGACGCCTCCTGCGTCCTTGCTCAATCGTTACCTCGGACAGCTTACTACCTTAACCTTACATGTCTTGACCTCATCATTACCCTACCCGGGGGTAACCCCCCGACATATCCTCTTCCCAAGATCGAGGATCTGTTCGACCAGATGAATGGAGCCCGAGTCTTTTCCAAGATTGATCTTCGGACAGGATATCATCAGTTGAAAATCCGAGAGTCAGACATTCCCAAGACCGCCTTCACCACTTGTTACGGTTTGTTTGAATACACCGTGATGTCCTTTGGTCTGACCAATGCCCCAGCCTATTTCATGAATCTCATGAACAAGATTTTCATGGAGTACCTCGACAAGTTTGTGGTAGTTTTCCTCGATGACATCCTTATTTATTCCAAGACCGAAGAAGAGCATGCTGAACACCTGCGTCTAGTTTTGGAGACCCTCGAAAGCACCAGCTGTATGCCAAGCTCAGCAAGTGTGAGTTTTGGCTTAGTGAAGTGGCTTTTGTCGGACATGTTGTGTCTGCTGGAGGAATTTCTGTAGACCCCGAGAAGATCCAAGCCATAGTTGACTAGAAAGCCCCACCAGTGTGACTGAAATCTGAAGCTTTCTCGGACTAGCGGGTTATTACCACAAGTTCGTTGAAGGATTCTCCAGTATAGCCAAACCCATGACCCAACTATTGAAGAAGGATAAGAAATTTGAATGGACTCAGAAGTGTGAAGAGAGTTTCCAAGAATTGAAGAAGAGACTGACCTCAACCCCAATCTTGATTATGCCAGACGTCACCAAGAGTTTTGACGTGTATTGCGATGCATCATGCCTCGGACTTGGTTGCGTTCTGATGCAAGAAGGCAAAGTTGTGTCGTATCTGCCCCGGCAGTTGCGACCACATGAAGAGAATTATCCAACCATGATCTGGAGTTAGCTGCTGTTGTTCTTGCTCTTAAGACGTGGCGTCCCTATCTTGCGGGACATCGCTGCGAGATCTATACGGGTCATAAGAGCTTGAAGTATATCTTCACCCAGACGGAGTTGAACCTGCGATAGAGGAGATGGATGGAATTAATCAGGGATTATGATATTGGAATCCACTATCACCCCGGAAAGGCTAATGTAGTTGCCGATGCCCTTAGTCGCAAACCTTGCACCCTGAATGCCTTGATCCAAGCCGAACAGCCAACCTTGTTCAAAGAGTTCAAATATTTTGGACTAGAACTTGTTAGCCATAGTTATCTCGCCAATTTAGAGTTAGCCCTAACCCTGATGGATCAAATCAAGGAAGACCAAAAAGATCATGAAAGCATTGAAGGGATTAAGAAGACGATTTCTCTCGGCAAAGCACCCAGTTTTGCCGAAGATGCTGAAGGAGTGCTGAGATTCAATGGCCGTATATGTGTGCCCAATGTCACGGAACTTAAGAAATTAATCCTGAAGGAAGCCCATGAGACCCCTTATTCAATCCACCCCGGCGGAACCAAAATGTACCAAGACCTTCGTGAAAGATTTTGGTGGCATGGAATGAAGCGAGAGATTGGTTCTTTTGTAGCAAGTGTGATATCTGTCAGCGAGTCAAGGCTGAACATCAGCGACCCACTGGATTGCTTCAACCTTTGAAAATTCCCAAGTGGAAGTGGGATGAAATTGGAATGGGTTTTATTACCGGACTTCCAAGGTCCAACCGAGGCCATGACTCAATCTGGGTCATCGTTGATCGACTGACCAAGGTTGCCCATTTCATTCCCGTTAATACCACTTATCGGGGAAATCAGTTGGCAGACTTGTATATTTCCAGAATAGTAAGCCTACACGGTGTGCCTAAGAAGATTGTATCTGATAGAGGCACGCAATTCACTTCAAGATTCTGGAAGTCCCTTCACGAAGCCCTCGAAACCAAGTTAGCATTTAGCACAGCTTATCATCCCCAGACGATGGCCAAACTGAACGAGTGAACCAGGTATTGGAGGACATGCTTCGCGCATGTGTTCTGTCCTATGGTTCCAAGTGTGAAGACCGTCTTCCGTTTGCAGAGTTCTCATATAACAATAGCTATCAGTCTAGTCTGCAAATGGCCCCTTTTGAAGCCCTTTACGGCAAGAAGTGTCGTACACCCTGAATTGGTCCGACACCGGAGAAGGCAAATTGTTTGGACAGATACCCTCCGTGAAGCTGAAGAGTAAGTTCAGCTTATTCGTGAACGCCTCAAAACTGCCCAATCCCGTCAGAGAGCACGCTGATTCCAAGCGTCGCGGTGTCACTTTCTGTGTCGGAGATTATGTCTATCTCGAGTGACACCCCTTAAAAGAATGCAGCGTTTCCATGTCAAAGGAAAATTAGCGCCAAGGTATATTGGACCCTTCAAGATCATTTCTCGTCGAGGAGAAGTATCCTATCAACTGGAGTTGCCCCCGGAGTTAGCGGATTATCACGATGTCTTCCACATTTCCTTGCTCCGGAAGTGTCTCGAAGTTCCAGACCAGCCTGATGTTTTCAAAAACATCGACCACCTCTCCATCGACCTGAACCAAGACCTGACTTATCGTGAGAGACCCATCAAGATTCTTGACGAAGATGTTCGTCTTACCCGGAGACGCGCGATCAAGTTCTACAAAGTCCAGTGGACTAACCACTCCGAAGAAGCAACTTGGAAACGCGAAGATTATCTTAGAAGCGAATTCCCAAACCTCTTTAGTACCTAAGCCTAGCAAATCTCGGGACGATATTTATTTTAAGTGGGAAGGATCTGTAACATCCCAAAATTATTATAAGTATTATTATGTCAAAAATGAGGGCCAACAAAAACTTTTATTAATTTATATGTGTTGATTGTATATTGTTGCTTGTGATGATTATTTCTTGTTGATTTTGTTGGTTGTTAGCTCTAATTAAAAACTTGAAGAAAAGAAAAGAAATAAAACAAAAGTTAAAAACTAGAAAATCATGTGACATGTGTCACACCATTTCTCCAAGTGAGAAATTCATATTTCCTCAAAACAAAATTCAGAGGGTGATATATAATCACTCTAAATTTAATTCTATAACTTTCCCTCACAAATAAATATTTCCAAAAATCTCAAATTAAAATCAAAACCTTTCTTTATCTTATTCAAATTTCAAAATGTGCTATGATGCACTTGGCAAATAAATTCCAACACAGCGCAATAAATCTTGAGAAACACATGTGAAGCAAATTATGAAAATAAATTTCTGAAATTGGAATTTAAATTTGGTTCACACATTTCCTCGAACACCTAGTGGCAGTGCATTGTTCTTCCCAATCCGAAGATCGATTTGATCGATTTCGACCAAATTGATGCAAATCCGTGCCGCCATTGGATCCTTCACACTCCACTCATCTCACCTCGCCCGTTGGAGCCGAAGAAATCGAGCAGGGAGACCGTGGGCCGTGGTCGCCGCCAGGGGACAGCCGTCCGCGCGCTTGCGCCATGGTCGCCACTGTGGCGATGGAGGTGTCGACGCCGTGGAAGCCCAGCGCCGTGCCCCCCTCTCTCCCTCGCTCTTTTGCTCCAGGAGGCACGCCCACATCGGCACCACTACACCCACAGCCGCCCCCATCGCACGTGTCCGTGCTCGACGTTCGCCATGGCCGACCCGTGGACACTGCGGTCGAGCCAGCGCGCCACTGCACCCCACGCTGCGTGGCTGCGTCCAGCTACTCCATAGCTCACCCGTGGCCCCCCAGACAGCCTCCACCGATCTCTCCCACCCTCTGGACACCGCATGGACGACGACCACCATGAGCCGAAGCTCGAGCTTATAAGCCACCCGAGCCCTCTCATTTTCTACAAACCGCACCACTCCCTCTCCCTTGCTCCACCATCTCTCGTGCACCGCCAGGAGGGCGGAGCCGTTGCTTCAGCGTGCTGCTAATGCCCGTGCCATCTCCGAGCTCGGTCGTGCCGAGGATGAAGGTGAACACGGCCACGCCGCGCTGCCCTCTCTTTCTTGATTCTCTGGCCCGCACTCTCATCTCCATTACACCGCACTCACATGCTCTCTTTTCCCCTCTGTTTCGTGCACAGACTCGCCGTCAGGAGCTCGCCGGAGTTCGTGCCGTGGTCGTGGAAGTGCAGCACCTCGCCGTCGACGATACAAGCCATCCCAGGAAGCTGGACTCCTCCAGCGAACTTCCCCAAGCCTCCGCGATCCTCTGCACCATCTGCACATCCTCCCGAGCCCCTAGGTGAGCAGTCCATCCACCTCGCCATCGCTGGCATGGCGGCGCCGCCCAGAAATGGTCGTCGCCGTTCGTGGCCTCTGTGAGCCGTTAGATCTTTGATCAACGGCAGTGTAACGCTTCGTTTAGATGTATCACTGACCAGTGGGACCCCCTGTCAGATTTTTAAACAATTTAGCGCGCGCACCATTTCAGTTGAGTCACTGACGAGTGGACCCCACTCGTCAGGTTCTTCAACATTATCCAGAATAGTTAACTTTTCTAATTTAAATCCTTAGAAGAGTTTGGTACTGGCATCAACTTAGAAATTCAATATATCGAGATTTACAAATCCAAATAAATCAAATCCAAATGTTCTGGAAATCATATGAAATTGTTTAACCAACCCAAGTGGTTTCATTTCATTTAGATAAATAATAAAAATGTATAATTAAAAATTCCACAAAAGGTTTAAAATATAAACTTGTTTGTTTCTGATACTCTATTAAGACAAATAATTCCAAACCAATTTTGTTAGCTTGGTACTGTGATCTATTAGCTTCCCTAATTGTGGTGGAATTAATTAAGCAATATTAATTGTTTAGTATAAAGTTGAAGTTAGAACACCCTTCTGCACTAAAACAATTAAAGATGTTTAATATTTAGCCCAAATGGATTAGGACCAAAAAATTTAGGTCACAATTAGTCATGGTTAGTTACCCCTAAAAGGATTTAATTTTAGGATCAACATAACTTGGTTGGTAGCTAAAACTTGATTATTAAGTTACTAGATTAAAACAATTATGTAGGGAGTTTGGTAGCTCCAATTAATACAAATCAAATTGTGTTGTCTTCTACACATCAGTAGCTTTCTGTGGAAATTTAGTATGTATTTTTGTGACCAACAGAACTCAAGTTGTGTAATTAAATATGTTCAACAAGTTTCTGCCATATTTAAGACATAAATAAATAATGTTTAATTCAATTAATTTGAAACCAAATTATGTTGTTTGATGTGTGCAGTGGCTATTTATAGCATTTAAGATTGTAATGTTGTGATGTTGATTGAGTAGTTTAGTGATTGTTTGTATTTGTTTGTTTATTAATTAGACGAGAACGCTGTCGCATTTATCGAGGAAGGGGAATTTGTTGAACCTGAAGATCAAGACCAAGGTCACTTTGTCGAGCAAGGCAAGCTACCCTCTAAGCTTGCACCCCAAATATATGCATCTACTTTGATAGCATGGTTTACTCTTAAGGCAAAGATTTTCTAAAACCTTTTCAAAAAGTATGTGGAAATTAGTTTGCCACCCTATGTAGAAGTATAGGATAGTTTATATCAAATTATAGGATGGGAAAAATAAATATTGTTTACTCAAAACTCCTTTGGAAATACTTGTGTGGTTATGGAATGCCGAGATGTCCGTGTTGAAGTGGAGAAATGGAGTATGGAGATGTTTATGAAAAATGCACAGTGTGTCCCTGTACTTACGCCAACCAGCCGATACTCTGTGCGACCACATTTACCCACATATGGGAAAATGACTTAGTCATATAATTTGCTCATATTAGTATGGGATGCCTCATAGACGGAGATGACTCCGTTATGCATGAGGGGATGGTTTGGTGACCTACCCCTGACCTGGGTCCTCGCTCAAACTCTATGGAAAGATAAGGAGGAGGATATAAGGATGTCCCCTATACACCGCCAGGCAAAACTATGAGTCCTCACACTTAGATTCCGACGGGCTGGGTTAAGTGTTGATGGAAAGTGTCATATGGGCAGGGTCCTATACTAGCATGAGCAAAGGACAGGCTAGGGTCGGTGACTCAACTTCGCATACACCTTGTATGGCGAGACGTGGCTGACACGATGAGTTACCGGATGGATGTGGGAAAATCGTGCTAGCTCTGCAGAGGGTTAAAACTATTCGAATAGCCAAGTCCTCGGATATGGACAGTTGGGAGGCCCTACTTTGACCTATGTGCAAGTTTTGAAAAGAGTTGAGTTTTAAAAGAAAAATGAAGTGGAGAATGTTTTATACACCTATAACAACGGATCGGTATGAGGGTGTTGGAGGCAAGTGGACCATGATGAGCTATGGTCGGAAAAAGGAGGAGTTTTGGAGAAACAGATAAAATGGTGATTTTATTTAAGATAGTTATAAAATTCTTCTTATCTTTTTCAATAAAGGTATAGAGATGTTTTAAATAAATAAAAGTCTAAAATTAAAATAAAACTAGTGCATACTCATGTTAGGGTAGTTTGCAAGTACAATCAAATGTACTCATATTGGTTTCGTCCCTGGCTATTGTCTTAGCCAGACTTCGAGGAGCACTACGCCGAGGAGGAGTATGGCGACTTCTCGCGAACTAGGGATCTCTCCATAAGTCAGCTGTCTGTCGGGTCATCGTTAGGATATGATGTCTACTACGCCGTAGCTTCCGCCGATTATTTTGGTTTGGCCCATGAAGGCACCTATGTAAGACTTGGTCTAAATGACCATTTATGTAAGACTTTAATTCGGTTTTGTAATGGATGTAAACTTTGGTATTCAGTTCAGATTATGTGCAACGACATGCTGATCACGGGATCGTTGTGTTAAGCATAATCGGGTATTTCGGACGGCTAGTCTTGGGTCCCCACAGAGCTGGTATCAGAGCCATCCTGACTTTAAGAGACCTTAGATTAGCTTGGTCGCTAGATAGCAGTTACAAAAGTTAATTTCTAAAAATAAAGGAGTGAAGTATTTTCGAAAATTAATTATCTCCAATCCTCTCACTTATGCAAAATTTTACTCTCATTAAATATTACATTTTTCCTTGTATCCTTAAAATGTTGCACACTTGTCATCACATTAAGCTTAAAATTTTGCTCACTTGTTGCCTCACTACATTTAATTTATTTGATACACTTGTCATCTCACTAACTTAAAATTTTGCTAAAAATTGTAGATGGCGATCCATTTCACCGAGTTCGTTCAGCTTGAGAGGGACGGCAAGTTGATGTTCGAGAAGGACTTGTTCGAGCTGAGCAAGCTTTAGGTCACCCCGCTCCAGAGTTTAAGGGAGCCCAGGTGGACGCTCTCGGCAACGGGAACCTATGTTGGTTGGTTGAGTCGTCTGTTCGGGGGAACATCAAGTCTCCCGGATCCAGGACGCTGATCTTCACCACCGTGGACGCTCACTGGGACGGCGGACTGTGTCATTCTATGCAGAGGTTGCTAGCCTGACTTTGTGAGGAGCACAAGGCGGAGTTGGTGAACTCCCGTTTCTGGTTCTATGGGACGCGCACCGATGATGGACACCCTATCCGATCCCCACTGCACCCGACGTTCGGAGAGTACATCCTGGACATGGAGATTATGCTCTTCCGCACCCAGGAGGATCTGATGTGTGCTAGACTCTGGTCTCGCTTCAAGCGCATCTCGCTCAGTGAGAGTCGTGAGAGTGAGGCGCAGCTGAAGGAGGAGAAGGCGCTCTTCTCAAGAAGAGGACCCAGCTGAGGAGGACTATCGCCAAGCTTCGCAAGAGGGTGGCGGAGCAGGACGAGATGATCGAGGATCTAGAGCGCCATACCGACGAGATGGAGGAGGAGGGTGAGGATCTCCACAAGGAGAACAACGCTTTCCTCAGTGACAATGATGACTTCCTGGAGGAGATGGACTATGAGCAGGAGGACGACGAGGAGGAGTTAGTTGACGAGGAGGAGGAGCCACTCGAGGCAGTTCTCGAGGACGAGGAGGAGGACCCGGAGGAGCCACCTTACCAGTCCGACCCTGACGCGCAGAGCCTGAGGTTCCACCTCAGTAGGCGAGTGACGTGAGTACTACCGCAGGATTAGGTTGACCCCCTATCGCTAGTCGAGTCGAAGTAGTGGTTCTTTTGGAAACCATGTGTTATGTACCTTAGATGTAGGGCGATGTTGTAAGATTGATGTTGTGAACTCCTTGATGTGATGTTTGTGTTATATAAGTGTGTTAGTCTTGTTTGATCTGTGTAAAATATTTTCCATATCATCCTTAATTAATCAACCACTTCACGAAATCATCTTTTCCCTTAGTCAACCTTTTTGCCTTGCCTCTTACACCCGGTGTGCTTCAGGATGGCGAACACTCATCGCACCAACACAGAGGGAGGAGCACCACCACCACCGAACCCAACCCCCGCCCAACTTCTCGCGCTTATCATGGAGGAACGCCAAAATGCCCGGGAGGAGCGTCAAGCTCATCTCGCTGCCCTGCAGCAGATCACTGCCGCCCATCTCAACCAAAACAACAACAACAACAACAACAATGGTGGCAATGGCGATGGAAACCAGTGATCCACTTTGAGCGATTTCCAGAAGACCAACCCACCTACCTATTCCAAGGGACTTCACCCACAGGAAGCCGATGATTGGCTTCGCACCATTGAGAACAATCTGGAAGTTGCTGCTGTGGGACAACCTGAGAAGGTGCTGTATGCAACCCACTATCTTGCTGGACCTGCACGAGCTTGGTGGGAAGCTACCAAGGCTCTCCAGCAAGTTGGCCATGTTATCAACTGGGCTGAGTTCCAGGAGAAGTTCCGCAAGAAGCATATTCCCGGCGGACTCATTGAGAGGAAGAAGGATGAATTCCGCAAGCTGAGGCAGGGAAGTAGGGATGTGGTCGGTTATCTGGATGAGTTTACCGACTTATCTCGGTATGCTCCTGATGACACCGACACGGAGAAGAAGAAGATTGAGCGTTTCCTGATGGACTTCATGATGAACTGCAGTGTGCTTTGGTTATCCATGACTTCTATGATTTGGAGTCACTTGTGGACAAAGCCATCCAGCTGGAGACCAAGCACAAGTCTATGTTTGAAGGTCGTAAGAGGAGGATGAATGCTCAGGAAGCTTCGAGCAGCCAGAAGCCTCGTATCTTTCAGCAAAACCCCAAGCCTGCCTATCGACCACCACAAGCTCCACGCCCCAATTTCCCTAACCGCCCAAACAACTTCAACCGCCCCAATGACAATAACCATCCCGGAGGAAACTTCAACAACTTCAACCGCAATGCCAATGTTATCTGCTTTGAATGCGGCAACAAGGGTCACTACTCCAGAGAATGCCCCAATCCTAAGAGGAATGTTCAGCGCCCCAATGCACCGGCACCAAACAATGGTCAAGGCCGCAATGGAAATGGCAAGAATGCCGCACCCCGCGGAAATGTTGTTGTTGCCAAGGGTCGTCTGCACCATATCAATGCTGAGAAGCCCAAGAGGCGCTAGATGTTGTGCTGGGTACGTTCCTTGTCAACTCAGTACCTGCAACTGTTCTGTTTGATTCTGGTGCAACCCATTCCTTTGTTACCCAAGAGTTTGTTGCTAAGGAAGGTTTAGTCGGAAGCCTCTTACCCAAACCCATGGTCATCCAAATCCCAGAATCCACCGTAGAGACCAAGTTGTTTTACCCAATGTTTCCCTTGAGATCAAAGGAGAAAAGTTTCCAGTCGACTTAATCGTTCTGGGAACCCAAGGCATAGATGTTATACTTGGTATGAATTGGCTAGCCAAGTACCATGGTCGAATAGACTATGCCAGAAGAGTTGTATCCATCACCACCGACAAAGAGGTAGAAGTGGAATATGTGTCTGAGACCAAGCATTCCCAACTAGGCTGCCATGAGAGCATAGCTCGACCCACCTTAGATGAGATCCATGTTTTTCACCTATTCCGAGATGTTTTCCCTGAAGAGTTGCCTGGTATGCCGCCAGACCGGGATATTGAGTTCATAATTGAACTTATCCCAGGAACAGCCCCTATATCCCAAAGGCCTTATCGGATGAATCCGGAAGAACTGGTTGAGTTGAAGAAGCAGTTGGCTGATATGCTGCAAAGGTCTTGTTCGCCCAAACGCTTCACCATGGGGATCACCCATCATTTTTGTGGACAAGAGAGACGGTACCACATGCCTGTGTGTGGATTATCGCAAGCTAAATGACGTGACCATTAAAAACAAGTATCCTCTTCCCAAGATCGAGGATCTGTTCGACCAGATGAATGGAGCCCGAGTCTTTTCCAAGATTGATCTTCGGACAGGATATCATCAGTTGAAAATCCGAGAGTCAGACATTCCCAAGACCGCCTTCACCACTCGTTATGGTTTGTTTGAATACACCATGATGTCCTTTGGTCTGACCAATGCCCCAGCCTATTTCATGAATCTCATGAACAAGATTTTCATGGAGTACCTTGACAAGTTTGTGGTAGTTTTCCTCGATGACATCCTTATTTATTCCAAGACCGAAGAAGAGCATGCTGAACACCTGCGTCTAGTTTTGGAGACCCTCCGAAAGCACCAGCTGTATGCCAAGCTCAGCAAGTGTGAGTTTGGCTTAGTGAAGTGGCTTTTGTCGGACATGTTGTGTCTGCTGGAGGAATTTCTGTAGACCCCGAGAAGATCCAAGCCATAGTTGACTGGAAAGCCCCACCAGTGTGACTGAAATCTGAAGCTTTCTCGGACTAACGGGTCATTACCGCAAGTTCGTTGAAGGATTCTCCAGTATAGCCAAACCCATGACCCAACTATTGAAGAAGGATAAGAAATTTGAATGGACTCAGAAGTGTGAAGAGAGTTTCCAAGAATTGAAGAAGAGACTGTCCTCAACCCCAATCTTGATTATGCCAGACGTCACCAAGAGTTTTGACGTGTATTGCGATGCATCACGCCTCAGACTTGGTTGCGTTCTGATGCAAGAAGGCAAAGTTGTGTCGTATCCGTCCCGGCAGTTGCGACCACATGAAGAGAATTATCCAACCCATGATCTGGAGTTAGCTGCTGTTGTTCTTGCTCTTAAGACGTGGCGTCCCTATCTTGCGGGACATCGCTGCGAGATCTATACGGATCATAAGAGCTTGAAGTATATCTTCACCCAGAAGGAGTTGAACCTGCTGTCGTCGGTTTGTCATGTCAGGTGTCATGAATGACTTCGTAGGTGTGGGATTACGCGAGTCAAGCATCTCGAGCTTGGGATCGCAGGAACAAAGATCAACACAGATTTACCCAGGTTCGGCCCCCTCAATGTGAGGTAAAAGACCTACTTCCTGCCTACCCTAGATTGGTATTGATATGATAATCGAGGTGTTACAATGGAGGCGATCCGATCTGGTACTCGCCGTATGATCTAGGGTTTAAGGGCTTGACCTTCTCTAAGTCCTGCGAGTCCTCTTTATATACACAAGGCTCGTCAGGTTACAAGAGTTCTACACGAAGCCTGATTATCTTTCTTGTCTTCCAAGGCAAGTTTGCACCGACCTTCTGGAGCTTTCCTTTATCGAGTCGCGATGCGAGATTGGCCCATCTTTCACGTGGCCCAACAATGATAGCGCGCCTTAAGTCTGTTTGTTAAATTCGAATAAGTCGGGGTTAATCATTCCCCCGACATTAGCCCCCAAGCGTGGCCTGAACTTCATAGGATTTCTTGATCTTGAATGTTTAGGCCGCGCTTTTCCTTATTTCGCGACTTATAATTGTGCTGGATTGGCCTTGACTCGCACCTGGAAGATCATCTGACTTCGTGAGCTTCTTTGTTAGAGTAGCCTGATAGCTTCAAAACTTGATGACGATCCATCTTCAAATTTTTGATGATAATATGATGTAGCCCCCAAGGATTGAGAGGATGTAACGTGTAATCATCTCAATTCTTCTCAGAGTTTTGAAGGTCGTCACCTGTAACTTGATATCATGAATAAAACAATTGTTAAGATACAAGTAATTGTAATTGGTGTTGCCGTACTATAAGCAGTACATCGACCTCTCGTTAGGCCATCTGAATCCTTAAGTGGGCACTCGCGCGACTCAGTATTTCCTAGGAACATGTGTGTTCAGGGTCGAGAGCGGCCATGATAGGCAATCAAGCTCGATTGACGCCACACCCCAGTACTTTGGCCACATAATGCGAGTAGCAATCCAACTTAAGGTAAATTTGATAATTGCCAATAAGTTGGCTGTTTCAGGGTAACAAAGACCCCAAGAAACATAATGATATGGCCATGATAGGCTAAGCTATGATAAGCTTTGATTATGATGACACATAAGGTCGCGCCTTGGTGGCAACCGAGTGTTATACATAGGGTTGGATCGCGCGTAGGTGGCGATCCATGGTGATACATGGGGTCGGTCGCGCCTAGGTGGCGACCAGAATGATACAAAGTTTACGGCCGCGCCTAGGTGGCAGCCGGTTTCTGATACAAGGGTCGATCGCGCCTGGGTGGCGATCAGATGTTGCATAGGTCGCGCCTAGGTGGCGACCAAAGTTGAAGTTCTAGCCCTGAGTGGCTGTGATGATACTCAGCTATAAAGCTGGAAAGGATGATGCTTGGCTCTAATTAGCCTTTTCTTATGTATAGTACGGTCGCAGGTGTGCGACGTTCCAAGGGCGAGGTGCCTCGAGACGATCCTCGAAATCATGGCGTTCGCTGCTTTCTTCCCTTACATCCAGCAGATAGTACGACCCATTGTTTAGCTTCTTGCTGATGATGTAGGGTCCTTCCCATGGAGAGGACAGCTTATGCATTCCCTTGTGATCTTGTTTAAGTCGCAGTACTAGGTCGCCTTCTTGAAAGGTGCGGGTTTTGATGCGTCTGGCATGATAGCGTCGCAAGTCTTGTTGATATACGCTGACCTTGATGCTGCCAAGTCTCTAACCTTCTAATGTGTCCACCGAGTCTTGCCGAGCTATCTCATTATCTGTCTCGATGTAAGCCGCAACTCTTGGTGAATCATGTATGATGTCGCTGGGCATGACTGCTTCTGCTCCATAGACCATGAAATATGGTGTAAACCTGTGGATCTGTTAGGGGTTGTTCTTAAGCTCCACAGTACTGCTGGCAATTCTCCACCCAACATCCTGGAGATGCTTCGACCTTTTCAATAAGGCGCGGCTTAATTCCATGGAGAATTTCCTGGTTAGCTCGCTCAGCTTGTCCATTGCTCTGCGGGTGTGCTACTGACGTGAGGTCCAATCTTATCCCATTGTCTGCGCAAAATATCTGTGTAGCCCTTCAGAGGTGTTGCTCCCGTTGTCTGTAATGATACTATGGGGGTACCCAAAGCGGAATATGACCTTCTTCAAGAACTTGACTGCTGTTTCAGCCTCGCAATCTCCCACAGGTTCTGCTTCTATCCACTTTGTGAATTTGTCCACCATGACCAGGAGGTGAGTTTTTCCGTTTGAAGACCGTCTGAAGGGCCCTACCATGTCAAAACCCCATACGGCAAAAGGCCATGTGATGGGTATTGTGCGAAGTGCTTGAGCTGGCATATGATCTTGCCTAGCGTATCTTTGACATCCGTCGCACACTCTGACAATTTGCTCTGCATCTGCTAATGCTGTTAACCAGAAGAATCCATGTCGGAACGCCTTTGCCACCAAAGATCTTGACGAAGCATGATGGCCACAATCGCCTGAATGAATTTCGTGCAAGATTTTTCGTCCCTCTTCTGGTGAGACACATCTTTGGAATGCTCCTGACACGCTGCGCTTGTATAATTCGTTGTTGATGATTGTATAGGCCTTTGATCGCCGTATGATTTTGCGCGCCTCAATCTCATCGTCTGGCAGCACTCCGCGACTTAAATATGCCATGTATGGCTCTGTCCATTCATGCAGGGCTGCGACTAAAGTTGAATCGTCCTCTGGCTCTGCAATGTCAATCTCTGCTGGAGGTTTGACTGATGGATTGTGCAGTTCATCCAGGAAAACATTGGGTGGGACTGACTGTCTATTGGATCCAAGTCGAGACAGGGCATCTGCAGCTTCGTTTTGTCTCCGATCAATATGTTCAACTTGGTATCCAGTGAAATGTCCAGCAATTCTGTCCACCTCTCTTCTGTATGCAGCCATATTCGCATCCTTGCTGTCCCACGTTCCAGAGACCTGCTGTGCCACCAAGTCTGAATCGCCAAAACAGCGTATGCGACTGATGTTCATCTCCTTTGCTATACGTAGACCATGAAGCAGTGCCTCATACTCTGCCACGTTATTTGTGCAGTTGAAGTGTATCTGTAGCACATACCGCAGCTTGTCTCCCTTGGGGATGTTAGAACAACTCCAGCCCCCGAGCCTTGCAACTGTCTTGACCCATCAAAATGCATGGTCCAGTATTTGGTTTCTGCCATGCTAGGAGCGACTTGGATTTCTGTCCAATCGTTGATAAAATCTGCGAGGGCTTGCGACTTAATTGATGTGCGCGGCTCGTAGCTGATGTGATGTGGTCCCAACTCGATCGCCCACTTAGCGACTCTTCCAGTAGCTTCTCGATTACGGATGATATCTGCCAATGGTGCTGAACTAACCACAGTTATTGGATGTTCTTGGAAGTAGTGCTTCAGCTTGCGACTCGCCATGAACACTCCAAACACCAACTTCTGCCACTGTGGGTAACGCTGTTTGGAAGCTGTGAGGACTTCACTCACGTAATATACTGGTCTCTGGACAGGGTATTCCTTTCCGGGTTCTTGTCTCTCCACAACCATGACAGCGCTCACAGCACGGGAATTTGCCGCTATGTATAGTAGCATGGGCTCTTTATCCTTTGGAGCCGCCAGAACTGGAGCATTTGTCAATTGATGTTTCAAGGCTGTCAGAGCTTCGTCGGCCTCTGCATCCCAAACGAAGGTGTCTGATTTTTTCAACAGTCTGTACAAAGGTAGTGCTTTCTCTCCCAATCTTGATATAAAGCGACTCAAAGCTGCTACGCAACCGGTAAGTCGCTGCACATCTTTTATCTTTTCTGGTTTTTGGAGATCCATCACGGCCTTTATCTTGTCAGGGTTGGCCTCAATGCCTCTTTCTGATACTATGAATCCCAATAGCTTTCCTGCTGGTACTCCAAAGACGCACTTTGTGGGGTTGAGCTTCATGTTGTATTTTCTGAGATTTGTGAATGTCTCTGCCAGGTCACTAATAAGATCCTGGCCAACTTGCGACTTAACCACAATATCATCCACGTAGGCGTGAACGTTGCGACCTATTTGCTCATGTAGACAATTCTGAATGCATCTTTGGTAAGTCGCACCTGCGTTCTTCAACCCAAAGGGCATGCTGACATAACAAAAAGCTCCAAAGGGTGTGATGAAGGACGTCTTTTCTTGGTCCTCCCTCTTCATCTTGATTTGATGGTAGCCTGAATAGGCATCCAAAAAGCATAACAGCTCGCACCCAGCAGTTGAATCAATCACTTGGTCGATTCGCGGCAAAGCAAATGGATCCTTTGGACAGCTTTGTTAAGACTGGTGTAATCAACGCACATTCGCCACGTACCGTTCTTTTTCATAACCAAGACTGGGTTTGCCACCCACTCCGGATGGTATACCTCCGTGATGAATCCTGCAGCCAGTAGCGAGCTATTTCCTCCCTATTGCCTTTCTTCTATCATCGTGGAAACGCCGTAGTGGCTGCTTCACTGGTTTAGCCGCAGGGTTCACTTTGAGGCTATGTTCTGCTAATTCTCTTGGTACCCCTGGCATATCTGACGGTTTCCATGCGAAGATGTCCTTATTTTCCTGAAGGAAAAGCGAGAGCCTTCTCCTGCTCTTCTTCCATGTGTGCTCCAATGCTGGTTTGCTTGGATGAGTCGCCAGGAACAAGATTTATCTGCTTGGTGTCCTGGGCCGCTTTGAATTTCATTGGTGGCTCGGCAGATGGCGTGGTAACTACGCTCATGTCATTTGGGTCCACCTGCGACTTATAACCTTTTAGCTCTTCCGCGGCACAGGCAGATTCTGCGAAGGCCGCATCTCCTTTTCACATTCTATCGCTTTTTCTCTATCTCCGTACACTGTGATGACCCCTTTTGGTCCTGGTATCTTCAACTGTAGGTACACGTAGCATGGCCTGGCCATAAACTTAGCAAAAGCTGTTCTTCCAAACAAGGCGTGATATGGGCTTTGGAATTTTACCACTTCGAAACATAGGAACTCGCTTCTGAAGTTCTCTTCTGTCCCAAAAGTTACCCCTAGGGTTATTTTCCCCGCTGGCCGTGCGGACCTTCCTGGGACAATGCCGTGAAACACGGTTGACGTGGGCTGCAGGCTGGAATCCTTGAGTCCTAGACGCTGGAACGTATCGTAGTACAAGATATTAATGCTGCTTCCTCCATCCATAAGCACTTTGGTCAGCTTGTATCCTGCAACGTACGGTGCCACAACCAGCGCCAACTTGCCAGGTTCCCGTACTTGTGGCGGGTGATCGTCGCGACTCCAAGTTACTGTGTGCTCGGACCACCTTAGCCAATTGGGCGTTGCTGGTATCACGGCGTTCACCTGCTGACTCTGCGACTCAATTTCTCTTCCCTTTTGAGGTGTCGATAACTATTGTGTGATACTGCCCCGTTTGCCTGGGGTTGCTCGTGCTGTGCTGCCCAACATTTGCGTCATGAGCCGTACCAGGGTTTCCTTCGTGGGAATTTCCCCTGTTGTGCTGGCTTCTTCTTTCCACTTCTTGTAATAGTTGCATTGTGCCTTGGTATGGTCCGCTGGCCGTCCATCACCTGTTGCATGAAGGTCGCAGGCCGATTAAAAACTTCTTGCATATTGATTGGACGGGAGCCGTATCCTCGACCCCTTCCTCGCTGGCCTCTGAATCCTCCACGCGTATTGGCGACGAGCCCTGAGTGACCATCTTCGTTTTTGCGTTTGTTTTGATTCGCGTTGTTGTGGCTTGTTTGCTGCTGCTGGGGCTTGTTGGAGTTTTTCTTTCCTTTGGCAGCAACCTCCTCTTCTCTCCGTCTGACGCGTCTCTGGTTTTATCCGAGCCGGCATATTTGTTAGCCGCAGCCATTACCTCGCTGAGGCTCTTGACTTTATCTTTCATGCGACC
Organism: Poa pratensis; assembly: GCA_947311845.1. NCBI lineage: Eukaryota > Viridiplantae > Streptophyta > Magnoliopsida > Poales > Poaceae > Poa > Poa pratensis. The sequence goes on from CAMZMU010000046.1 coordinate 14,897,067, forward strand.
CAGCTTATGAATCAGCGGCTCGAACTTGCAGTTTTTCTCCATTACCAGGACGGCTGAGCTTGGTGGTATATTATCTGAGGAGTGTATTATTTCTGCCACCCTTTTCATCCAATGGCGACTTGACTCGCCTTCCTTCTGGACACAACGCTCGAGATCTTCTATATTGCAGAGTCGTTTGCAAGTTCCTTGGAAGTTCTTAACGAAGGCATCCTTCAGTTCCTCCCAAGTATTTATAGAGTTGGGAGGCAAATTTTGCAGCCATATGTGCGCTGCACCTTCTAGCATCATGTTGAGGTACCTTGCACATATTTCCTCTGAGGCGTTCAAAATGCTCATCCCCATCTCGTAATTGTTCAGCCAGGTGGTTGGATCCATGCTGGCGTTGTAGTTTGCCACCTTGCGTGGCCCTTTGAAATCTTCAGGAAAAGGTTCCGATCTGATCCTTTCAGTGAAACACGCTGGGCCCTTGAGCCGCGAGGACAGGGTTGTGGATGTGCCCGTTGGATTGTTGACTTCTGCGGGCCGCGTTTGCATCACTGGCATATTCGCCTGTGCTTCTGCGACTTGCTCCTGCTGCCTCTGTGCGACTCCTGATATGTTCTCTGGTGGCCTGCTTTGGACGCTTCTTTCTGCTGCAATCCTGTGATTGGCTGGTACGAGGGGCAGCTGTGCTTCGGCTTCTGCCCTTGGCTTGTTGCAGGACTGCTGTACTTAGCATCTGAATCGCGCGCCGCGCCTCAGCATTGACCGGGTCATCGCCTGTTGGTACCATCTGAGTCAAGATATTAGCCGCAGCATACATATTATCGACAGGGTTTGGTAATGGCCCTGCGGGGTGTGAAACCTCCTTGGTTGTTGCTGGGTCTCTTGATTTGTTGGTCCCCATCCTTCCGCAACTGTCTGGATCCCGCTCCGCGGATGGAGTAAGCGGGATTTCCACTGTTGGTTGAGTCGCGCGCAGTTGTGTTTGCGAGTCAACCTGTCGTTGAGTCGCAGCCAGCGCGGCTACTCTTTGCCGCTCCTGTTGGATTCCTTGGTTTATCTGATCGAGCCTGCGGCGCTCTTCTTCCATCCTTCGAACCTCATACAGGAGCTCGGCCCTGGGGCCTCAATTTCTGTTGCACGGAGGGCGGCGTTTGTGGCTGACACAGGGACAAGAAGTGGGTTGCTTGGGGGCGATGCCTCGGCTTCTCCAGCAGTTCCTGATGCACCAGCTCCTCCGGTCGTGTAAACCGCGACTTGCGCCGTCTCTCGATCTGGTGATAATGCGATTTCTGGTGGGTAACCCCAGCAACTTTCTTCAAAGGCAGGTACAATGGACCCAAACTCTTGCGAGTCCATGCTTTCCATGGATTCTTCCCCATCGTCGGCGACTTCTTCTTCCGAATCATCTTCTTGGACCGAGCTAATGGACCTGCCACCGATGAAGCCAACGAAGACGTTGATGGATCCAAACGGGATGACGTGGCCGGTCTCTAAGTAATCTGCTTCCGGCCCCCAGCTTGAATCGTCAATGAGGGTGTGCCATCAACCGTAATGATACGGCCAATGGCGAGATCTTCAGCTCCTTTCATGGATCCTGCGCGGAACGTGACGCTCTTGACCGCAGGCCCCACGGTGGGCGCCAACTGTCGTGGGTTTGTCACGTCAGGTGTCATGATGACTTCGTAGGTGTGGGATTACGCGAGTCAAGCATCTCCGAGCTTGGGATCGCAGGAACAAAGATCAACACAGATTTACCCAGGTTCGGCCCCCTCAATGTGAGGTAAAAGACCTACTTCCTGCCTACCCTAGATTGGTATTGATATGATAATCGAGGTGTTACAATGGAGGCAATCCGATCTGGTACTCGCCGTATGATCTAGGGTTTAAGGGCTTGACCTTCTCTAAGTCCTGCGAGTCCTCTTTATATACACAGAGGCTCGTCAGGTTACAAGAGTTCTACACAAAGCCTGATTATCTTTCTTGTCTTCCAAGGCAAGTTTGCACCGACCTTCTGGAGCTTTCCTTTATCGAGTCGCGATGCGATATTGGCCCATCTTTCACGTGGCCCAACAATGATAGCGCAGCCTTAAGTCGTTGTTTGTTAAATTCGAATAAGTCTCGGGTTAATCATTCCCCCGACACCTGCGACAGAGGAGATGGATGGAATTAATCAAGGATTATGATATTGGAATCCACTATCACCCCGGAAAGGCTAATGTAGTTGTCGATGCCCTTAGTCGCAAACCTTGTACCCTGAATGCCTTGATCCAAGCCGAACAGCCAAACTTGTTCAAAGAGTTCAAAGATTTTGGACTAGAACTTGTTAGCCATAGTTATCTCGCCAATTTAGAGTTAGCCCTAACCCTGATGGATCAAATCAAGGAAGTCCAAAAAGATCATGAAAGCATTGAAGGGATTAAGAAGAAGATTTCTCTCGGCAAAGCACCCGGTTTTGCCGAAGATGCTGAAGGAGTGCTGAGATTCAATGGCCGTATATGTGTGCCCAATGACACGGAACTTAAGAAATTAATCCTGAAGGAAGCCCATGAGACCCCTTATTCAATCCACCCCGGCGGAACCAAAATGTACCAAGACCTTCATGAAAGATTTTGGTGGCATGGAATGAAGCGAGAGATTGGTTCTTTCATAGCCAAGTGTGATATCTGTCAGCGAGTCAAGGCTGAACATCAGCGACCCGCTAGATTGCTTCAACCTTTGAAAATTCCTGAGTGGAAGTGGGATGAAATTAGAATGGGTTTTATTACCGGACTTCCAAGGTCCAACCGAGGCCATGACTCAATCTGGGTCATCGTTGATCGACTGACCAAGGTTGCCCATTTCATTCCCGTCAATACCACTTATCGGGGAAATCAGTTGGCATACTTGTATATTTCCAGAATAGTAAGCCTGCACGGTGTGCCTAAGAAGATTGTATCTGATAGAGGCACGCAATTCACTTCAAGATTCTGGAAGTCCCTTCACGAAGCCCTCGGAACCAAGTTAGCATTTAGCACAGCTTATCATCCCCAGACCGATGGCCAAACTGAACGAGTGAACCAGGTATTGGAGGACATGCTTTGCGCATGTGTTCTGTCCTATGGTTCCAAGTGGGAAGACTGTCTTCCGTTTGCAGAGTTCTCATATAACAATAGCTATCAGCCTAGTCTGCAAATGGCCCCTTTTGAAGCCCTTTACGGCAAGAAGTGTCGTACGCCCCTGAATTGGTCCGACACCGGAGAAGGCAAATTGTTTGGACCAGATACCCTCCGTGAAGCTGAAGAGCAAGTTCAGCTTATTCGTGAACGCCTCAAAACTGCCCAATCCCGTCAGAAGAGCTACGATGATTCCAAGTGTCGCGGTGTCACTTTCTGTGTCGGAGATTATGTCTATCTCCGAGTCACACCCCTTAAAGGAATGCAGCGTTTCCATGTCAAAGGAAAATTAGCGCCAAGGTATATTGGACCCTTCAAGATCATTTCTCGTCGAGGAGAAGTATCCTATCAACTGGAGTTGCCCCCGGAGTTAGCGGATTATCACGATGTCTTCCACATTTCCTTGCTCCGGAAGTGTCTCGAAGTTCCCGACCAGCCTGATGTTTTCAAAAACATCGACCACCTCTCCATCGACCTGAACCAAGACCTGACTTATCGTGAGACACCCATCAAGATTCTTGACGAAGATGTTTGTCTTACCGGAGACGCGCGATCAAGTTCTACAAAGTCCAGTGGACTAACCACTCCGAAGAAGAAGCAACTTGGGAACGCAAAGATTATCTTAGAAGCGAATTCCCAAACCTCTTTAGTACCTAAGCCTAGCAAATCTCGGGACGATATTTATTTTAAGGGGGGAAGGATCTGTAATATCCCAAAATTATTATAAGTATTATTATTCAAGAATGAGGGCCAACAAAAACTTTTATTAATTTATATGTGTTGATTGTATATTGTTGCTTGTGATAATTATTTCTTGTTGATTTTATTGGTTGTTAGCTCTAATTAAAAACTTGAAGAAAAGAAAAGAAATAAAACAAAAGTTAAAAACTAGAAAATCATGTGACATGTGTCACACCATTTCTCCAAGTGAGAAATTCATATTTCCTCAAAACAAAATTCAGAGGGTGATAATATAATCACTCTCAATTTAATTCTATAACTTTCCCTCTCAAATAAATATTTCCAAAAATCTCAAATTAAAATCAAAACCTTTCTTTATCTTATTCAAATTTCAAAATGTGCTATGATGCACTTGGCAAATATATTCCAACACAGCGCAACAAATCTTGAGAAACACATGTGAAGCAAATTGTGAAAATAAATTTCTGAAATTGGAATTTAAATTTGGTTCACACATTTCGTCAAACACCTAGTGGCAGTGCATTGTTCTTCCCCAATCCGAAGATCGATTTGATCGATTTCGACCAAATTGATGCAAATCCGTGGCGCCATTGGATCCTTCACACTCCACTCATTTCACCGCGCCCGTTGGAGCCGAAGAAATCGAGCAGGGAGACCGTGAGCCGTGGTCGCCGCCAGGGGACAGCCGTCCGCGCGCTCACACCATGGTCGCCACTGTGGCGACGGAGGTGTCGACACCGTGGAAGCCCAGCGCCGTGCCCCCCCTCTCTCCCTCGCTCTTCTGCTCCAGGAGGCACGCCCACATCGGCACCACTACACCCACAGCCGCCCCCATCGCACGTGTCCGTGCTCGGCGCTCGCCATGGCCGACCCGTGGACACCGCGGTCGAGCCAGCGCGCCACTGCACCCCACGCTGCGTGGCTGCGTCCAGCCCTCCATAGCTCACCCGCGGCCCCCCAGATAGCCTCCACCGATCTCTCCCACCCTCTGGACACCGCATGGACGACGACCACCATGAGCCGAAGCTCGAGCTTATAAGCCACCCGAGCCCTCTCATTTTCTCCACGCCGCACCACTCCCTCTCCCTTGCTCCACCATCTCTCGTGCACCGCCAGGAGGGCGGAGCCGTTGCTTCAGCGTGCTGCTGCTGCCCGTGCCATCTCCGAGCTCGGCGTGCCGAGGTTGAAGGTGAACACGGCCACGCCGCGCTGCCCTCTCTTTCTTGCTTCTCTGGCCCGCACTCTCATCTCCATTACACCCGCACTCACACGCTCTCTTTTCCCCTCTGTTTCGTGCACAGACTCGTCGTCAGGAGCTCGCCGGAGTTCGTGTCGTGGCCGTGGAAGTGCAGCACCTCGCCGTCGATGATACAAGCCATCCCAGGAAGCAGGACTCCTCAGCAGTCCATCCACCTCGCCGTCGTTGGCACGGCGGCGCCGCCCAGAAATGGTCGTCGCCGTTCGTGGCCTTTGTGAGCCGTTAGATCTTTGATCAACGGCAGTGTAACGCTTCGTTTAGATGTATCACTGACCAGTGGGACCCCCTGTCAGATTTTTAAACAATTTAGCGCGCGCACCGTTTCAGTTGAGTCACTGACGAGTGGACCCCACTCGTCAGGTTCTTCAACATTATCCAGAATAGTTAACTTTTCTAATTTAAATTCTTAGAAGAGTTTGGTACTGGCATCAGCTTAGAAATTCAATATCTCAAGATTTACAAATCTAAATAAATCAAATCTAAATGTTCTGGAAAGATTATGAAATTGTTTAACCAACCCAAGTGGATTCATTTCATTTAGATAAATAATAAAAATGTATTATTAAAAATGCCACAGAAGATTTAAAATCTAAACTTGTTTGTTTCTGATACTCTATTAAGCCAAATAATTCCAAACCAATTTTGTTAGCTTGGTACTGTGATCTATTAGCTTCCCTAATTTTGGTGGAATTAATTAAGCAATATTAATTGTGTAGTGTAAAGTTGAAGTTAGAACACCCTTCTGCACTAAAACAATTAAAGATGTTTAATGTTTAGCCCAAATAGATTAGGACCAATTTTGTTAGGTCACAATTAGTCATGGTTAGTTACCCCTAAAAGGATTTAATTTTACGATCAACAGAACTTGGTTGGTAGCTAAAACTTGATTATTAAGTTACTAGATTAAACAAATTATGTAGGGAGTTTGGTAACTCCAATTAATCCAAATCAAATTGTGTTGTCTTCTACACATCAGTTGCTTTCTGTAGAAATTTAGTATGTATTTTTGTGACCAACAGAACTCAAGTTGTGTAATTAAAAATGTTCAACAAGTTTCTGCCATATTTAAGACATAAATAAATAATGTTTAATTCAATTAATTTGAAACCAAATTATGTTGTTTGATGTGTGCAGTGGCTATTATAGCATTTAAGATTGTAATGTTGTGATGTTGATTGAGTAGTTTAGTGATTGTTTGTATTTGTTTGTTTATTAATTAGACGAGAACGCTGTCAGATTTATCGAGGAAGGGGAATTTGAACCTGAAGATCAAGACCAAGGTCACTTTGTCGAGCAAGGCATGCTACCCTCTGAGCTTGCACCCCAATATATGCATATACTTTGATAACATGGTTTACTCTTAAGGCAAAGATTTTCTAAACCTTTTCAAAAAGTATGTGGAAATTATTTTGCCACCCTTTGTAGAAGTATAGGATAGTTTATATCAAATTATAGGATGGGAAAAATAAATATTGTTTACTCAAAACTCTTTGGAAATACTTGTGTGGTTATGGAATGCCGAGATGTCGGTGTTGAAGTGGAGAAATGGAGTATGGAGATGTTTATGAAAAATGCACAGTGTGTCCCTGTACTTATGTCAACCAGCCGATACTCTGTGCGACCACATTTACCCACATATGGAAAAGGGCTTAGTCATATAATTTGCTCATATTAGTATGGGATGCCTCATCGATGGAGATGACTCCGTTATGCATGAGGGATGGTTTGGTGACCTACCCCTGACCTGAGTACTCGCTCAAACTCTATGGAAAGATAAGGAGGAGGATAGAAGGATGTCCCCCTATACACCGCCAGGCAAAACTATGAGTCCTCACACTTAGATTCCGACGGGCTGGGTTAAGTGTTGATGGAAAGTGTCATATGGGCAGGGTCCTATATTAGCATGAGCAAAGGACATGCTAGGGTCGGTGACTCAACTTCGCATACACCTTGTATGGCGAGACGTGGCTGACACGATGAGTTACCGGATGGATGTGGGAAAAGCGTGCTACCTCTGCAGAGGGTTAAAACGATTCGAATAGTCGAGTCCTCGGATATGGACAGTTGGGAGGCCCTACTTTGACCTATGTGCAAGTTTTGAAAAAGAGTTGAGTTTTAAAAGAAAAATGAAGTGAGAATATTTTATACACCTATACCAACGGATCGGTACGAGGGTGTTGGAGGCAAGTGGACCATGACGAGTTATGGTCAGAAAAAGGAGGAGTTTTGGAGAAACAGATAAAATGGTGATTTTATTTAAGATAGTTATAAAATTCTTCTTATCTTTTTCAATAAAGGTATAGAGATGTTTTAAATAAATAAAAGTCTAAAATTAAAATAAAACTAGTGCATATGTTGGGTAGTTTGCGAGTACAATCAAATGTACTCATATTGGTTTCGTCCCTGGCTATTGTCTTAGCCAGACTTCGAGGAGCACTACGCCGAGAGGAGTATGGCGACTTCTACGCGAACTAGGGATCTCCATAAGTCAGCTGCCTGTCGGGTCGTCGTTAGGATATGATGTCTACTACGCGTAGCTTCCGCTGATTATTTTGGTTTGGCCCATGAAGGCACCTATGTAAGACTTGGTCTAAATAACCATTTATGTAAGACTTTAATTCGGTACTGTAATAGATGTAAACTTTGGTATTCAGTTTGGATTATGTGTAACGACAGACTGATCACGGGATCGTTGTGTTAAGTATAATCGGTATTTCGGACGGCTAGTCCGGGGTCCCCACACGCACTACATGATTGAAATACATATGATATAATTTATGTTTCACTATTGTGTTTGGATATGAGAATTGTCACTTTATGATCAAATTTGTGCATGTTATATGTTGATGTTGAAAGAACGAGCTATAACGACTAGCATGGGTGAATAGAAGTTTATAAAAAATTGCAGCGTAATTGACACATTGAAATATTATTTCATTAAGAAGATATATGAGTAAATGCGGAAGAGTACAACTTGAAGAAGTACATATCGTTACAAGCATGTATTGATGGCTTAGCGCACTGAAGCAAGTGCGATGAATAAAATCCAAGACAAAGTACATGCTTCAATGTTCAAATGAGAGCATGGAACATGAAGAGATCATTCTTCAAGCATACATTAGTTTAGCCGAAAAACATGCTTGAGAATGGTCACTTGAAGTTATCATGTCATTAGTTTAGCCGAAAAACATGCTTAAGAATCGGTTACTTGATGCCAGAAGCGATGATCTTGAGATCATGAGGATAGGTGGTCTGCAAGCAATTTATACATTTACTTTATGCCATCAGACATGATCCTCAAGATTGTCGGGATGGGCATTTATCCAAGTAACAGTTGGACACTATTTCATAGGCACACAAAGGAGCATCATGTATTGGATACATCTCGAGGAAGTCACCGACTTTGAGATCACGGAGGTAGAGACGCAAGTGGAAAGTACTTTCGAAGGATCAGAGCAGGTATTCTCCAGAAGGAAAAAATATATGAGAAGTCCCTGCGAGGGCAGAGCCGCGAGGTACCCCTTGAAACCCTTACGCTTCGGCCGTTTATCTCCAACGAGGGCTCTCAATTTTTTTTGATCAGCTTCGTATTTTGACTAGAATATTGTAAACCAGGCCATTTGACATGGTCAGCCCAGCCACAATTGTGGTCTCCTTGTGGATGGCAATGTTGAGATACTCTAGAACTTCACGCTCTGGCACCACTCTCCCCCTGCGGCATAGCTTTGGAGTCCAGTTCTACGACAACCGGGTCTGCATTATGCTCTTGGTACCCGTTCCTGACGGTGTTACATTGGTGAAATCATCCTCTTGTGGTGTCTTGGTGATGGTCCCCTGATCTGGTGATGCCGTGTGCTTCTTCGTTGACAGGAGGCAAGGAGCTCAAGCTACGGACAGATAATCTCAAGAATTTAGTTTAGCTTGTAGCTATAGTTCCTTCTTTCTTTTTGTGGTGTCTCTCTTCTCTTTGTCGCGTGCTTGTGTTGTAAACTGGTATCCCAACATGGTGATATGTCTGTACTCTGAACCTTAAGGGCTTTATTAATTTAATACTGAGTGAAAGCCTTTTATCTAAAAATAAATAATGGAATGCATGTTTCCTCTTTAAAAGAAACGCCTCATCGGTCGGAAATCTTTATAGCCTTCTTTGCCCCTCTGTTCTGCTTGCCGGCCGGGCATGGATGCCTTGTCGACCAGCAGAATCAAGTGATCTCTTGCACCTCAAACAACACACATGCGCTCGCATATCCATCTCATATCATGCTGCTTCTGGCTCATTCATGCATGGATCATCGAAATAAAGCCAGGGCCCATCGTGAACTTTAATTAAGAATTGAAGCAGTATCTAGTAGACTTGGGCAGTTTTCCCCTTAGTTTTCTTTATAGACTTCGGAGAACATGGCATGCAGTGCCTTTCTTCAAAACGGAAACTACTTTCGGATACATGCTTGCGTTGACGGAAACGAACATCAGCTGACATAATTATATGCAACATTAAAAGTACGTCAGTAAGGGGTTAGCACGGTTTAACCGAGCTTTGTGGTCACCACACGTCAAGACGACTGGTTAGTTGGATACACCGGCCGGCCTGCCTCAACTATAAAGCCAAAGTCAAAAAATGGTCATTTTCCTAAATTAGCTCCAGTCTTCTACACATAAGAATCTTGGTTGACATGTTGATGATGATGAATTGCTTTGTTTTCTTTTACTACATTCTACCTTTTGTAAAGAGGTATATACACTATATTGGTAGGTACCACAACTTGTATCAGATGTGGATTTTAGTACCACATCTTGCAAAACGAGCACATGCAGTACCTAAACTTGCTTAGCGGATTGATTTTGGTGCCGAGTCGCTGTGTTGCCGACACGTGTGACGCTACGGTGGATGATGGCACACGCCGTCGCAGACACTTATGCAAAAAAAAAAAAAAAACCTAGAGTGTTAAAAGAAAAACCAGAGGAGATTCCCCAATACGAACCCTAAACTAGCTCTTCCAGTGACGACGGTGCCGTCAAGGGCGTGGAGCGGAACGCAAGGAGTGTCAACGTATGGCAGAGGGCGTGCAGCGGAAGCCGGAGAGTCTCCTATGGGACCGATTCAAAGCTCGGGACGGCTCCAATCCAAGCTCGCGGGTAATGTCGGGGGCGGATGTGGAACCATCAGGGCGATGGCAACGGCTCGATGAGCACTACCAGACCTTGTTAGAGCATCTCCATCGGGACACTCCAATATGTGTCCGGTACCCCCCAATTGAGCCTTATTTGGGGTGTCGGACACGCCTCCGGACAAACAAAAGAAATGCCTCCAGCCCAACCCCCCCCCCCCCCCCCCCCCCCACCCCACATTTACACAAACAACTTATGGGCGCCCTTACGTCGAGGCACCCGGCAGAGCAGAAGACGAGGCTGCGCCGCTGCCGCCGCACCTTCTCACCGCTCCGGTCTCCAGCACGAGGTCCTTGGGCACGGTGAGCTCGAACACGAAGGCGCCGAAGATGACGTGGATGCCGAATCATGTCGGTGGCGAGCCGATGCGAGGACGCCCGAGAGCGTGGCGGCCACCCACGACATGAGCGGCCGCACCGCCAGCATCCACACGGAGGTCACCGGACTCAGCCGGTCGTCGCCTCTCCCCGAGATGGCCACCGCCAACACGAGCAGCACCCACACGGCCACGTCGTTGAACGCCGCCGACGCCAGTGCCGTCTCGCCGATGGACGTGGTGAGGACCTTGAGCTCGGCAAGGGTGACCTCTGCTTCGGCACGCGCATCGGGCTGCTCCTCGCTCACCTTTTCCCTTGCCACCTCCCAACGTGTGCCACGACCACGGCCCAGCGCGGAGGTGTCGCCGGCGCTCCGGCTCGTCGAGAGAGCAGCAGATCGAGGCGCACGAGCACGCACTAGATCGAGGCGGAGCTAGCACAAGCACACACACCGTGGCTTCAGCTAGAGCCTAGCACTTCATCGAAGCGGCACTAGCACGCTCAGCCTAGCACGGACTGCAGAGGCCGTGCCCCGGCCACAACGGCACCACGTCCACGCGTTGGTAGCTAGTACTTACCTGAACTAGTACATAGTCGAACTTACAAGCAGCACACTCGTTTCAGCTAACACACTAACTGAACTGCAATCACATTCAGCTAACACACACGTCAGATTCAGCTATTAACACACAAGCAAATGCAGAAAAGAGCGAGTTGGATACCGGCAGCAGCACACACCACCGCAAAAGCATCTAGCTAAAACATCCAAGAACAGCAGCACCTTGCTCTGCTCACGCCTCCCGCCCCCTGCTCGCCCACCACCGCCACGGCCAGCGCCCAGCACACTGCACCTCCAGGACATGACGAGGATGCACCTCCCGCTGCTCGACGCGGCGTCCTACTCCTCTGGTTCCCAGGTCGTCCCAGGAAGATAACCTTGTCGACAACGACGAACCTCCAGGACGTGATGGCTTGGCTTGGATAAGCGCGGGCTAACGGGGACGACGACGCCGCGCGCCCGGCCGTAGGAGGAAGACCACCTTGTCGGTGATGATCCCTTGCATTTTAGCTCGAATCCTTCCGGTTCCGGACATAGTCGACGATGGCGCACCTCCAGGACATGGCGGCTTGGCTTGAAGAAGCGCGGACGACGACACCATGCACCCGGCCATAGGTTGAAGACGAGGTCGTCGTGGCGGCTTCCATACTCCTCCGGGTGCCGTGCTTGCAGAAGACGAAGGAGGTCTTGCGGTGCCCCTAGCGTGGAGGGCGAGCGGGAGATGGGCGGAGTTGGGTGTGCCACTCGGTGGTTTGCCGCTCGGTGCGGTGCGAGATATCAAAGAAAGAGAGGAAGATGAGAAGACAGGCTGCCAGGTGGGGCCGCATGCATATGGCTGTGTCCGCCTCATGTCCGGCATCCCCGAGAGTGCCTCTAAACTTGGGGGCCCTTTCGAGGGTGCCAGACATTTTGCCGGACAAGATCAGCTTTGGAGGGTGTCGCTGTGGACTTTTTTTGTCCGAAACACCCCAAATAAGCTTTGGCGTCGTTTGGAGGGCGCCCGTGGAGATGCTCTTATATGATCCTCTTCTTGATGTTCTTCCTTTGCATGACCTCCGTTATCTGGAACAACATGTGTAGTTTCACTTGTAGAAGCTTGCCATTTCTTCTGGCTCTACTGTTGTTATCTTGCTCAACTACATTAGATCTTGTTTGTTCTCTTGGAGCACTAGTCCTTCTTTTGCCTCTCAAATTGCCTCTAGTGAAGCGGGTTTTTTTTTTTTTTTGAACAAGAGTGAAGCGGGTTGACTCTCACTCTTGAGTATGGAATGCTTTTCTCTAGCAGCTGCCACAAAAGCATTTTAGTCAAGTAACCTACTTATTGGCACATTTTCTGTTTGCTTCCATAATATTGAGAAGCACAATCAGCTTTCTAGAACAAGTAAAATATGTAGCACAAGTAAAATAATAGAGGCGGAGGGCGACCTCCCGGGAAGGTCGCGCGCTGGATGGTGCGCGCCTCTGGGCTCACCACGTGGCAGCAGCAGGCATTCGCGCGAGGCCGCGAGCTACTAGAAGCAACAGTGTACCACGGTGCTGGCCCACGGCCGCGGCGCGCGCAAGTTCGATCGGTCGTCTGCTGACTTGCACTGCCCATGCATGTAAAGTTGTAAACTACGTGCGGGGAGTTTTTCATTTTGTTCCATTTTTTTTATACAAGAGGCTGCGTGATCAAACAGGCAAAAGAAAACACGAAAGCACACGCGCACACGTAAGAAACAACCCTAGAGCCTGCCACCGAACTGCTCGCCGCCGACCACCACCAACACCGCCGGAACGATCCTGGAGCGGAGGAAGATGAAGCCACCGCACACCCAATGCTGGACGAAGCAAAAAAGCAGCCGAGCTACGTTGAAGACCGCAGTATCCAACCGGCCCGAAGAACGGAATCAGTCTCCTATGAACGACCATCAGCGGGGACTCCTCCCCGAGCCAAGTCCAGCCTGTCGACGCCGCGGGACGACGACACCACCCATCCACCACCAACCCAGCTGAAGAAACGGCAGCGCCAAGGAGCCCGAGCGCCAACCTCCATAGCGTTGAAGATCTCCTGTACAACCGACGGAAGGAACCAGCGCAAGGCACCAGATCCCCACCAGCAAACCCCCAGCACCCCCACGGCAAGGCCAGGAGAAGTCTCACCACGACGAAGAAAGGGGCGAGGGACAAAAGCTCTGCACGATGGTCATCACCTTCGCCACGACGACCATCCTCCGAGCACGAAGCCTCACCAGATCCGCCGATCCAGGAGGGAACCACGCCGGAAGCTCGTCGACACCGCCCCGCAGAGCGCCGCCGAGGTGGAGATCGAGCCACCGCACCTTTATTCCATAGCGCCGCCGTAGCCACCACCTCGGGCACGGATCCGGGGTCTCTCCACTCTCCCACCGCCGCAACGGCGGCCGGAGAGGAAGGAGACCGCCGAATCGGCCGTCGGCGGAACGGTGGACGGAGACGAACTCCCTTTTCGCCTCTCTCAAACAGTAACTAGAGGGAGGGGACGGGAGGAAACGAAGGAGAGTATCCATTTTCTTTGTTTAGTATCCATTGAGTATTCGGTGATATTCCGTAGTGTAAAAGAGCAATTTAGTACTACCTCTGTAACTAAATATAAGTCATTTTGGTAGCTAAATTTGAGCTACCAAAACGTCTTATAATAAGATACGGAGGGAGTATATTGCAAAAATATTTTGTAGCGCGTATTTTGTCGTAGGGTGTGTTGCGGGCTGCGGTCTGGCACGGCGCCTTCGGCGCGTTAATCATTCGTATAAATCTTGAAAGGGCTCCATTGCTCGTCGCGCCTGTTTCGCAGATGCATTTGTCGCAGCGTGTGTTGCGGGCTGCGCCATGTGAAAGACAGGACATCATTATACCGGAAGCAGTGCTCAGGTAGGACAACAAATTGCGGCTCGTATGACAGAACACTTGCGCAACAGAAGGTAGTGCAAACAGACACTCAGGGCAGAACATGAAAGAAGTGCAAAACATGCACTCAGAGCAAAACATATAAAGCAGTGCACAACATGCACTTAAGGCATGACATAAAAGGCAGTGCAATACATGCACTCAGGACAAACCATAGAAGACAGTGCAAAAACATGCACTCAGGACATGACATCGGTGCAATAAAACGCAGTGCAAAATAACCGCTCAGGACGGACATCAAAACACAACAAGGTAGGACATAAGATGCAACGGGCAGGACATAACATGCACGCAAGGCAGTGGAACCGAACATAGTACAGAAACATACATTGCACTGCAAATTCGAAGGCAGTGCAACCTATGTACTCTAGACAGTGCAAAAAAAAGTTCATCAAAAGATATCAATATGGATCTTTTTTTTTGTAGATGTCGACACGACTATCCTATTCCTGAAAACAGATCGTGATTTGGAAACTTGGTTCGTAAGATATGTTTTTTGTCTTCGAACTAAAAACGAAAAAGGAAAAGAGAATCAAGACACACAGCGAACCACACGCCCACGCACGAGAAAACCAACAACAACCGATCGACACGTGCTCAGCTGAGAATGAAACGGTGGAGAGAAGCGTGGGAGTGGGGGCGCGGCGGACACGCGCTACGTGCTGGACGCGGAAGGGACGCCAGGCGGTGCCCTTTTCCTATTATTTTCGAAAATAAGAACAACAAGTTAAATATGAACAACAAACAACTAAGATTCTAAGAATAATTACAATTATGAAATATGAAGAACGAGTAATATATGAAGAAAAAATAAATTCTGACCAGCAAGTAACATATGAATAACAACTAAATTTCAACAATCCATGAAAGTGACCAAGTATCACCGGTGCAATAATCAAAGAATGCAGTTAATGCACTAACATATTCCAAATTTGTCTCCCAAACCGCAAAAGAAACCATTGTACACTATGTCACCAATGGCGGATCTTGACAAAAAATGGCTTGTGGGGCGAGAAAAATTTAAGTCATCGTAACAATAGATTTAGAGACAAATTTCCCTAAATAAATCAGAGATAAATTTCCCCTAGTAAGATTTAGAGACAAATTTATATTGGTAATATTGGCCACATTGGTTGCAAAATACATGTATGATGCGTAGTAAGGTAGTATACTCCCAGCTGCTCGTTGCTCGCCGTACTAGGGTTGCTAGCTCGTTGTTGCTAGTCGCCGTCCGTCAGGTTGGAGGAGACGGCCGACAGGGCCAAGGCGGTTGTGTCGCTGCTCGTCGCCCAGTCGCTGGTTCGCTGCTCAAGTTCTCCTGGTTGCCGACAGCCGGGTCATTCTCATCGCCAGGTCGGGAGGTTGTCCAGTCGCTGGGAGCATGGGACTTGGTGGTCCATCTCCACACGATACATGGGCTGCTGGGCAAGCTACACACTACAGACTGTGGGGGGGGGGGGGGGGGGGCAGATAGCTCTGAGTTTCTCCAATCATTGGTAACTAGTACCTGAAAAATATATTTCTCGTTTTGGGTGGGGGGGGGGGGGGGGGGGGGGGGGGCGCTCCACCGTTGTAGGTCAGTACTTCAACCGAGAACAAATTGGAATCTTCTCCTACATTCAAAACTGTAGCACGCATTTAGATATTGATCAAATTCGATAAAGCACAACAAAAAAAACTTTCAGTGCACGCATTCATAAAATGAAACATTTAGACGCCGCATCACACAACTATTTCGCCAAAATCAGGCTTTAGTTGCATATGCAAAATATGTTGAGAAAAGCATTGATGCACACAACCTTCACCAACACACATATGGATAAAAGTAACCAATTTCTAACATTACTACGCGGAATATGATGAAAAACAAAGCAGCCCAAGTATTCGCATCGGTAGAGAACATGTCATAAATCGACCATAATATATGGACTATATACGACCAATACGGTTTGCCAATGCTACTAACACTATTTCCCAACTAATTCGCCGCTAGAAATTACCAAACCAGTCCCGATCATACGCACACTTAAACCCTACCGCAACCAACAGGAATACAAGGTTCGGAGAGAAAAAAGCGATGTTGGGACATACCGTACGCTGGCGGGTCTTTGTGGTGCTTGCGGTAGTGCATCTACGACTTCTCCATGGAAGCGACATTGCCGTCTCTGCGCCTCCTCGGAAATGCTCGAGGTGGTTGTCGCCCTCCGTGTTCCGGTTCTAGACAAAAAGGTAAGGAGAGAAAAATAAATAAATAAATAAAATAAAGGAATCACGGGATTTTCTAGAGTAAAGTGCAAATCTCCATCCAACCGAAACTGCCACACGCAGTAAGACTCGGGAGCAAAATTTCTTCTTCTCTGGTGGACTAAAGTTCAAATGTTTCTGTCTAGTCAGCGTCCGACGTGGCATGATTCAGACTAAATATGGACTAACCTATCCCGGCTAAGCAAATTTAGATACTGCATGTGCACGATGCAAGTTGTGGTACCAAAAAATGTACATACCTCGTATGTAATTTTTTTTTAAAATCATCAATTTCTAGTCAGTTTCTACAAGTAGTAAAGCTACTAGTAATTATCCCGCAATGCATAGAAGCTAGCTGAAGCAAGGGTATAAATTTAAGCTCTACCCTAGAATTTAGCTGTTAGATTCACCATTAGAGCATTTCCAGATGTAACGTCTATATCATAGGGGTCATGTCTATGCCCGAAACAACTAGTAAACGAGGACGAACATGGTACTAATACTGCTTTCTGAAACTCGACATCGTAATCATATCACTGATCTGTTGTGGTTAGCTAGCACAATTAATCAACCCTAAAGCATGTTTGTGGTCATTTTGAGCTAGGTCCATGTAATTCTGATTATAGTCATATCAACGCAACTGTCTGTCATCTGATTCCACGGAAAAGGAAGGGGTTTCCTGTCATGTAGCTTTGTTCATGTAAAGCCCGATGCCGTGCACATGGGGCATGCAAATACTTTAAACAAGAATCGAGGTACTTTGACGCGCTAATCCTGACACTTGTTGAGCTCTATTAAATCTCGTTATCACAACATGTATCTGACGCTCAAAACGGCACACCACATGCACATGACGTTTTTAGAGAATGCCATGGTCAAACTTGGTTGTGCTAGAATACCAACCTTTCTTCATTAGTTTATGCGTCGATTTTGTTCTACTGACTAAAATTTCACTGTTGTACAAAAATATTGCTGTACACACTCATAATCTATTTAAACAGAGCGCATATTTTTTTACTTGTTAATGGAGGTCGTGAATGTAGTACAAATGATTTATTAGGAAACAATCTTATAGGATCTAATCTACAAATCAAGCGATCAACATAGAAAAATCTTATACGATCCAATTTTGTGAAATTCATTTAATCAAAGGAGCCCGGAAATGTAGTGACTAACTTGCTAACCAAGTAATGAAAAAAAGGTCAGCAGAGGATATTGATTGTAACGGGCTATCTCTTAAAGTAAATAAAATATTTATGTATAATTCTTATTTTTAGGCATTTATGTATAATTCCATACATGATCTAGTAGTCAACCGTAGATGAATCATGTAGAGGAGGACTACACCGTGATTCAAAAAGATGGAGGAACCAGTCAGCAATAACCTCGAAGATCTAAACTGTTTTATCTTTTTTTTCAGAATATAAGTGCAAACTATTTCCTGCCAAAAAAAATCAAAGCAAAAGAAAAAGAAGATCAAAAGCAAAGCAAAATCCAGTACTACTAACTACCTTAACAGAAAATCCGAGAAAGAGAGGGGTCGATGCGGTAAAGTCGCGCAGAACTGTGAGCAAGTGAGGTCAATTCTCAAATGAGATAAACGCACCATTGGTCACTGAACTTTAATTAGATGAGCACATTGGTCACTGAACTCTCAACTTGTTACAAACTGGTCACTGAACTCTCACAAGATGAGCACATTGGTCACTGAACTCTCAACTTGTTACAAACTGGTCACTGAACTCTCACAAGATGAGTATATTGGTCACACTTTGTCCAGCGGAGCTAATTTTGTCCGACGTGGCATGCCGCCGGACACCGCGTTGGACAGCCGCACCAGCGTAGGCGCCCGCGAGCTTGCCGAATCCCTTCGGGATTGGGCCGGAGAGCGAGTTGTTGTACAGCTCGATCTGGACGGCGCTCGTAAGGCCAGCAATCTCCGGCGGTATCGGCACAGTGAGCGCGTTCGTGGACAGGTCGAGGTCGGTGAGGTTGCCGAGAGACGCCGGGATGGAGCCGACGAGGTTGCAGCCAGCGAGCCAGAGTACGCGCAGCGCGGTGAGGCCGCCGAGCTCGGCCGGCACGGGCCGGGCGCGAATGGCCTGGAGGTTGAGGTCGAGGGACGCGAGGCAGGGGAGGCGGCAGAGCGCGCCGGGGAACGGGCCGACAAGGTTGGCTCCCGCGAGGGAGACCCCGGTGACGGCGCCGGCGTCGCAGGAGACGCCCGTCCAGCCGCAGGGCGTGGCGTCGCGCGGGTCCCAGTCAGCGCCGAGGGGTAGCAGGGAGAAGACGTCCGCCTCTAGTTGTGAGACCGATAAAAAAATCTCAATTGTCTAGTCAGCATGCCACGTCGGACAAAATTAGCTCTGCTGGACAAAGTGTGACCAATATACTCATCTTGTGAGAGTTCAGTGACCAGTTTGTAACAAGTTGAGAGTTCAGTGACCAATGTGCTCATCTTGTGAGAGTTCAGTGACCAGTTTGTAACAAGTTGAGAGTTCAGTGACCAATGTGCTCATCTAATTAAAGTTCAGTGACCAATGGTGCGTTTATCTCTTCTCAAATCCTCTCATCCGCTCGTTCCCCCACCACCACCTGCCTCCGGCGACCGATCGCCGCCGCCATGGGCTCCGACCGCGGGGAGCTCGCGCGCCTCTGCAGCGGCCGCAACTGGTCCAAGGCCATCCGCCTCCTCGACTCCGTCCTCGCCCGTTCCCCATCCTCCATCCACGACCTCTGGTACACCACTGCTCCTCCTTCCCTCCCTCCCCGATTTCTGATCTACAAGAAGTGTAAGGTCATGACTCCGGGATCCCGAATTTCCCCCTCGCAGCAACCGGGCCTTCTGCTACTCCCAGCTCGAGCTCCACAAACACGTTGTCAAGGACTGCGACCGCGCGCTGCAGCTCGACCCTGCGCTGCTCCAGGCCTATGTCCTCAAAGGTACGGGCCTCTCGCTCCTCTCTGCGTATTCGTGTTACTTCCTTCCCCTGCCCTGCCACAGTAGCGGATTTCACTTGCCTGGTCTATTTATGAGGATGAACCGCCGCTGCTAGATGTATCTGGTGATGGTAGCAAGCCCATCAGATTTCGTTAGTGCCACCTGAATGTTCAATACTCGCTGTTTCCTCCGTACTAGTTTGTAGACGCCTCATGTATTGAAGGGTACAGTGGTACTGAGTAATCCCTGTCTGTGTATTGCTGTAACTACCACGATCTTTTTGCAAGAAACTTCTGCTCAGAAGAACACGACCAAAGTGTATTTGCCACACTTATTAAACACGCATGGAGGCGTGCGTACCATTAATGTACAACTGACTCAAGGATAATGATTTGATTAAAAGATTAAAAAAAAAGTGATGCGATTGTGAGCTATGTGTTAGTGTTACATATGCAACTCTTTCTTTCTTTCTTTCTGAAATTTGCTTTTGTTTTCCTTATGCCTTCTCTCTTTGTACCTCTTTCGTGCTCACCGTCCAAGCCTCCGATCCATAGAACACCTGAATGAAAATGTTTTCCCATTTGCGGCTTCCGTAGACACTGTGCACCTGTGTTGTTTTTTAAGTAAATGCCACCATTTAACTTTTACATTATATTATTATTTTTAACCAGGCAAGGCACTGTGCGCACTAGGGAAAAACGAGGAAGCTTTGGTTGCTTGGGAGCAAGGACATGAAATTGCTGTCCGTGACACAATTGACCTGAAACAGTTGCTGGAATTGGAAGAATTAGTTTCTTCTGTTAAAATATGCGAGACGGTTGAGTGTGAAGACGTCGTGGACGCATCACCATGTGATACCAAAGTTGTTATCTCAGAAGATTGTTCTAACGACACGTCATTCACTGTGGCTACAACTGATACGAAAACTGTTGTTTGTGAAGAGAACATTGGAAATTCCGAAGTTTCATCAAATGGTGATACGATGTTACCTAAAAACGGTAAAGACCATAAAGATTCTAACAGTCCAGCAAAAGACACCACAGCGACACATCAAACTCCCAAGAAACAACCAAAGGTAGGTAAGAAAAGCAAAGCAAAAGGTAAAAAGGAAACATATAACCAAGCTGAAGATACGGATGACAGAAGCAGCAGTTCGGATGAAACCATAACAATAGATCAAGCATTGTTTGCTACGAAAGTATCAAAAGCATCCAAATCGATAAGTTTGGATTTCCGACTTTCCCGAGGCATTGCACAGGTATTTTGGATAGAAATGCAATATTCACATCTTGAACATTATCACTGAACTGCATCTTTTCAGGTAAATGAAGGAAGGTATGACCAAGCAATATCCATCTTTGATCAGGTTTTGATTTGTTCTACTATCAGTTTTCTTTTGTCTATCCTCTCTAATCAGCAAAGTGACCTGATAATCAGCATTGGCATGTGTAGATACTGCGAGAAACTCCAAGTTATCCCGAGGCACTGATTGGGAGAGGTACAGCTTATGCATTTCAAAGAGAATTGGACTCTGCTATTTCTGACTTCACCAAGGTAGAACTTCTAATTGCTAAATGCGGAACTTCAATTCAAAACTTTTCTGCCCTGTTGTGTAAAATGACAGCATGTCCTTACCTTAATGAAAGGCCATAGATTCAAACCCATCAGCTGGGGAGGCATGGAAGCGGCGGGGACAAGCTCGCGCTGCTTTAGGAGAGTTCATCGAGGCAAGCTTACTATATCTGTGTAAATTTTAAAACTGATACAGGCTTGGTCATAAAGTCAGACTAATATGTTTCATCAAACTCTATCATGGTAGCAGTCAGCATACTTGCATTGTAAGAGCAACAGAAATTAACAAACATGTAACTATATGCCTATATTGCATTTTAATCCTTTTCTTTTCAGGCTATTGATGACTTGACTAAAGCATTGGAATTTGAACCAAATTCTCCTGATATTTTACACGAAAGGGGTTAGTTCTTTACCAACGTTTGAATCTCATTCTCATCGCCCCTAAATATCATTTCTTGTATATTTTATGGTGACTCAAGGATAGTAGGACTTTCGTGATCATCTCACGCGATCTTACAATTTTGTTACAAAGTGGTATATCTAGGCTGTTAAAACACACTTTTGTATCTTAATAGCACATGCTGGCCAATTGTAGGAATTGTGAACTTCAAATTCAAGGACTACAACTCTGCAGTCGAAGATCTCTCAACATGTGTGAAGCGTGACAAGAAAAATAGCTCTGCCCACACTTATTTAGTAAGTAAATGCTATCTTTGGTCCAGTATACACGAACTTCAAATTCTTTCTTCGAAAATCAAATAGAGATACTTCTGTTATGCACCAGATTGGTATTTTTTTTGGCTGAAAAAGAGGGACTTTCTTTCACTATTTGATCCTACTTTAGGTATAATGTTAGAGTAGCCGATGACATTCTTCTGTGAAAACCCTTTTCTTTGTAATTTTCAGCACAATCTGCAATTCGGCCAAGCTAAATTCAATGTCACAATCCCCTTTGAGTTTAAGTAAACAATCTTAAAAGCCGTAAAACCTTGAGCAAAATGTTTTCTCATTAACATGCCGTATTGCAGCAATTTTTATTTTCGGTTAGTTCTTAGATGACAACTGATCTTGCTTACTTGTGTACTCTTGATTCACATATAAGATAATGCAATTCTTTTAGTATTTGAATGAGTGTGCCATTAGGCATATACTTATTTGAAGATTATTTTGCTTTCGCGACTACTTAGAATAATAATCTTCATATTGCTGTAGGGTCTTACTCTTTCAGCAGTTGGAGAGTACAAACGTGCTGAAGACGAACATCTCCTTGGTATAAAATATGATGGGAGTTTTCTTGACAGTTGGGCTCACCTTTCTCAGGTTTATTCCATGATCTTAGAGACCTGTGTGCTGCCATGTCTTCTGTATTCTTACAATTTACATATCTATGCACATATTTCAATTTTCTAGGGGTTATAGCTATACTGTTTAAGATCGCAACTAGTTGCCATTGCTTCATTCTCTCTAGCAAATTCAACTGTCTACAATGATTCTACTTGCATGACACATGATAATTTTCCTCACATGAAGATCACTTGATTTGCATTATCTGGAAAGTTTGTCGAACTACTGGTATCAGACTGGCAATCTCTTTAGCTTACCAACTACATGGGATAATGCCTCGTGCTATAGGTGCAAAGTGCCATTGAAGAGTCTAGCAGGTCTCTTAGGTAAAGTCCAGTCAACAACAGTGCACTTGAAGAGTCTACTCTAGCACTTGTCCTGTTTTGGAAGAAGAACCGGATATTAACATGCTTTCTGTTACCAAGTATATGCTTGTGTTTCTCTGTATTGTGCCAGAAGCACATCTATTCTGTGCGGAGTAACTGATTAATTGCCATTGTGTTCTGTCTTCTGTTGTAGCTTTATCTTGATTTGGCTTATCCAGAGAAGATGTTAAATAACCTTGAGAAAGTTCTTCAAATTGATTCAAGGTGAATTTCGGTGTTCATTATTTTTTTTTTTTGCCTAACTTGATTATTTATTTATTTCACACAGCTAATTGACTTGATTATTCCTAGGTTTTCAAAAGCGTACCATCTACGTGGAATTCTCTACCATGGAATGGGTAGGCATAGGTAATCCTCTTGCTGATACTTATGTCTTCTGTTAATATGTTAATAGTCTTTGACATAGATGCCTTCTCTGTATACCAGCATATGGTGCTGTTTAAATGAAGAAATGTGTTAAGTTGTATTTGTATCGTGATACATACATCCACTTGTTAACGTTTGAGTTAATTCTTTTACAGTTTTGTAGTTCTGTTATCTGTTTAGGAAAATGGTCATATACTCCTGGGAGTATTCTAGCCCATGGTTTTTGAGTCGAGCGACTAGTCCCGACTAGTCCACGACTAGTCGATGAGTTGCAATATGAAGTCCGACTCGGCATCTCGACTCGACTAATTGGTTGAGTCGAGCGACTCAATCGACTAGTCTCGAGTAGTCCAGGTTTTTGAGTCAAAGAACGACTTAAAGTTGGCCCAGCCCGTCATATTTTTTCCAATTTTGCTTGCCCAGCTCCCCCCGTGAAACCTAGATCGCCCCAATTTTTTCCCGAGCCAAAACTGCTTGGACACTGTATGGAGATGCCCAGGTTTGTATTATAGACTATTAATAAGTATATAGTTATATACAATTATACATATAATATGGTAATTTTATAGTACATATTGCTAAACTAGTCATGTCGATTAGTCGACCATGAGTCTTGACTAGTCAAGAGTCGCTACCCCTGAACGACTCGTCTGACTCGCCGACTCAAAAACCTTGTTCTAGCCATATTTTCATCATGATTTATGGAATTAAACTTAGGCGTATTCAGTTTTGTCTGCTTACTTTTGGATGTTGACCATTGAGGACTTAAACGTTGACCAACGGGGGAAGGATCCTTCCCTTGGCTTTCAGTTGTTAGATACATGAGACTTCCCGTTTAGTTCGAGTATGCCTCAGCTGCGACTCGAAATTCTTCGAGTATGCATCAGCTGGGACTCGAACCTGGGTGGGCTGGACACTCGCTGCCTCTGCCACTGAGTTAGCACTCAGTTCTCAAGAACATTGAGGACTTGATGTGCTAGCCGGTAGAATGCTTCTTCAATGTGATCGTAGCTTGTAAGACCTTTGTTTCTTTTATTTACTGTACAGTTTGGTGTTTACTGGATTAGTTACAGGGACACAATGATTCACTGTGTTGGGAGCAAAACGGGTTTAGTTAAACAGACACCACCATGTTTGATATTCATAGACAATGAAATATCATGTTTATCTTCAATTCTGGACCTCGTACTTTGATACAATGATAGAACTAGAATTGAAAAGTATTGGTCAACCTTTTACAATAGTTATTTATTTTGTACAATTTCCTATAGATATCTTGAATTTTGGTTTTGAACTTGGCGCCTTTATGTTATCTTCTAATACATGAGTGAGCTGTTCCTACTGACATATTGTTTTCTTTGTTAGTAATTATGACTACAGTGGTTATCCTAGTTCTCATCTCAAACTGCTTGCTTGCCAAGTTTCTCCCTTAACCTAATTTTTGTGCAGGATTGCTATTAAAGAATTATCAACTGCTTTGACACATGATGGTTCAAGTATTGAGTGCCTATACCTGCGTGCCTCTTGCCATCACGCGATTGGAGAATATAAGTCTGCGGTACGTGCCTCCATAATTGATGAACTAGTGATCTGCTGCATCTTTTTGTCTCCATACGCTACAGTTCTCAGCAAATTTAACACTGTTTATTGCTTTATTCTTGATGTTCATATCTTTTTCCTTTGAAGATCAAAGATTATGACGACGTACTCGATCTGGAGCTTGACTCCATGGATAAATTTGTGCTGCAATGTCTGGCCTTCTATCAGGTACCGTACACACTTCCATTTTCAGTTCTTTTTCTGTGGAGCTTGTTCTTTATGTTAGAAGCCAGAATCATATATTTCTGTGATCTCATAATCTCAAACCCATGTAAGGTGTGAACATGCAAAAGAATAAATGTTTTGCATCCCACTTCTACGAAAGCCTCAACCCCGTCGTTCCATTGTACAGATTTTGTTACTAGAACAAATGCGGAGCTAGACCCCTCTGAATCGCATGGAATGGCCGTCGCACCTTCCTTGACTCACAGACCAGCTCCAATGCAATGCCGCCTCCAGCAACTCCTGTCGAGCGTCGACCTACCAGTGGCGCTGAGCTCCCGTCAGCCCATGCGGAAACTCCCATCAACTCTCCACCACCGGCGTACTCCCGTGGGCCTGCCGCCGAGCCTCCTGACTCGTTGCCATCTCAGAGGTCCTCTTCCTCCCCATCGCCCTCTTCTTCCTCATGACTGGTGCCACATCCTCTGTTTCCCCGTTGCCGGTGTCCCCTCATCTTCCAACCACCGCAGGCACAACCTCCTTCTCATCTTGTTTACTGCCACACAGATGGTGCCCAGCCTATAAGATTTCGAATCGGCGGCTGTTGCATACTTTCCGTAAGCTCCAGAACTTCAGACCACCACCTCTCTAGATGCGCCTCAGCACCTCTAGAGGTCACACCTGGAGTAAGTGGGTGATCGGATGCTAGGGCAGCAACAGCCATGATTGGGAAGAGCATCATGGAGAAGCTGAGAAGACAGAAAAAGAGTGACATAAGTTAGTGATTTCCTGTTAAAATAGGATAGAAAGCAACCGAACTGAAAATTGAAGCGGGCTGTGGTTGGTTTCATTTCCAAGATTTTTTTTTTCATTTCCACTTGGCATTGTTGTATTGCAACCCGAATTTCCAAAGACCAATTTAATTCGGACATCCAAAAGGACTAGCATTGACTCCCACTACATACAACGTTTTTAAGTCATCACTCATTTTTACAAGGTCAACCTCCTGTTTGTGTAGACGGTTAATAATTTTTTTAGGCAGACTTGGCTGCTATTCTCGTGCAACAACATGGCTGTTTGCCTCAGCTCCAGTAGCTTTTGTCTAATGCAAACATTTCTTTGTCTTGGCTCTTCGGTGGGGTTACTCTTCTGCATTTAGAGCCATATTTTCATTTCTATGCTAACCTTGGTTTTCTTACATGTTCTTGCAGAAGGAAATTGCTCTGTATACTGCTTCAAAGGCCAATTTAGAGTTCTCTCAGTTCAACATTGATGATGATGTTGATCCATTATTCAAGGTTAAAATTCATCTTTAAATCCATTGCATAATATTTGTGGTGCACCGATTAAACTTCTATTTGGCCAATAGGAATATTGGTGCAAACGACTGCACCCGAAAAATGTCGCTGAAAAGGTATATCGCCAACCACCATTACGGATCTCACTTCGAAGTGGACGCCTTAACAAGCAAGATTTCAAGTTCACAAAGCATCAAACCAGTCTTCTCCTAGCCGCGGATTCAATTGGGAAGAAAATTCAGTATCAATGCCGTGGCTTCTTGCCAAATAAACGCCAGGTATCCTTCCCGGAAGCTCAGATTTTACAAATGTTGAACTTATCTGAGGCATAGAACACTCTTGTTGAAAATATTGGTGGGTGCTAAATAGCTTGATTACAGAATATGTAACTATGCTGTTGTTGGGGGTTTGTGTCTACAGGTGACTCGGTTACTCTTAATTGTGCTGTTTTAATTGGTCAGAGTTCATACTTTAGAGTTCAGATCAAAGCACCATGCCTTGTTTCATTGAAGTTTGGAGTGGTTTCATATTTGCTTAGACCATTATGTTATATTTTCAGCCTAGTTTCGTAACTTCTAAATTCATTTAACGAATTTCGAAGCACCCATATTCTGATGCTTTGCTTCATAACCATTCTGTTCAAAAGTTCTCTTTGCGGAGCACCAAGTTTAAAGGACTTGATTTTTCTTTTGTAGTACCGTATGGCTGGTTTAGCTGCTATTGAGATTGCTCAGAAAGTTTCCAAGGCTTGGCGCTTTCTTAGAAACCCGAAGAACAGTGCAAAGTTAGTTAGGAGAAGGGATAAGCTTAACATGAGCGTAAACAGGGGAGGTTATTGTAGCACCAGTACTTTGTCCGCTGGATCTCCAACATCTAGTCCAAGTGAGGAAAAGGTTTCGTCTGGGATTTCTCTCTCCTGGCAAGATGTCTATAATATTGCTGTGAAGTGGAGACAGATATCTGAACCTTGTGATCCAGTTCTTTGGGTCAATAAGCTAAGGTGAGCTAAATACTTGCATAAGGAGTGACTTGTTCAACCATTTGCTTGCCTAACTTCCTTTTTGCTATACCAGTGAAGAGTTCAATTCTGGATTTGGGTCTCACACCCCAATTCTTCTTGGTCAAGCAAGAATTGTTCGGTACTATCCATATTACTTAAGGTTTGTAGACACCATCATTTTACTTTGCTGTTTGGTTATTTGTGGTCAGCTACTAATAGTCCTAGATAATCTTCTTTTACATGGCAGAACTTTGGAAGCTGCAAAATCCATTATGCTTGACTTGAAGTATGTCAATAATGCAGAGGATCGCGCAATATTTCTCACTGATATTGACAAGTTAAAAAAAGTAAGCTGAGCAATGATCTGTTGAGTGCCATGAGTGCATGATCATATCAATTTTATCCTCCATGTAGAGCCTCAGTTCATATTATTTTAGAAGGCAAGCAAACTATTTGCCTTTGATGTCTAGCACATGCCACATCCGGGTTAGAAGACTAGTGAGAAATAAGGTGCTGTAGCTCTAGAAAAAAAAGGGTCTGTTGCTCCATGACAGCTATATCTACCAAATAAGCAAAATATTGATAACAAATCAGATTTGAAATATTAAGTATAGATTTCCTCTTGGATGCGTTGAGTAGGTTACATAGGAGTTGATTGATTCTCATAGTGCTTTGCTTGTCATATCATTGTTCGGCTTCTGATGGTTCACTTGAAGCTTACTACATTTCTCTCAAAAAAATAAGCTTACTATATCATGTTTGCAAACTAACCGATGTTCTGATGAGAATAAAACCTGCAGATAGAAGTTGCCTCATCATGCTCAGATTTGTACAATGTAGTTGGTGAGACCTACTGGGTTGCTACTAGATGCGACAGTATTGCGTTTCAAGGGTAATTAACTCTTTGGCTTGTCTTAATATCTATTATTAGTACTTCGAAATAGCATTATACCACCCTTGTGCTTATTTAATAATACAGCATAATCTCTTTCAGGAGGCGTCTTGAAGGGACAAGAATAACCACTCAAAACGTGTAAGTTGTCTAGACATTTTCCTTCGCTTTTTACCCTCCCGTAAATGAAGAAGGCGACCAATACCCTACCCATTTACGCCGGGTGCCCATACCCATATGTTAAATTGCCTCCTTTACCCTCCTGCTATCCTGCTTACTTGTGCTCATGGCATTACAGGGGCCAGACAGGATTTGACTTTGCAATACGAACTCCTTGTACGCCATCTAGATGGGAGGAGTACCAGGACGAAATGACTGCAGCTTGGGAGGTACGGTTTAGATTTATTATTCTTCTTTTTAGTGCCCTCTTGAGTTAGTAATACCTGATAGGTTCAGGCTGTAGCCTATACGTGTAAACGTTTGTCTTCCTCCTCTCCTCTGCTGCCACCCCGACCACTACCTCGTCACGTCCTCCTCTCCCACTTCTGCTCCGTCCAGCTATATCTCGCACCGATGGCTTGGCGTTGGCATCAAGTCGGAGTGCCAGCATGCCCAGCTCTCTCCCTCCCTCCCTCTCTCTAGCTCTAGCTCTAGCAAAAAATATGCTGTGATATCCTGTTGTGTCACAATTGTCGGGAGCCTTGTTACTTCAAATCGGTTGCAATTAAGTTGTAGCAGACCACTTATTTGCATCTGTGTAACATCTAGAGCTCAAAACAAGCTAATAATTATGTGTCTGCAGGCCATTTGCGAGGCATATTGTAGTGACCCGAACCCCACACGTGATTCCAATGCACTTGATGCTGTGAAGGCGGCAATATTGCGCATGACATATTACTGGTACAGATTGTAACTTTCAACTATATTTCTCTGCCACCGAAAATGGAATGCCAATCAAATTTTGGAGAACTTGCAGGTACAACTTCATGCCACTCTCGAGAGGCTCATCGGTTGTTGGTTACGTAGTGTTGCTCGGCTTATTCCTCGCAGCAAGCATGGACGTGACAGCAAGTATCCCACCAGGGGTTCAGGTTGACTGGGAGGCAATCCTGTCCCCAGATCCTGGCACGTTCGTCGACGCAGTCAAGCCCTGGCTGTACCCATCTGTAAAGATGAGCAAGAGCCTGAAAGATTATGCGGACGTCAGTGTCGCTTTCGGCACAACAGGGTCGGCTGTGGCGGCCTTGACTTCGGTCGACCCATAAGTTGTAAATTGGTTACAACAAATGTTAGTTTTCTTTGTTTGTTTTAATTTATTTTCTTTGTTTAACCAATAAATTCTTGTGGTTTGCTTAAGATTTGAACATTATTTCTGCAATGTTGTAACTTGACTAATAAGCTTATTCTTTTTTCATTGCAACAATTGTTCTTTGTAAGTTGTAACAAATAATATATGAAACATATGCTTGAAATGGTTTGGCTGGAGAAGAGATGACATTATTTATCAATCTTTGGCATAATGAATATATGAAACCGAGTTTGAGTGTTCTTTTCAAAACAACGAGAATGCGCATCTGCTCACACAACAAACACATGCATGCGTGAAGTACTATTGCGGTAGACACAAAATCTGGATAAGTGCAGGATTTGTCACACTTTAGTATTGTTCCCAACTTGATGTATCATGACAGAAAAAAAGGACTTGCAAATGATGTGGGATCCATAGCCTCAACTGTTTAAACGCCGGCGCAGGCATGTCTCTTCTGAAGGTGGATCTTCCGTAGCCACGATGGGGTGGCAGAGTCAGACGTGGAGGCCGCCAGCCGGAGCCAGCCCCCCTGCACGTAAGTACGTCCCTCCTTGGCTCCTCCAGGCCAAAGCTTCATCTGTTCAGCCCCTGATAAATCTCTGCTTACTGCTTGTGATAGTCTTTTGCAATGATAGGGTTGCAATCATTGGTTACTGCCTCGGCAATTTCCGGGGGGAAACTCCTAGGCCAAACCGCCTTTCTTCCTTCAACCCTGCTGATCCTCGCTAGGCCGTGACTAGCACCATTAACCTCACGGCTAGCTTTGATCATCTTAGTATCTCTTTCCCTCAAAAGATCACGGATGACATTGATTCTGAAGGCGTGGACCGAGTTGTTTGGAGAATTCTCATTGATCACGTCCATTGCCTCAGCACAGCCCGTCTCCACCTGGAAGCTCAAAGATGTCCAGTGCATGGAGAGCCGAACTCCTTCCTCGATGGCGCTAAGCTCCGCTTCCGTAGCATCCATACAATGCTGTAAGGATCGACAGGCAGCGAAAATGACCTCTCCCTGATGATCCCGGAGGATCATCCCAGCTCCAGCGCTACCATTCTGCACGAAGGCGCCGTCCACATTCAGCTTGGCCGTGCCTTGTTCTGGGGAACTCCATTTCTTCTGCACCTTCTGACGCCCATCATTTTGCATATGATACCTTTTAAAGCCTTGATCATGGTTGACTACCATCCTGTCCTTCTCAATATCAGCATCAGGAAATTGCTTGATCAACAAGAGGGAGTTAAGGTAGCTTACCAGAAACCGACGTGAGCCCTCGATGGCCGGGCAAGGCTTCTCATGGGTCAGTTCATTGTGTGCATGCCAGATACGCCACAGTGTCATTAGTGTCATGACCCGTTGATCCTCCTGCATAGACCAGAGGAGGTGCAGCAGCCACTCCGGTCCAGTACATTGAATCATATCATCTGGAGGTAAGTTCCAAACCTCTTTCATCACCGCATGAACGCATGGTAAGTATCCTCCTCTTCCCAGCCACAAACATCACAGATGGAGGTGGTGGCAATGCCACGCCTGAACATATTTGCTTTTGTAGCTAAGGCATTACGGCACAACTTCCATGCAAGGATTTTGACCTTGGCCGGCACCGGGCAGTTTCAGATTAGCGGCCAACATGTACGTTCGCCATCCGGCCTGTCACTAGTCGCCCCACGGTCTCGTTCTTGCATGGCCCTGTTCAGGCCTAACCTATATGCGCTCCAGACAGAGAATATTCCCCGCTTCTCCGGGTGCCAGGCTAAGAAGTCTGTCATGTTGCGCCTTGATGTTTTGATCTTCAGAAAATCTCCGAGACATCATCTTGGTTGAAATATAGTTGCAGTACAGCTTGTGATAGTCACAACTATATAGTTTGTATGGTTTTTATACCTGGTTTTTCTTATAAATTGGATCAACTCTATTCTATCTAATCAGGCGGTAGATATCGACCACCTTAAGCTCAAATAGTCGCAGTTGGCCGCAGACGAAAGACGCTGACCATGGCGATCACCACCACCGTATCCGCCATAGGCCGTCCGTGGAAGATTGCACCACTTGAAAAAAGTTACAGGATCGTGCATACGGACACCCCTGCCCCCGCGTCGCTCCCACTGGGGCGGCACGGGAGGCGACCCAAACCCTACCGCCGCCGCCACCCCCCCACTGTCTCCTCAAGCCTCGTAGTCGCCCGAGGCTGCCGGCGGGAAATCCCGTGGTGCTGCCGAGGAAGGCGGCGATGAGGAGCTGCCCCGGCACGCGTTCTCGGGCCAGAGCCTCAACCCCCTATTTCGGATCCGCAGGATGTGTGGCCTCCAGTGAGCTGGCGCCCTAGTGCTCTCTCGCTGCGCTGCACGAGGGTGCGCGGGGATATCCCCGCCACACTTGGTGGCGTCGACAGCCCGACGGGTGTGTGGGCTAGATCTAGGCCCAAGCGGGCTGAGCCATGCCCGTGAGGTCGACGCAGGATAGGGGAGGAGGTGATGCTGGACGCCGGAGCGGTGGTTCCGGGCAGGAGGTTGCGCTTCTGGAGCTCTGACCGTGTGGGCGGTGGGACAACAGGTTGTGCGAGGTGGCTGGTGCTGCGGTGGCGGCACGTGTCGGAGGTTGGT
Organism: Poa pratensis; assembly: GCA_947311845.1. Classification (NCBI taxonomy): domain Eukaryota; kingdom Viridiplantae; phylum Streptophyta; class Magnoliopsida; order Poales; family Poaceae; genus Poa; species Poa pratensis. The sequence goes on from CAMZMU010000046.1 coordinate 14,928,850, forward strand.
CGGCGGAGGAGACTCTTCAGTGCGGCTTGCCTTGCTCATGTGGTCTGGGCCCCTACGGGGCTCGATGGGGAGGATGTGTTCCGGGCAAAAGCCTGCACTGACTTCGGTCGGTGCCGACGATGATGGCGCACTCTTTGGACTTTGAAGAAAATTGAGGGAAATGACTTTGAAGTTTTTTCATGCAATTTTCTGTTGTATCAGTTTTTGTGTTCATGTGTTTTTTTTTTGCGAATGTGAGATATATTACGAATGTGAGATATATTAATAAGCAAAAGGGAGTGTCAATCTGATTACAAGCATGCCTAATCTCATCTCGCTCAGAATTGAGCGAGACTCTGGTGCATGTGAGGCTACGACCTAAACGACATGGTGCATCACGCCTCTTGTCTTGCCTAGCCGCGCCACGCCTTTCTCGGGTAGCAGGGACCCTAGCCGATGGCCTCAGGCCCTCAGCTGCTTCCTGCTCATTACATTTGGGGCCGCAACTTTTTTTTATGAACCTCGTCAGAGGGCTAGGAGCTCTGGCAATTCATTGATAGAAGAAGAGAGTTGATCCATTTATAAGGTAAACCGGATCGAAAACCTTAACAACACCCCGTTTATGAGGAAAACATGGCAGAAAACCGCACAAGCAACAGACCCGCCACTCACACGATGCACGGCTACCATCACAACAAACGCACAACCCCGACTCTGAGGCCGCTGCCCGCCTGCCCCGACATCCTCTACTCGCACGCGAGCCACAACGTCGCACGACTCGACCAGCTGTAGCCCTAGCTAGTAGCTACACAACGTAGCCGCCCGCGACCACGATTGTGTGCCAACATCCATGGGCCGCCGCCTCGGCTTACCAACTGATACGTCTCAAACGTATTTTTTTATTGTTCCATGCTTGTTATATAACACTGCCACATGTTTTTATAATGTTTTTATATCATTTGGCCATGATTTATATAACTAACCTATTAACAAGATGCCAGTGCCAGTTTCTATTTTCTGCTGTCTTTTTGTTTCAGAAAAGCTAGTCGGGGAAGTTTCTCCGAATCGCCTAAAAAATTACGGGAATTATTTTTACATGGAAACAAAGACTGTGCCCGAAGGAGACCTACAGGGGAGCTCCACAGACCCCAGACGGCACCCAGGCGCGGTCAAAGGGTTGACCGTGCCTGGGACCCACCTGGCACCTGGGTGCCCTCCCGAGTTGCCCTTTTGCCTATAAATTGTTTTCGTCCCGAAAACACTCGATACCCGATCATATTTTCTAGAAAACATCCGAGACCGCCGCCGTCGCCAACCCTAGATCATATCGGGAGGGTTCTGAAGCTCTTCTCGACACCCTGCCGGAGGGGGAGATCATCACCGGAGGCATCTACACCACCATGGCTGCATCCGGAGTGATGCGTGAATAGTACACCACGGGACTACGGGTCCATGGTAGTAGCTAGATGGTTGTCTCTCTCTTGTACTTTATTGTTTAGATCTTGTGAGCTGTCTAACATGATCAAGATCATCTATTTGTAATGCTACATGTTGTGTTTGCATGAATCCAATGAATTATGGAGTCATGACATTATTGTTCAGTTTATTTATCATATGTTTTATTTATGATATTGGATGCTCTCCGATGCTTGTAGATGTTTTGACCGAAATAATTGCTAGTATTTTAAAGAGGGTATTTATGCTAGATAGTGGGTTCATGCCTCTCTTGTCTGAGTTCGAGTTGACAGAAACGATTAAAACTTGAGATGTGATGTTGCTACTAGGGATAAAACTGCGGTGTTTACTGCTATATGTTGTAACCATTGCATACATTACGCACCATGCTTATTGCAATTATATGTTGCTTGCAACTTAATACTTTCGGGTGACAGGCTGGATAGCGATCCCGGGGTGGATTATTAGTCATAGATGCAGTTGGATAAGGGTCTATGTATTTTGTCGTAATGCCCATATTTGCTGAAACGGTGAACTTTGTGACATGATAGTATTGTGTGACGCCCATATTTGTCAATTGCCTCGTTGTAATTTGCTTATCCAACATGTTTATCTTTTAGAGAGACGCCACTAGTGAACTGTGGACCCCAGTCCTATTTTGCTATATTGTTTACAACCGTTTTAATAGCTTTTCCTAATCATTTGCTCGCTGATCATTTTTGCTCTCATATTATTTTACACACATACATTTAATTCTTTGTGTTTAGCAAGCCGGAAATATTGTCAACCTCTCTGTTTCATTGGGGCAAAGTAGTTTTTTTGTGATTGTGCGCAGGTCCACGTCAATAATCGTAAACGACTCCGTTGACACCTTTTCGAAGCCTTCTCCAAGTCCTACTAAATCGATAAAGCTTGGTATCAAGGGAAAATTGCCACTACGCTGCATCATACCTTCCTCTTGGGGTCTCCCAGCGAACGCGTGATTCACGCCATCACCAACCAGATCGACTCCTCAAGTCGCATCGACCGGGCCGACGACTTATCAACCCTCGAAGCACCAAGTCGCCACCCCTGCGATACAAGCCACGACCAAACCCCATTGGGACATCACCGCATCGCATCCTGAGGCCACTGCCTCGGTGTACATCCGTCGTCCGGGACCGCCGCCTTGGCTTCCTCTGCCCTCGCTGACAAAGCAACCCTGCGTAGCGGCTTCAAGAAGGTAGCGACTACGCCACCACCCACTCCAGGAGTTCTTGTTTTCACCCGGAGATCCCGTGACCCTCGCGGTGGGGAGGAACGGAGTTCCTCGACGATGCCCACAAGAAGGAAATTTACGCAAACTATAGAAGAAAAATATCCACAATTTTTCAGTGGAGAGCGGTGTATGCTCCCTATAGGAAACTTTCGGCACCACATCGGTTGCCTTAATTGCAACATTCCGTTCTAATAAGAATATATTTCCTAACATTTTACATTGTCGAAAGTAATAAACACCTTTGTACGTGAATCAATGACAACTGGACTCGGGCAGTGTAAAACTAAACGGTAAACGTGAGATTATAAAACGGTTTCATGGCCATAATGAAGTATGAAAAAAATGATACTCCCTCCGTTTCAATTTAATTTACTTGCTATCCACCAAATGTGGATGTATCTAACTTGTCTAGATACATCCACATTTGGTGGATAGCAAGTAAATTAAATTGAAATGGAGGGAGTAATATCTTGATCAGTGACCGAGCCTTGTCAGCTCAATGTAGGAAAAATCTTAACTTTAGGCGCAAGGTATACGTATGCCTGTTGTCTTAATAGCAAAATTGTGTTGTACTAATACAAAAAATAATAATCTCCATGCCATCAACGCTACGAGGGCGGGACTATGATCAAATGCAACATGAGAACCGAGAGGAGAGAAAAGCCGAGTCCAGCCTGACTGAAAACGCTTCGGCTCCGTTTGGGACTAAAGTTTTTTCAAAGTATTCTAAGAATACTGTGGTTTGTGAAAATATCATGGTTTTCAATACTTTGAGGTGTTTGGCTTAAGCAAAATTGCAGTTTTTTATACTTCAGTATTGACGAAAACTGCACTGATTTTGAAGTATATAAAAAAGAGGTTCGGACCTCTTTTTTCCAAACTGAAGTATTTACTTGCCAGGCAAAGAAATACTACAGTTTTCGGATACTTTGGTTTTAGAAATACTTCACCGCCAAACTAAGCAAATCCTCTCCTGATATTCTCAGAGAGGTGAGATCGGTGATGCAGCAACCTCGATCGATCACGACAATGACATGCATGGCTGGATTTATATGAATGATATTTGCATACATGATTTTGTGGCAATGCGGAGGCCGTTAGAGCATGGCAGGGTAAAGAAATTAATCATTACACCCAAAACATTGCCACACTCCACGAAGTACTGCTACTTCTGGATGAGAGATCCGGAGAAAACCGTTACAAGTACTAGCAATGACAGACAATAAGAGAGTTACAACGTTATTGCTCCACTTTCTGGGTTTAGAGTTTATAAGGGCTAGTTTGGGAGCTCAGTTTGTTTAAAACCACAGTATTCTAAAAACAAAGAATGACAAGACAAGTGTACTGAACCATGTATGAAAATCCAAATTCAGGCGCCACGTACATTTGCTGCCTAAATAGTGCCATTCTGTTGTAACAATAAAAGGAAGAAACGTCTCCATCTGATAATGTTCAGACAGACAAAAAATCAACGATACCGACACGCGTCCAAAATGCCTCAATATATTCTCGCGTACGTCGTTGCATATAGCATGTGGACGCTAGCTTAATAAATACCCAGTGCATGCAAGGCCGATAAGCACCCGCAGACACACCGAAACAATAGAGATTGTTTGGAATGGATCGTCTCGCTAGTTTCGCCGTCCCGAACATCCGCGTGAACATCCCCGACCAGCTGCCGACGCTGTTCGAGCCGCAGAAGGCCACGCCGTACCCGAAAGCCGACGCCGGCGACGCCGACGACACGGCGTCGCCCGAGCGCCGCCTCACCGTGCTGGCCCTCCAGCTCGCGGTGCTCGAGAAGGCGGCGAGCCGTCTGGGAACGCTGGCCTTCATCTGGGCGACGGTGGTGCTCCTGGGCGGCTTCGCCATCACGCTGGGCCGGACCGATTTCTGGTGCATCACGGGCCTCCTCCTCATCGAGGGCACCCGCATCCTGGGCCGCAGCCACGAGCTGGAGTGGCAGCACCAGGCCGTCTCCTGCGCCCTTGCCGTGCGCACCTTCTCGTGGATGCAACTGCTCTCGGCGTCGGCCTGTGTGTCCCTCTCCCTCCTACGCCTCCTCCACCAGCACTACGGCGGCAGCGAGGAAGCGCGGACCAACCGCTATGCCGCGCTCAACATCTTCTACGGCCTCGCGCTTGCTGAGGCACTGCTGTTCCTCGTCGAGAAGGCGCTGTGGGAATGGAAGGTGGGTCACCGCCGCCTCCTCAACCGCGTGGCCGACGACTGTAACCTCGCCCCTGGCGCCGGCGAGGTCGCCATCCGCCTCTTCTTCTACGATTCTTACTTGCGGTGCCTCAACGGGAGCATCTTCGACGGCCTTCACATGGACCTCATCTCCTACGCCGACGACCTTATCACGTCGGGTACCCACGACGAGCAGAGCCTCGGCGCCGGCATACTCGTCGTGCTCGCTGAGTCCGGCCGCTTCTCCGACTCCACGCTTCGCAAGATCGGCGTCTCCGCGCCCACCATCGAGCGCCTCATTGAGATGCTCAGCTGGAAGGGCTTATCGGAGAGGGAAGTCCGGCGGTCAGCGGCAGTGGTCGTGTCCATGCTCACGGGGAGGAAGGTCATCGCGCTCCGTGTCACTGGCATCCCGGGAGCCATCGAGTCCGTCGCATCGCTGCTGTACGCCGATCTCGACGAGCTCAACCTACTCGGCCTCTCCATCCTAAACAAGTTGGCCCATGACCACGACAACTGCGACAAAATCGGCAACACGCGGGGGCTTCTAGACAAGATCATCTCCTACTCCAGCCTTGACCATCATCTGGCGCCGACGACACCGAGGGACATGAGGCTCAAGGCTGTGAAGCAGTCGCTCCGTGTGGTGAAGAGGTTGGCCAGCACCACAGGGAACACGGGGAAGCTTCTCCGGCGGGAGCTCACCAACATCGTCTTCATTGTGAGCAATGTCAGGGATGTGCTGCAGCTGCAAGAACAGAAGGTCCAGTTCGAGCTGCACCAGCTGGCGATTGAGATACTCACGAGCCTGGCAATGGATGAGGAGGCGAGGGAGCTCATCGGCGGTACAGGCGGCGTGGTGAGCGTGCTAGTTGCCATGTTTTTGCCACCGACGGCGATGACGGAGAATCGACAGGTGAACGCCATCCGGGTGGAGGCTGGAGAGGCACTTGCGATGCTGGCCCTTGAGAGTAAGAAAAACTGTGGCACGATCATAATGGCTCTCGGGGGAGGGGTAGGACGGCTCGTCGCCGCACTGAACGACCCCGTCGTCATCATGGGCGCCGCGAGGATCCTACGCAACCTGTGCTGCTACGCTGGAGATGAGTGGCACCTCCCGCTGAAAGGGGTCACTGCGGGCGCCACCAAGGTGCTAAGGACCATCATGGTGGAGAAGGATAAAACCCTTAACATCTTCCTCGGACTTGCTGCACAGATGCTCCGGTTCATGGAGCCCGGGGAGCTCCGTGCAAATCTCGCCATGGCGAGGGTGGTGGACGGGATGCTGGCGAGGACGTTGGTGGAGGTGCTGCAGGAGTATAGCTGCCCTTCCATTGATGTGCCTCGGGTCCGACGGTACACCATCGAGCTCGCCGTTGCCATGATGCGGTTAGATGTGCATTACGTGTCCCTCTTTCTGGAGCTTGGGCTGGAAAGCGAGCTGAGGCGCGTCGCCGCAACCACCTCGCTACTCGAGTGCTTCTATGTCTTCTCCGGGAGCGTTGGGCTCGGCCACCGCGGCGTCAGCATCCACACCCTCGTCGCGTCAGCATTGGAGTTGATGAAGAAGAGCTGAAATTAGGCCCAAAGCCTACCGCAGTCTCATCTGATCTCGTGTATCATTCTATCTTACTTTGCGTTATCATTTCTTTTGCTAAGCTTGTGATGTTAATCTAATCGTGTATGCTTATCTGGTGTGTAATTAACGTTTTACCAGTGGAGTTCTTTATATGTAAAAGGGTAAGTCATGGCATGCATAACTAATGTAAATCAGTATGTAATCATACTTCTGAAAGTCGACGTTGATTCTTTTTTCCTGCTCAGCCGAGTCTCTGACTAACCATTAGTCGACCAAGAATATAAACACAGATAGCATATTAGAAAAACAACAAAGTATAACTATATAAACTGAACAGTTCACAAACCATGTTAGTGGCGCATCACCAAATCAAATAACAAGACCGGAGGGGAGACTCCACCCCGGTTTTTTCATTAAGATAGAAGTGAGAACTCCAACCCGAGACCTGACCCTTATGCGCATATGCACAGCTACCACTGGTCTACGGAAGAGTTCTCCGCATCACCAATTCAGGAGTGACGTACCACAAGTTTATCATCTGAGAGATTTAGTATATACCACCTCGTAGCATGTACAGATCCGGCAAGAGTTGTCATCAAGTCCTTGCTAAATGAGGGGCTATTGTGTGAAAGAGGTGTGGTCCAAGCCTACTAAGGCTAGAAATTCTGCAGCTATTCGGGTTGAGAAGCAAAATCCCTCAGATATGCACTCAAAAAGTGGAAGGGGCTGTCCACGCTAAAACTTTTAATCTCAAATTGCAATTGTTTTTCTATTTTTTGATGAACTTGAAGTGAAGAGAAATTTATATGTGCATGAGGAAAATTTTAGAAGGATTGTCAAGCTACATTATGAGAATCTTCTTAGAGCCAGTTTCATTATTGGAAAAAAAAGGTGCACCATGAGATGGATAAAGTTGGGGGAGGAAAATTCCAAAAAAAAATCATGTCATGGCTACTGAACGCTACAGGAGACATTCTATTGCTAGCATGCAGCTCTCGGATGGTCATGTGGTCAATGATCATGATCAAATTGTTGCGATTGCCTGGCAAACCTATAAGCAAAGGATGGGCACATCATATGTCATACACATGAGATTTGACTTGGACCAACTGATCAGCCCTGTCGAGGACCTCGATTCTTTAGTGGCCCCTTTCACAAAAGAAGAAATGGATGAGTCAGTTAGCCAAATGCACGCCGATAAAGCGGCATAGCCAAATGGGTTTAATGGTTTGTTTATGAAAAAATGTTGGGAAATTATTAAGGAGGACTATTATGCACTTGCTCAAGATTTCTATAATCAAGTTGTCGGTGTGAAAACTATTCATTCCTCATGCATCACTTTGGTTCCTAAGAAAGCTTCTCCTCAGCAGATCAATGATTACAGAAATATTTCTCTCACAAACTCCTGTTAATTTGAAATTTATTTCAAAAGTGTTGTCTGATAGGTTGCAAGCTGTGATTGTTAAGTATATCCATAGAAACCAGTATGGCTTTACAAAGGGGAGATCAATTCATGATTGTTTGGCATGGTTGTTGTTGGGGATCGTAGACAGAACACACAAAAAAATTCCTACCGACGATAACAATAAACTAGCCAGGATCTATACTATGCAGATATACTAATACGGAGGAGATCAGAATACATACCATTGTAGACCGGAAGCGGGATTACGCTCCCGCACAAAAGTTGTCGATGGAGACGACAGCGCCGACCTCAGGGTCGTGTAGTGGAAGAAGACAGCTCCCAGCACCAAAAATGGTGCCTCGAGGTTCCACACACGTACGGTGTGGATGACGATCTCCGGGCGCCAGATCCAGCAGAGCAGCGGAAGTGGAAGAGTGGATCTAGCAGCACGGCGGTGTGCGTATAGTAGAGAGACTTCCCTTCCCGTACGCAGCTCCAGAAACGGAACCACGCTCAAGATAGGAGAGCAGAAGAGGGAGAATTGGTGTGAATTTCCAAGGCATGGGGTCCCCTATTTAAAGGAGGAGGAGGGAGGCCATCTCCCTTGGCTAGGCCATGTGGGACTAAACCCCACATGGCCATCCGCCGGCCAAGGAGGCAGCCGGCCACCTAGGTGGGCCCCATTCGGCCCACCTAGGGCGGCTGTCCCTCCTCCCTCATTTTTTTTCCTTTTTCCTTTTTGGGATTTTCCCCCTAATGGGCCGGCCCATTTAGGTTTAATGCCTTTTAAAATTCGAATTTAATTAAATAAAAATATATTTAATTACTAATAACACTTATTAATATTAAATACATATTATTTAATTCATTCAGGCTCCGAAACATATTTCGTTGACTCCGATCAACATCGGACAAGTCCCGGAACACTTCCGGAGTTCCCGGTTTCTTTCTCTCTTATATCCAATATAATCATCATCCACCCTTAAGTGTGTTACCCCACGGTTCGAGATCACACCAGACATGATCGAGACACCCCCTCCGATCAATAACTAACAGCGGGATCTGGATATCCATGATAGCCCATGTGCGCCCACGAATGTCTTCTATCGTTTGAACCTTTAGACGTCCAGTCTCATCCTCTTGCCTAGCGATACTTAGATTGTCTGAGCATCGTTCTCTGGTATCACGATTACCGAGCATGACCTCGCTATTTACAAATCTATCTTTACTCGTCTGTGACATTACATCCCCGTGACCTAGTCACATGCTTGCAAGCTCATTGATGTAATCTCACCGAGTGGGCCCAGAGTATCTATCCTGCTATGTGGATTGGCAATTCCCGCTCTTGACCACTCGCTTCTATTGCTTCCTTCCGATACCCGAAAGTGTCACCTTTATTGTCACGCTATATAAGCCATGCCGTTTGATGCGATCAGCCGTATCTTTCAGAAACTGAGATTTGATATGATCTCACGGTCGAAGGTATGAACACTATATTTCTATATTTTGGGTATGTCCATCAAATCATTCACCTAATGATATGACTCCGTTGTTAACCGACACCATTGTCCATGATCAGGAAACCTTGATCATCGGTTACCCAACGAACTAGTTAAATAGAGGCTACTAGGGACCTGGTTGTTTTTATACCACACGTGTATTAATGTTTATGCGTAATACAGTTATAGCATGATATTAAAATATATTATGAACAATTGAGATAGGATAAATAAAATCAATTTATTAATTGCCTCTAGGTCATATCTCCAACAGTCTCCACTTGCACTAGAGTACCAATTAATCTAGTTTACAACTTGGCAAAAGCTTAACACCTATAGTAATATGGTGCATGCTTGTCTCGTGGAAGAGGTTTAGTCAACCGATCTTCCCACATTGAGATCTGTATGTGCTTTGCAACACTTCTATGTCACCTAGTTTGACATCATCCCGTATCTTATGATAACGGTGAAATATATGTTTGTCGATGGAGTGAGACTCAAAATTTCGCGCAGCATGAGACTTAAAAGTCTAAGAGATCTTATTAAGGGAAACTAGTCATGCTCGGGAAAACAGCACAGTCCAATCACACTTGTACTTCCGAAATAGCCATATATTCCTATACCTATGTAGATCATGCGACAGTGCATTCATATGCTATTTCGCAAGCTATCCCTTCTACGATAGTGCATTCATATGCAACTTCGCAATCTAATCCTTTCTTCAAAACAAAGGACTACTCCTGTATGAGATTTCTAGCTGTATGGGTCAGTGTCTTCACTCTCACCCCATACCAGAAAACATATCTCAATTCTCTTTTGACACTGAAGGATATACTTTGTTCATTGATCCATCCAGGGATCACTCTAGAACCCGTTCTTCAACCAAGAACTTGGGTCACACCAAGTCGAGCTTTCAGTATGATAGAATCTATGTCTGACGCATAGAGGATGTCGGACATCCAGTTCTTTCAATAACTATCATTGAAACTTAATATTTTATCTAGTCATACAACCAATAATCCTTTTCTTCGCTTGTTCTATTCTGAAACATTTCAGAATCTTGACCTAGAAAAATATTCCTGACCTAATGTTTATTAAGCCCTCTTGATCTATACAAATTACGGATCTAAAGCCTAATACTTTAAACTTCATTCACAGAAAATTTAATTAATTAAATAATCATTCATACTTTACTAGAGGATCTGTTTCATTCTCTATATGTCATATATAGTTTGGAATGACACCCAGCTCCCACTCAAATATGCCTTCCGCATATAAGACAAGGGAATTTCCTTTTAGCTCCCACTCAAATATGCCATTCACATATAAGATCACGAAAAGCTACTTAGCTCCCACTCACTTCTTTATAAATGCGGGTTTCTTCAATTATATTGGACGAGTCCAAAATCGTTTGATCACATTATCAAAGTGAAGATTCCAGCTCCGATATGCTTGCTTCAGCCCATGAATGGTCAACTGAAGTTTGCATACATGTCTAGCATCCTTAGGATCAACAAACCATCTCATTGTACTAGTTACAACTCTTTTCTTAATGCTACAATTAAGAAACATGGCTTCTTTATCCATTTATCAATTTCTCAATTCAAAATTATAGTAATTGCTAAAACAATCCTAAATAGACTTAATTAGGCATCACCACTTGAGACAAATTCTCGTTGTGGTCAACTTTTGAATTTATTGAAACTGTTTTGCGACAAATCGATCCTAATAAACGGTTGCCTTTCTGTCAGTGTCTATTTTGTCATAAAATTCCATTCACTCTCAACGGCTTGGAGCCCATCAAGAAGATTTACCCAAGTCTTTACTTGGTAATCGTGCATGGATTTTATCTCAGATTATATATGGCTCATAGCCATTTCTCGGACTTAGGTTTACCATCACTTCTTCGTAGTTTGCAGGTTTGTCATGTTCCATTAACATGACGTTCATAACAATATTGTCGTACCACACAGTGCGGAACACATTCTCAGACTCCTACGACCTTAGTATGAGCTCAGGGCATCATGATCACTTATCATCAGCTTCCTTCCAGTTATGGAGGACGGTACCAGAACGGTTTCCGTTGCGCCACTCTGATGTCTGGAGAGAAAGTTTATTAACTTCGTCTTGCTCTACTTTCTTTCCCACTTATACCTTGGACAAGATACTATTTCTTCATCAAGGTATATTTCGGCAACGATTTTGCCTCTGTCGTGAGACATGTATCCAACTGATTTCTTAGATACACTACAAAGATGAATTTATCCGTTTTAGGTTTGATCATATCAAAACACTAAAATATCAAAACGACAATCTAGGCTAAAAGCCATGCCATGACTCATATGGTATTGCCTCCATGGATTTAGATGGTTTCCCTATTATCTAAAGTGAATGTTTTGTTCCTACCATACGACTCTAATGATCACAAAAATTCAATAAGAGATTTTATTGATCACACACAATCCAATAGCGTGTGATTACGACATTCTAACACACCATAACATTGTGGTGTTCCATACAGCGCAATGTGTGGAACTCTTTTCACAAGTCTTTCAATGATATGCCAAACTCATAACTCAAATCCATGTTTCCTCGATCTGTACCACGGGAATTTGATTTTCTTGTTAAGTTTATTTCTCTTACTTCACTTCGAACTTGTTTGATCTTATCAAACTTTTCAGACCAGCATTTCATTAAGTGGATATGCCCATATCTACTCAAATCATTGGTGAAGTTTACAAAATAATGATTTCCACTACACGTTGAAGTACTTCATTGATTCACACACATCGATATGTATGATTCTCAACAAGTTAGATGCCCGTTTTCAGATAACGGTGTCTCAGTTATTTTGCAAGTGTCATAAGATCAAAATCTAAACACTTGGAGATCCATCTGAATGGAGCTTCTTAATGCATATAACATTGACATGACTTAAAATGTTAGTGCCATAATAATATGGTGTCATTATTAAGTTTGTATATTGCATTAATGTTATAAATGTGAGAGCTACTACCATCTAGATTCAAATAACAACATTCCATTCATAATCGGTGTATGATCATTAAAGATATCACTCATAAATGTAGGACAACGATTTGTCACTAACAAATATGAATAATTGTCTCGCTAGAGGCAAGACACACTTATAATGATCATGCTAACAAGCGATCTAATGGAATTTGTTCAAATCAAATTTAATCTAAATGGTAGATGCAGAGAGTGTCTATGCCCATCACAACATATTCACAACATATTGCCTGCCATCATCAACACACTCATTGTCTCCTCATCCTTCCAAGCCACTCAAGCAGAAAATCTTTTTTTCACTAAACAGGACCAGCATCAACACTTAATCACTGCATAGAGTACTTGTTAAGGTAAAACATTCATAACATGTATATCATATATATCCCATTATCATTGATGAATTTCCGATGATATTGTTTCATCTTCTAGATTCTGCAATCAAGAATTCATGAAGGTGAATGATTCTCCTTTCATGACATAGTCTATGACAAACCATTTGCACCTGGCAACGTTGTCTGTCATCCAGTGATCGAGTTGAGCGAGGCGTCTCAATGTCATCAAATATGACCAATGTCATCTAGTATGACCAATATCATCTGGTATGACTACCACATGCTCTTTTAATGCGAGTGTTCCCTTCCATCTTAGTTGAGCGGAAAACCTGATTTACGGTGGCTACAGATCATCAATCTCAGCGACCATTCCAAATGTTCACGATCTGTCAACACACACCCACAGTTCATTCTCTATGGGAGAGATCATAGCATACACTGGACTATGATGAAATTACCCGCACAAAACTTGATAATCTAAATTATCCTTTTGTTTAGAGGAATCTCCGGGTCTATCTCCGATCGGGTTTTGTATCATGTAGAGCTAAAAGGTTTGTAACAAGGAGTATCCTCAAGCTATGGTATAAAACTATGAAGTTTGGACCCACCTTTTAAGTTTCTCAATCGCAGGAATGCACCTAAGTTTAAAAGGTCTAAAGAAGAGGTTATCATCTACAAAGGTTTTGTAAAGCATAAAGACTTTTTGTTCGTAATAAAATATGGGTTCAAGTTTTCAAAATAAAACTAAGTTTTCAAAATAAAACTACTAGAACTCCCACTCAAGACGAGTATCCCTCGCATCGTCTTAGTGATTACACAACCCCCATCCATTACACTACCCCATCGATCAGGCAGATAGCATAATTTCAAAGGTAGACATCGTATATCGATCACATCACCGCATGTGACTCGTGCTTAACCTTTCGGTACTTGTGTTCCGAGGCCATGTATGTACATGCTAGGCTCGCCATAACACCCTCTGACGTATTCGTGCGTGCAACGTGGCTTACACCCACCGTATGCGAACTAAGAGATGAGTGTAACCGCAAAGCGGCGTACCCGTAATGTAGAACTTTATTGGTGGTGCACGACAGAGGGAGAACACTATTATCGGAATTTTGGGAGGGATCATCTTATATTACTACCGTCGTGTAACTAATATATAGACATATATATATACACAATATAAGATGAACATAATCTACATAACATCTAAATGAAATGTAATGCGACATGATATGGTCTCCTCCGCGCCGATGGTCTCCTTCGCGCCGACAGTTTTATAAGCAATTTAATAAACCTACCTTGACCATATCACATTGCCCCTGCAAAATAAAGTTAGACGCTTTCTACTTTATCTTTTGCATATTTTATGTGGCTGCTAGGGTTTTCGCACAAGAACCGTTTCTTACCTACGAAAACAATCACAACAGCGATAAGACAATTGTCTCTATTACACCCCTTTCGGGGCCCTCCATTGTAAATGCAATATCAACTATTGTAGGAGATACAGACACCCGCTAGCCACATATACGGTACAAGCCGTATGTCAAGTGTGGAACCAGTCTCGCGTAAGAGTACGCGTAAAGTCGGTCTGGGCCGCTTCATCCCACAATAGCGCGATATAAACAAGTACACGCGAGAGGGTAACAAATGTAGAATCGATGCCCACATTCAACATGTGTTCTAACCGTAGACAGAAAACAAAAAAAATTCCTACCGACGATAACCATATACTAGCCAGGATCTATACTATGCAGATATACTAATACGGAGGAGATCAGAATACATACCCTTATAGACCGGAAGCGGGATTACATTCCCGCACAAACGTTGTCGATGGAGATGACGGCGCCGACCTCAGGTTCGTGTAGTGGAAGAAGATAGCTCCCAGCACCAAACAATGGTGCCTCGCGGTTTCGCACACGTACGGTGTGGATGATGACCTCCGGGCTCCAGATCCAGTAGAGCAGCGGAAGTGGAAGAGTGGATCTAGCAGCACGGCGGTATGCGTATAGTAGAGAGACTTCCCTCCCCGTACGCAGCTCCAGAAATGAAACCACGCTCAAGGTAGGAGAGAAGAAGAGGGAGAATTGGTGTGAATTTTCAAGGCATGGGTCCCTTATTTAAAGGAGGAGGAGGGAGGCCATCTCCCTTGGCTAGGCCATGTGGGACTGAACCCCACATGGCCATCCGCCGGCCAAGGAGGCAGCCGGCCACCTAGGTGGGCCCCATTCGGCCCACCTAGGGCGGCTAGCCTCCTCCCTCTTTTTTTCCTTATTCCTTTTTGGGATTTTCCCCCTAATGGGCCACTAAGGCCTATTTAGGTTTAATGCCTTTTAAAATTCGAATTAATTAAATAAAAATATATATTTAATTACTAATAACACTTATTAATATTAAATACATATTATTTAATTCATTCAGGCTCTGAAACATATTTCGTTGCCTCCGATCAACATCGGACAAGTCCCGGAACACTTCCGGAGTTCCTGGTTTCTTTCTCTCTTATATCCAATCTAATCATCATCCACTCTTAAGTGTGTTACCCCACGGTTCAGGATCACACCAGACATGATCGAGACACCCTCTCCGATCAATAACTAACAGCGGGATCTGGATATCCATGATAGCCCCTGTGCGCCCACGAATTTGAACCTTTAGACGTCCAGTCTCATCCTCTTGCCTAGCGATAGTTAGATTGTCCGAGTGTCGTTCTCCGGTATCACGATTACTGAGCATGACCTCGCTATTGACAAATCTATCTTTACTCGTCTGTGACATTACATCCCCGTGACCTAGTCACATGCTTGCAAGCTCATTGATGTAATCTCACCGAGTGGGCCCAGAGTATCTATCCTGCTTCCTTCCGATACCTGAAAGTGTCACCTTTATTGTCACGCTATATAAGTCATGCCGTTTGATGCGATCAGCCGTATCTTTCAGAAGCAGAGATTTGATATGATCTCACGGTCGAAGGTATGAACAATACGTTTCTATATTTTGGGTATGTCCATCAAATCATTCACCTAATGATATGACTCCGTTGTTAACCGACGCCATTGTCCATGATCAGGGAACCTTGATCATCTGTTACCCAACGAACTAGTTAAATAGAGGCTACTAGGGACCTGGTTGTTTTTATACTACACATGTATTAATGTTTCCGCGTAATACAGTTATAGCATGGTATTAAAACGTATTATGATCAATTGAGATATGACAAATAAAATCACTTTATTAATTGCCTCTAGGGCATATCTCCAACAGTTGTTTGGTGATAATGACAACACAATTTGTGTCTAACCGTGTGCTAAGTGTTAATTGATACAAGTGATGACTAGAGCATGACGGTTTGGCGACCCTCTCAAAAGTGAAAAGACCGAAGACGATGTTCCTTATTTACTCTTGTTGTAAATAGGTTAGCTGTTCTTTTCGAGGGGGTTGCATGATGGAAGGTGTGGGGGAATCATTCTCTGCTCAGCTACAAACCCCACAAACACCCAGCCATCATAGGTTTTGGAAGAGAGAGCTCTCAAAAAATGTGCCCATTGTTGTTTGCTTGTACTAGTCCGAAAGTGCCGGTATCATGGCCGGAAGTTCCGGTGCTCAGATCGGAAGTTCCGCCCTAGCCCCCGGATATTTCCGGACCTCGGAATTTCGGCTAAGTCACTTAGCGAATTCGGCTAAGTTCCGCCCTGGCCCCCAGATATTTCTGGACTCGGTATGGAACTTTTGCCGGAACTTTAACCAGAACTTTAACCGGTATAAGTTCTGGAAGTTCCGGTCAACACACAGCAGCAACTGTCAGATTTTCGGGAGGGCTATAAATACCCCTACACCTATCTTGAGTTGTTTGCTCTTCCTTACACTATCTCTCCTCCATTACAACAAAGCTTTAGTTGCCTAGATCTCCCTCCTCACCCACCCAAACTTAATGCCCTTCAAGGATTCGGTGGATAAGACCTAGATCTACACTTCTACCGAGCCAGAAATTGATTCCTCCTTCATTCCCTTGTGTGACTTGTTACCTCTTGGGTTTCTTGTAACCGTAGATCTCAAATTGGGTCTTGAAACTTCGTCTTTGTGTGGGAAGCTTCACGACGTTGTTGGGAGTCTCCCATACAATCGTGGAGAGCCCCGGCCCAGCCTTGTTGTAAAGGTTTGGTCAACGCCTTCAAGACGACCTCATTGTGGAATGAGCCAATCCCTCACAGGTGAAGCTCACATAGAATAGAGTGAGCACATCCGCGCTATTGGAGTGACTTATTGGTGGCTCACCCCTCCAACGTAGACGTACTTCCCTTGGTAAGGAACTACGGGAAACATCTCCTCGTGTCCACTTTGCGTCTTACCTTTACTACTTGTATTCCGTTGCGTATTATTCTTGCTTGTATCACCTAGGTTGTATTCATCTAGTTGCACATCTAGTCAACCTTGTGATACCTTGTTAAGCCTTAATTAAAAAGGAAAAGGAAAAAATTTAGTCGCCTATTCACCCCCCTCTACTTGACCATATCGTTCTTTCAACATGCACCTCTTCTGTTTTGATCAATGGGGTCCCTGGAAGGCATTTCAAATGCAAGAGAGAGGTGCGGCAGGGGGACCCCTTGTCTCCTATTTTGTATGTTCTTGGAGTAGAACTTTTGTAGTATGTTGTGAATGATTTGAAGATGAGGGGCTGTTGAGATTACCTCTAGATATTCCTGAAGATGACTTCCCAATATTGCAGTACGCTGATGATACCATTATCATTATGGAAGCTTATCTAGAGCAGTTGGGGGTCCAAAAGGGTGCATTATAGAATTTTGCTGCTTCCATGGTAATGGCTATTAATTTTCATAAATCTTGTATGTTGCCCATCAACATCTCGGATGATACGGTCAAGATGCTGGCTGACAGTTTTGGCTGCTTGGTTGGATCTTTTCCCTTCACTTATGTGGGCCTCCCAATGGGTACTACTCGTCAAAGGCTTATTGATCTTATGCCCCTAGTGGACAAAATGGAGATACAATTAACTGCTAGCTCGACCTTCTTGGCTTATGGTGGCAGGCTGCAACTTATTACCTCTTGTTTATCCTCTATGCCAATTTATTTCTTATACTCTTTGGTAATAACCCCTGGAATTTTGAAGGAGGTCAACATAATTATTAGACAGTGCTTGTGGTGAGGTAACAACCCTGAATCTAAAAAGCAATCTCTTGTTTCGTGGGACATGATTTAAAAACCTAAGTCTAGTGGAGGTTTAGGCATTTTGGACTTTGGCAAACAGAACCTGGCTCTTCTTCTCAAGCAAATACACAAGTTCTTCAATAAGGCAAATATTCCATGGTTAACTTGGTGTGGCTTCATTATCCTGATGGATTACTCAAGTTGCTAAACTTTGTGGCTCTTTCTGGTGGAGGGATATTATGAAAAATGTAGACGCTTACAAAGGGGTCTGCCGCATTACTGTCAAAGCAGGGGACACTGCTCTTTTGGCTCGATACTTGGAATAATTTGTCCCTGCAACCGAGATTTCCTAGACTCTTTTAATATGCTTTGGATAGCAATATTTTGGTTCAAGCTGTGCTAAATGCTGATGACAGAACACATTTGTTTCAGCTGCCTTTGTTGCAGCAGGAGTGAGTTTCAAGAATTGCAGCTAGTGTTGGATGGTATCTGTCGTGTCTCGTTGCACGGACACCGGGAGTATAGGATACCCCCTTTTAGGTTCGGCACGGGGCGCGAAGGAGGCTGAGAATCGTCTTCTTGGGCGGAGTCTAGATCAAGCTCTCCTCTCCACGATCAAAGCATGCAACCAAAGGGACACAAGGAGCTACCCAGGTTCAGGCCGCCCGGAGGCTAAAAGCCCTACTCCTGCATGTCTGGATTGATGAGTTCTTCATAGTGTGGCTTACAATGGAACCTCCCGGACAGGGTACCCGGAAGGGTTTTGGCGAGGTAGAAGAAGGACAGATCCTGACCCGGAGGAGATCACCTTCCTCTCTACCTTCCGCAGCCCTAGTCTAGTCTTGCTCTGGTTCTAGCTTGTGTTCGTCCTTGCTATCTTGTCCTCCCTCCTCCGTGCCTTGGTCCTCCTTTTATAGGCTAAGGGGTTGCCACAGGGTCACGTGAGGGGCATGAGGGACCTTCGGGGTGAAGGACCCTCCTCATCTAGTTTAGGGGGAGACGTGGCCTCTCCTCAGCCTAGCGTCTCCTTTGGGTTAGGTGGGAGCGTCCGCCTTGGGGTGGACAGGAGCTGACACCACCACGGGACGTGCTTCCCGCCCGCGCTGCCTTCGCCTTGCTTCCCAAGTCTTCCGCGGTGAGGTGGAGTGCTTATCCACAGGGACGTAGGAAGTACCCGAGAGGGAGCCTGGCCTCCTGCCGGGAACTCGGGCTCTCGGGTCCTTCCTGGCCTTCTTGCTTGATTCGGGGACCCGGAAGGTCCCCAGGACCGGAGCCCTTAGTCGTCGTAGGCCATGCGTGTCTTGACGGTGAACCCGCCAGCTTGACTTGAGTCTTGGTCTTGTCCATCTTCATCTTGGGCCCACATGGGGTGGACCCACTTTGGCAGTACTAGGGGAACCCCATGTTCCACTGTTGCGACAGTAGCCCCCGGGCATGGTCCCGGCGGCTCTTGCTCCAGCTGCCGGGGCCATGGCCTAAAGATAGGTCAAAGTGGGTCCCGGGCACCTGGTCTTCTCAGCTTGCTTCACTGATGGCCTTGAAGGTCTTGGAGTTACTCCGCTCGGGGGAATAACTGCGGGGCCCCCTCGATTCCCACTAACGGAAGAACCGAGGAGACGCTTGGCAGAGGCACGCCGTGGCTATAAAAGCGAGGCGCACCCCTGGCCTTTTCGTCATCTTCTTCCTTGGTCCAACTCCAGGCCTCCCCACAAGCTGCCAGCGCCAATGGCGAGAGCGAAGAGAGGAGTTGGGCGCCCTCGTACTTCTTCAGCTGCTGCGGAGAGTGGCCCCTCCACTCGTGGTCGTGGGATTCGCGGTCGCGGCGGCCGTGGAGGCCGCGGCACCGCTGCCCCTCTTCCTAGGAGCATGGTTCATACCAGCTTCGCGCCGTTCGAGTTCCGTGGATCTGAACCGCAGGCCTCGCAGCCGGCTTCTCCTGCCGGATTCCTTCGCGATGGCGACGGAGGACATCGGACCCTCCGGCTTCTGGCTGCAGGTGGAAGGCTGCCCCAATGGCCCCTCCTGGGCCATGGCGGAGCGCACCACTGAAGGCGCCATGCTTCTGGGTCCGGGGTGGAAGTCGTTCTCCCGTGCCCGCCGCCTGTCCAGGGGGCAGTGCTTGGTGTTCCGGTACGACGGAGATGCTACGCTCTCCGTGAAGATCTTCGGTGTCGATGGCGGACGCGTGGAGTGCTGCATGGAGAGCAGCAGCGGCAGCTCGAGCTCCTACGACGAGGATGAAGATGAGGAAAACTCATCTGACATCAAGGTCGAGGGGAGCTCGTCTTCCTGAAGGCGAGGAGCTTCGGACGGGCGCCATGGAGATCTCGTTGACCTCCTCCTTGGCGGCCTTGACGTCGTACTTCTGGAAGTAGCGTCTTCCATTGTACGGCGGTGCTCCTTGTTCGGCGGGAGCCAACCTTTTTGTTGTAAAAAAGATCGTCCCCTTGTAGTCCTTGTAAATGAAGAAGATCTTGTTTTCCTCCTTGTCTTCGTGTCGCGTCCGTGTGAATGAGAACGAGTTTTTTGCAAAACGCGCTCCCATTACTGCAGCAGCCGTAGCGTCAAGGGGTAGGTGGAGCGGGAGGCCTATAAAAGACCATCCAGACTCCACCCCTTCGCCACATCTTCTCGCCTTGCTCCGCTCCTCTTCTTCCTTTGCCTCCCCTCGTCCCGCAGAACAATGTCCGGCGAAGCAGAGAGGGCCTTGTCCGATGTGTCGACGGCGGAGTCCGTCTTTCGAGGAGCGGCGGAGGCACCCAGCGAAGCTGGAGCCCGAGCCACTAGAAAGGACGAGGTCGTTCCTCGCCCTCGAGTCTCCTTGGTTTTCCCCGCAGTGGGGAACATCGCCGGTTCTGCGCCATGGAGGCATCGGTAGCGCTGGCGACCCGGAAGGACACCATCAAGATGGAGCTGTGGAAGGAGGCCGCAGGCAATCAGAGATTGATCCGCCTCCTCTGCGATCTTGACGATGTCTTCAAGGTAAGGCGCCTTTTCGGCAATACGACCCTTGGGAAGATCCTGCGCCTTGACTCGATTTCTTCCCTTCGTACAGGATGAGGAAGACATCATGGATAAGTTCGTGGACCATGTGCACCTCCTCTGCAGCCAGCATGTGCCGGGGTTTGCCCGGAAGTTCCCCGGCCCATGGGACCCCTGAAGATCCTGCGCGAATGCCCTCCTTCATCCCAGGCGTCCCCGGGAGTCCGGAGTTCACCCGGCAGGCAATAAAACAGAAAGACAGAGCTGCACAGCCAGGAGCCCTGAGCTGGCCTTAGTAGCATAGGCTAGATATGTATCCAGGAAAAGCTTCGACTGAATGTAATCCAGAATTGTAAACTCAGAATGTAAGTTCAGATGAATGCAATCCTAGGGCTCAACTCCCGGGGTCATTTCCCAAACCTCCCTTTGCACTAACGCGCCGTCAAGTTTTCTGAGGAGATCTCTTAGGTGACAAGTGCTCTGACCGCCCGCACCGTAGCAGCACCCCTAAGAGCACTATGCCTTCCGGGAGTCCACTCCACAGCCACGGGTACTAGGCCAGAAGGGAAATCTGACCGTTCGCCGGGGAGGACGCATTACCCCCGCAAAGGTTCTCATCAACTGTCAAGCATGCGCAGGTTGGTGGTATATTGACTCCGAGCGAGATATTATGCCTAGAATGCAGATGCACATGCAAAGACTTAGCTGGTTTTTGCCGTGCCTTGATCTACTCTGTCCTTCCCGGGTATCCAGCTCCTGAGCCGCTCTTCAGCATCCATTCCTGTCCCGGGAGAGGCGCTACACACAACACACTTTCAGTAGGAAAAGAATGGACCCTCCCTTACATGTCGTGAAAGTGTTTCATCCGGAGCAACCCGCAAGCAAAGTTGAATGTGCATTTCTGTGTTTAGGTTCTTTAAAACACAGCACTGCCCGTTCCACTTCTTACCGCGGCAGTACGGCACGATCAGGTGGCAGCGCCTACTGATAGGCTGCTCGCGCTCGACCTGTCAGCCACCGGCACCATGTCAGCCCCCTGCTTGGGGGTTGTTACGGATAACACACTTCACGACAACAAGAGAGGCTCACGGAATTGAAAAACTTATCTTTTATTCCTTGGCGACGATTCTTACACCCTTATACAGAACACTAGCCCCTTGGGCGTGCTTAGTTGACTCGAACTATCTGCGATTCATGTTCGTATTCAGGGGTAGAATTTCCGGAGATTCTCGATGTTCCAGGCGTTGCCCTCCGGCCTGCCTTTCTCGTCCTCCAGATAAACAGCTCCGGGTCTCAGGGTATGCGTCACCCGATAAGGTCCTTCCCACTTGGAGGACAGCTTGTTCATGTTATCAAGCTTCTGCTTCTTGCGGAGAACCAGGTCTCCGGGTTCCAGTACCCGTGAACGGATATGGCGATCATGATAGCGGCGGAGCCCTTGCTGGTATCGAGCAGATCGTAAGGAAGCTCGGCACCGCACCTCTTCCAGGAAGTTGATGTCATCAATCCTCCTCTCAGCTTGTGCGTCTTCATCATAGGCAAGTACCCGGGGGGATCCATGCCTGAGCTCTGTTGGCAAGACGGCTTCTGCTCCATAGACAAGGAAGAATGGTGTTTCTTGAGTGGCTCTGCTTGGTGTGGTTCTGAGGGACCACAAGACACTTGGTAGATGCTCAATCCAGTTCTTGCCCTTGTCTTCTAACTTGTCAAAGGCCTTGGTCTTCAAACCCTTTAGGACCTCCGCATTGGCTCGCTCCACTTGCCCATTGCACCTTGGGTAGGACACCGAGGCAAACACACCTTGATTCCCAGCTCTTCACAGAAGTTGAGGAAGGATCGGCTTGTGAACTGAGAGCCATTGTCCGTTATGATTCTGTTGGGTACTCCGAAGCGGTACACGATCCCTTCAATGAACTTGATGGCTGCTTGAGCTGTCTGTCTTGGTACTGGCATCACTTCCACCCACTTTGTGAACTTGTCGATGGCCACGAAAAGGTATTCATGGCCCCCGACAGACTTCGGTATCTTTCCCACGATGTCCAGCCCCCAGACCGCGAACGGCCAGGAGATTGGAATTGGCTGCAGAGCTTGCGCCGGCTGATGTATGTTCTTCGCATAGTATTGGCAGGCTTCACAGGTCTTGACTAGCTGCTCCGCATCACTGAGGACTGTTGGCCAGTAGAACCCGTGACGAAAAACTTTACCCGCCAGTGATCTTGATGCCACATGACTTGAACATGTGCCTTCGTGGATGTCCCGTAGCAGTACTTGGCCTTGTTCTTGAGGGATGCAGCGGAGCTTGACTCCGTTGTCCCGTCGCCGGTAGAGCTCGCCGTCGATCATGACGTAGAGCTTGGCTTGACGAGCCACCCGCTCGGCGTCGTGATCGTCCTCCGGGAGGGCGTGCTCCATGATGTACTTGACGATGTCCCGGGCCCAGGGTGGGTGGGTTCCTTCCACCGGTAGCACCATCCGACGGAAAGAAAGCATAGCTTCCTCCGCTGGAGGGGCTGCCGGGTCTTGAGCTTCTGGGCTGGCTACCCGTGTTGTCGAGGTAGAAGGGTCGCCAGCCCCCGGCGCAGATCTTGTCGCGAGCCTCTCGGGCGGGATCGAAGGTCGCCTGAGGACCTCGATGTAGATCCCGGGAGGCACTGGTTCTTGCTTGGACGCCACCTGCGATAGCTCATCCGCGGCCGTGTTTTCTCCCCGTGGGACGTACACAGCCCGGAAGTTGTCGAAGCGCCGCTGCAGCTTCCAGACCTCTTCAACGTATGGTGCCATCTGAGGGCACGCGTACTCCTTGTTCACTTGTTTGATGACTAACTGAGAGTCACCCTTGACGACGATCTTGTTGATGCCGAGGCCGATGGCAGCACGAAGTCCTGCGAGCAGGCCCTCGTACTCCGCCGTGTTGTTGGAGATGTTCCCTTGGTAGTGCATCTGGACGACGTACTTCAGCCGGTCCCCGGTTGGTGAGGTTAGGACAACCCCAGCACCTCCTTTCCCCTTGGTGTAGGAGCCGTCGAAGTGCATGTCCAGGCGCTAGGATCTTCCTTCCCGGGGAGGCAGGTTTCCTCTTCCGGGTCGTCGAACGCCGTCTCGGTCCACTCGGCCGTGAAATCCGCCAGCGCCTGACTCTTGATGTTGTCCGTGTGCTCGAACTTGAGACCGAAACCTTGAAGCTCCATGGCCCACCATGATATGCGACCAGTGGCAAGTGGGTTCTCCAGGGGGCTTCTTAGGTTGTACTTGGACACCACCGTGATGGGATGGCTTTGGAAGTACGGCCTCATCTTGCGGGAGGCAATGAGGATTGCCAGCAGCAGCTTCTGCATCATGGGGTACCGCTCCCGGGCGTCGCGCAGCACTGCGCTGACGAAGTAGACCGGGTGCTGCACCTTGCGGGTCGCCGAGTCCTGAGAGGGCTCGGCTTCCCCACGTCGATGTCTTGGGGTGGGGACGATGTAGCCCCCGGCGAAGTCTCGTCGGAGGGAGATTCTCCATTCCCGACGGGATCCGCGTCCTGGTGAAGTTGCAGTGACGCCAGGATCATGAGACCCCTGGTCACCCGGCAGCCTTTTCTTGCACGGTTGCCCGGAAGAGAGTTCCCGGGTCGCTTGCCCTTGATCTTGCTTGACTTCTTCGGAGGAGCGTCACGCTCTACCACGAGCACAGCGCTGATCACCTGGTTGGTGGCAGCAATGTACAGTAGTAGGGGCTCCTTCTCTTCTGGTGCCACGAGGATTGGTGGCGAGGCGAGGTAGCGCTTAAGGGACTGCAGGGCTTCCTCGGCCTCGGAGGTCCACTCCACGGGGCCTGACTTCTTGAGCAGCCTGAAGAACGGTAAGGCCCGCTCCCCAAGCCTTGAGATGAAGCGCCCGAGTGCAGTGATGCACCCGTTGAGGCGCTGTACGTCCTTGACCCGCCGGGGCGCCTCCATGCGCTCGATTGCCTTGATTTTGTCCGGATTCGCCTCGATCCCTCGGTGAGAGACCAGGAAACCCAGCAGCTTGCCGGAGGGGACCCCGAACACGCACTTGTCGGGGTTGAGCTTGAAGTTGACCCGGCGGAGGTTCTCGAAGGTCTCGTGCAGGTCTTGGATGAGGGAGTCCTTGTACCGGGTCTTGACCACGATGTCGTCGATGTACGCTTCGACGTTGCGGCCCAGCTGCGACCCAAGGCATGCTTGCATTGCGCGCTGGAAGGTAGCGCCGGCGTTTCGGAGGCCAAAAGGCATCCGGGTGTAGCAGTAGCAGCCCTTGGGAGTGATGAAGGCCGTCTTCTCTTGGTCCTCGAGTGACATCATGATCTGGTGGTACCCGGAAAGGCATCCAAGAAACACAGCAGCTCGCACCCGGCCGTGGAATCCACGATCATGTCGATCCGCGGCAGGGGGAAAGGGTCCTTGGGACAGGCCTTATTCAGGTCTGTGAAGTCGATGCAGAGTCTCCACTTGAAGGTCATGGGTTTCGGTACCACCACGGGGTTGGCCACCCAGCTTGGGTGGGGAACCGACCGGATGACACCAGCTTCTATCAACTTGTCCACCTCGGCGATGATGAATTCCAGCTTTTCCTTGCTTTGGTTCCGGAGAACCTGCTTCACGGGGCGAGCCCCCGGATTGACCGCCATTTGTGCTCGATCACCTCCCTTGGTACGCCGGGTAAACCTGATGCCTCCCACGCGAAGACGTCAGAGTTTTCCCGAAGGAAGGCGACGAGCGCGCTTTCCTATTTGTCGGTGAGGCGGGCGCCGATGGTGATGGAGCGAACTCCGTCGCTGGTTAGCGCCACCTTCTTGGTCAGCTGCGGATCGCCATGGAATGGCGCCTTCTTGGGGGAGTAGATGTGGAGCCCCCGGGGTGCCCTTCGCCCCCGGGGAGAGCCCCATCATCATCCTCCTGTACACCTTGAGGGATGTCCGCCGTGGTTGCCACCGTCTGGTTCAGCTGGTGAACGCAGTAGATAGCATCGTCGATGTCGGCCTTGACCTTGATCACGCCCCACGGCGCCGGAATCTTCAGCATGTTGTAGGCGAAGTGGGAGACGGCCATGAACTTGGCCAGAGCAGGTCTGCCAAGTATGCCGTTGTACGGTAGCGGAGTGTCGGCGATGTCGAAGACGATTTCCTCGGTGCGGAAGTTCTTGGAGTCGCCGAAGGTGACCGGAAGGGTGATCTTCCCGAGGGGTCGAGTAACACTTCCGTTCACGCCTTGGAACACCCCAGTGTCTTGTAGGCGAGACAGGGGATTTGAAGGATAGCCAGGACCTTCGCCGTCAGCAGTTGAGGCTGGAGCCTCCGTCGACCAGCATCTTGGTGACCTTGTAGTTGTGGATGACGGGCGACACGATCAGCGGCAGGGTCCCGACCCCGGCAGTGTTTGCAGGGTGGTCTTCTGGGTCGAAGGTGATGACTTGGCTAGACCAGTCCAGGGGCTTGGACGGAGCAGAAGCAACCGCGTTCAGCTCCCGGACAAGTCTCTTGCAGGCGCCGTTGGAGGGAGGCAGAGAAGACCCTCCGTGGATGCACCCGACAACTCCCGTGACTTCTTGATACTTGCCGCCGTTGCCTCCTTGGGGAGCCGGAGCTTCCCCGTTGCCGACGTGGGCGGCCTCCGGAGTGTTGTACCCGCGACCACCTTGACCGCCGCGTCCTCCTCCGCGGCCCCGCGGCCACCGCCTCGGTACCATCCACGGCCGCCTCCGCCTTGGCGACCCGTGGGACAGTCACGAGCGATGTGCCCGGCAGTGCCGCAGTTGTAGCAACCGTCTTGACTGACCCCATCAGCTCGGCGTTGCTCCCGGACGGCGAGGTTCTTGAGCATGCGGCAGTCCTTGAGCAAGTGGTTGCCTTCTGGATGGATGTGGCACCAGGGATCACCTTCACCTTCTTCCTCGGAAGTCGGCGCGGGCTTGGTCTTCTTCGGAAGAGGCTCGGTGACGAAGATCCGCTTGTCGGGTCCAGGGTCCCGCTTCTTGTTCTTAGCTGGAGCGACCTTGTCCTCGGGTTCATCCTCCCCGGGGAACTTGGCTCCTTCTTCAGCTCGAGCGCACCGTCTGCAAGCTCCCAGAGCTTACGAGCAGACTCGACGCGATGGATGCTCAGCTTCTCGCGCATCTTGGGGTTGCGGACGTTGGCGTGGAAGGACTGGATCACCAACTCCTCCTTGATGCACGGGATGGTGTTCATCTTCTGGGTGAAGCGCTGGATGAACTTGCGGAGAGTTTCACCCGGCAACTGCTTGAAGTCGTGGAGATCACTGGGAGCCCCCGGGCGCTCGTACCCGCCTTGGAAAGCCCCCAGAAACTGCTCCTTCAGTGCCCGCCAGGAACGGATGGAGCACTTGGGAAGGTTGAGAAGCCAAGTCTGGGCATCTCCCTTCAGGGCCAACGGGAACCAGTTGGCCATCATGACCTCGTCGGCCCCGGCAACCATCGCAGCAAGAGAGTAGATCTGCAGAAAGTCCCGGGGGTTCGTGGTGCCGTCGTAGCGGAGAACGTCGATCTTGAATTTCTTGGGCCAGTTGAAGTGGCGGAACTCGGGAGCGAGGGCGAGGCAGCCTTCGGCGAGGTCGATGCCCCGATCTTCCCGGCGGTGACGTTCTCGGCGACGCTCGATGCGGGTGCGCATATCCTCGTTCTGACGGCTGTTGAGCTCGTCACGAAGATCTGGGTTGCGCGAGGTAGACGACCCGATGGAGATGGCCTCGCCGTGATCGCGGTTTAGCCGATCAGCCATCGGTGGCGCGGTGCGAGGAGGCGCCGTCTTGGCTTGACGTTCACCACGAGGCTGGCCTCGCGGATCACGTGTTTTGTCTTGTGCTGCTCCGGGTTGTCGACGGTGGGAGCTTGAGTGGGTTCGACCCACGGACCACCATCGGCGAAGTCGAGGAGCCTCTCGACGCGAGTCCTCCATTCTTGGTAGACCTTGGGGTCGCCGCTGCTTGGAGGGAACTGCATCAGGCCTTGGCAGCGACTAGAGCATCATGGCGAGCTTGCACGTCCGAAGGCGAGTGCGCGGAGGTCTTGCTCTTGGATGCTCGTGGATCCCCGCTGGGGCGAACGCCGTGGTTCCCTCCTCCAGCGGTGGGCTCCTTGCCGGTGCCGTTGCAGACGCTCTTCTCCCCTGAGCGAGGAGGAGGCATGGTGGCGCCCTTTGGAGCCGCCGCTCCGCCAGGGCCGTTGTCCTTGTCGCGACCGTCCACTTCGTCCGGCGCCACCCTCTCCATGGGAGGCGGGGACGGAGAGGCGCTCCGCCGTGCGCCAGCAGCACGACGTTCAGCTGAAGCTTGGTGCGTGAGGGAGAGACCGGCTTGGACGCCGCAGGATCTCCCTTCTTCCTTGGAGGCATGCTTGACGAAGAACTTGCCGATGAACTTGATGAAGATGAATCCAGCACTTGCGCCCCCTACCTGGCGCGCCAGATGTCGTGTCTCGTTGCACGGACACCGGGAGTATAGGATACCCCCTTTTAGGTTCGGCACGGGGCGCGAAGGAGGCTGAGAATCGTCTTCTTGGGCGGAGTCTAGATCAAGCTCTCCTCTCCACGATCAAAGCATGCAACCAAAGGGACACAAGGAGCTACCCAGGTTCAGGCCGCCCGGAGGCTAAAAGCCCTACTCCTGCATGTCTGGATTGATGAGTTCTTCATAGTGTGGCTTACAATGGAACCTCCCGGACAGGGTACCCGGAAGGGTTTTGGCGAGGTAGAAGAAGGACAGATCCTGACCCGGAGGAGATCACCTTCCTCTCTACCTTCGCAGCCCTAGTCTAGTCTTGCTCTGGTTCTAGCTTGTGTTCGTCCTTGTCTATCCTTCCTCCTCCTCCGTGCCTTGGTCCTCCTTTTATAGGCTAAGGGGTTGCCACAGGGTCACGTGAGGGGCATGAGGGACCTTCGGGGTGAAGGACCCTCCTCATCTAGTTTAGGGGGAGACGTGGCCTCTCCTCAGCCTAGCGTCTCCTTGGGTTAGGTGGGAGCGTCCGCCTTGGGGTGGACAGGAGCTGACACCACCACGGGACGTGCTTCCCGCCCGCGCTGCCTTCGCCTTGCTTCCCAAGTCTTCCGCGGTGAGGTGGAGTGCTTATCCACAGGACGTAGGAAGTACCCGAGAGGGAGCCTGGCCTCCTGCCGGGAACTCGGGCTCTCGGGTCCTTCCTGGCCTTCTTGCTTGATTCGGGGACCCGGAAGGTCCCCAGGACCGGAGCCCTTAGTCGTCGTAGGCCATGCGTGTCTTGACGGTGAACCCGCCAGCTTGACTTGAGTCTTGGTCTTGTCCATCTTCATCTTGGGCCCACATGGGGTGGACCCACTTTGGCAGTACTAGGGGAACCCCATGTTCCACTGTTGCGACAGTATCTCTCTAGACCCTCTTGGTATAGATGAGTGGAAAACTATTTGGAAAGATGGTGTGTATACTTCTGTCTATTTTACAAGCACAGTTTCAAGCATATTACAGCCAGCCCAATCTATGCTCATATCTGGAGTAGCAGAGTCATGTTACGAATCAAAGTCTTTGCTTGGTTGCTGTTTAGTGATCATCTTAATACTAGAGATATGCTTAGAAGGAGGCACTGGAATGATAATGTTTTTCATTGTGTTCTCTGACCTGCCAACATCACAGAAGACTGGTTGCATCTCTTTTTTTTTCACTGTAACTTCAGTGTCAGGGTTTGGAATTACTTGCAGATTCATTGGCAACAAGGAAATTCTTTTGAACAGACTTTTGCTCTCACTAGAAAGATTTCGGTCAGGCTTTCTCCTCGGAGGTGGTTATCTCCTGGCAGCCTGGCATATTTGGAAGCAGCGAAATGGGGCTATCTTTCAGAATATCTTGCCTTCCTTCAGATCTTGGAGATGTTGTTTCAAACATGAAGTCACTCTGCATTTGCATCGAGTGAAATCTAAGCATTCCTAGCAATTTTAAACATGGATTAGCTCTTTTATAAGTGCTAGTCAGTTTGTAAATAGGTAGGTGAAAACTTATGTACATATCTCTTGTATCTTGTGTGGTGGTTTTAATAAAATATTGCAGGGGCTCACCCTGGAGTCAGTTCCTCATTTTTTTTTGGCTACGCAAACACTACCAAAACAATCCATCAAAATCGTCTCCAACGTTGCATTCAATCACGAAAAAAAAACCTACCAAAACCCTGCCCAAACCCTAACACAAACGTCGGATACCGCAAGTAATCAACAAAATCGTCAAGATTGGCCTTTCATTGGATGATTAAACCTAACCCTAACTAAAAAAAATGATTTCTGAGGGAGATTGAGCCAATTTTGGGGGACTAACCGTATTCAGGAGTAGGAGCACTGAAGACAACGCTTGCTAGTCGAAGCACGGAGCAGCGCGTGAGACGCCTCGTCATAGACATGCCGATGAACACCTATGCCACCACTCTCTCGTAGCCCAGCCACAACGTCGTGTCCTTCTCTTCCACTCAGAGCGTTGTAAGTGAAGGCAAAGCATCGATGTGACCCTAACACGTATTTCAGTATTGTACTCCGGCAGGGCCGGTCCTGAGATTTTGGGGGCCCGGGGCGAAACTAAAAATTTGGGCCCCTAAATATACATGTAAAATATAATTGTCAATTGTGTTTAAATGTATGTAAAACAAAAAGGGAAATTTATACATATTACCATGAAAGTTTCTTCTAACATTTCTGCATGCAAAGTCACTTACGATGGAGTCGATGTCAATGCCATCCAATTAAATGTTTTTGATGGATACTATTGTCAAAACACTTAATATCTGTTGAGTCATATTGTTCACCTCAAATAATACTTCAATAATTTATAGAAAAAATTAATTTAGCATCAAACGATTGAATGGTACCAACTAAGCATAGAAGTTGGAAATTACTGATTGGAGGAGACAGTAATACTATATACTTAAGATTCGGCATACCTCAGATTGGTTAAATCGGCGGTTTATATGTGCGTGTAACGCTTCTGGAGATGGGAAAGAAAGGCGGCCTGGCTTACTCTTGCGTCCGGGGCCGGAAATTGAAATCGGCGAGACGGCAAACTGCAATCGGAAATACGAGAAATTTTGGACAACGGCCGCGGCGGACGCAGGATAATGCATCGTTCGGGGATGGGAAGGAGCTG
This sequence comes from Poa pratensis, assembly GCA_947311845.1. NCBI lineage: Eukaryota > Viridiplantae > Streptophyta > Magnoliopsida > Poales > Poaceae > Poa > Poa pratensis. Next base: position 14,959,842 of record CAMZMU010000046.1, read on the forward strand.
AAACGATTCGATTGCTTTGAAGAGAACAACGAGCTGCCTCACTGGGCACGTCTCCTAGCCCATCGGCCTTTTTTCTGGTGGATTAGCACACGCACACGAACATACTGGCACACGTTTTTCTACACATCGGCCCTACCAGTACCAGCACGTAGCAACCTACACGCCTACATCCTGGGGAGGGGCCCTTACATTTTGGGGGGCCAGGGCGGCCGCCCACCCTGCCACCCTCCAGGGCCGGCCCTGTACTCGGTTCAGTGACCGCAGATGGATTTATACTCTTTTTAACGTCCAAAATTGTCTGCCAAAAGCCCAAAACCAAAACCCTAGCGCCAGTTCTGTTGGTGAACTGAACTTCTCCCGGTGCTCACCATCACCCAAACCCTGAACCAAATCCCTGCCGTCTACCCTCCCACGCACCCGTCTATTCGTCGTCAGTCAGAGGGCGTCTCGCCTAGGTGCCGTCGAGGTCCTTGCTACCTGAGGAAGGGGGCCGCGCGGCGGCGCGGTTCGGAAGACGAGGGGAGATGAAGCGGCAGTGGCTCCAGGTGGCAAGCGGCCGTCTCGGACCGGAGGCACGTCGTCGGAGGCGGCCCCTACAGCGGCGGAGAGAAATTAAAGCCTGCAGCCTTCCGACTCATATTCTGATTCAACCACGTTGGATAGTGTGAGCGCAAGTTGGATTAGCTCCGGTTCCGGTGAGTGCTCTCACTCTGACTCCAACTCCAACTCCAACTCCAACTCCGTTGGTCCGATCCTGCCCCTCCTCTATATTCATTGGAGCCATGGTAGAGCGAGCGATGGAGATCCCAGGTGCAGGCTCCCATGTTTCGTCCGGCATTTGCTGCAGCTGGGAGGATCCTGATGCGCCGGTTCTGCGGCCAAGCCGCGGCAGCCGGTTCTCGGCCAAGGCCGGCGGGAGCTAGGCTGCTACATCTACACGTACTACTCTTTGCTTAATTCGCTCTTCCAATCTCCTCTCTGTCAATGTGTAGGGGTGTACCGTGTACGTGTGATGTATTTTTTTTGGTGATGAAATTGCAGTCTCGGGGATATAATGGGGATGCTACAGCTTCTGCCGGTCACCATAATGGCTGTCCTCGCAGGTAAAATCTCTTAACCTTGTTCAATCATAGTTCGAAATTCAGGTTAATATTTATGAATACCAATGTAAACATACGGAAAGTACTATAGATCATACTGCAGATGTGCTGCTGTACCGCCCAAAATATTTGTTTGGATACAATTTGTACAAGTACAAGAAATACTAGGTTCTCTTTGATTCGTAGGATTATAACACAGAAATAGGACAAACCCCAAATAAGATAGGAAACAGAGGATTATAAAACACGCAATTTTTTTTAACATGAGCTGTTAGTATAAAAACACAAGAATCCCAACGAATGTCTCAACAGTAACTAGACGATCCCATAACTGACACATCAATTGTGTTTTGTATCGATCCTACTTGTAGGAATAAAACAGAAGTGCTTTAGTGGATGTAATAAATTTACATTTTTTCCTTTGAAATGACATCTAAGGGAAAATTCTCTATCACGGCGCTGCCTGTGGTGGGTGCTCCTCGTGCGGGATGAGATGAGCAAAGGACTTATGCCTTCACGGGTGACCCGGAGACCGAAGAGTGTAGTTGGATCTTATTTTGGATCTCTTTCGCCCCTTGTCTGCCTTCCTTTTTCTTTTTTATTGCTCCTTCGAGGCCTTCCTGTAAGGGGGACTTGCTTTTTATCTAGTTGAATGGCAGAATGCCTGCCTTAACCCTAAAACAAGGAAAAATTCCCTATGGCTTTCCTCTGCCCTATTCCTACGAATTCAAATGGTTCTATAGTGAACCAATCTGTACGAATTTCAATCCGTTTTTCCTCCAAATCAAACAGGAGTACTCAAACTCCAGTAACTGTCACGTTTATTGAAAACTTTCAGACGGCAAAATGGCCTACAACAATATATTAGTACAACAATGAAATAGTGCCAGCTAAAAAAGACCTTGGTTATACTTGCTGAGTCAGTTGCTTAACTCAACAATGAATTCCCTACATTGTATGAAAGTACTGTTCAAATGTGGTATGACAGTGTGATTTTGGAAGCGGATGTATGAATGTTATTATTAATGAACACATGAACTCAGTGTGTATCAAATCATCTGAGTTCCGTCAAACCATATCATTAATTGTTCAGAAATTTTAATTAGCTGTTATGCATATTAATGGAACATTTTTATGTATTCTCATTGCCTGACGCACTAGATATTTGCTGGTGTTAGCTACCCATATGTACTCGATTTTCCTCTTCTTTTTTTCAATCAATCTATGCATGACTTTTTTTTTTGACATGATCTATGCATGACTTTGTTAGCTGATATTGAAACTGCTCACAAAGTTTCCCATAAGGGCCTGTTATATGTTCAATTCTTCTGTAGGGAACCAAAACTGGGTCGTATTGTAATAGCTCTACTTTCTGCCGTTGGTGTTGGACTTTGGTACAAGGAAAAGAATGCAGAGGTGGGCTGAGAGGGCTGCTCGCCCGTCAAGGATTGATTGGGTTGAAGCTGTGTTGTCTCGCCGGTCGTAAGGAACCAAAAGAGCTGTGGTGAGTTTCATGAGCTTATTCGCTGCTACTGCATCTAGCTGTATTTTAAAATTGACTGTTTAGCACATATCATAGTTGATCTCTGGCAGCGTGCAGCTTAATTATGCATTTTAGACTGCATCTCATTGCGGAAGCTGGCGTAGCTCGTTTATACTGACATTTTAGCACATTGGGCCCTTTATACTGCAATTCACCCGAAACTTAACTTGTGCATCTGTTGTAGGAGCTGTTGGGCCTTTGCTGTTGCAGGGGTCAGTCGAGGCAGTCATTATCTTAAGACCTTGCAATCCATCTCGTTGTCAGTTCAAGAGCTCGTCGACTGCAACACAAAGAACTTTGGGTGTAATGGTGGTTATTATGAGGAAGCTCTCAGTTATGTACAAAAAATGGACTCTCGACAGAATCTTCATACCCATACAAGGCACGGAGGAGCAAGTGCAAACGGAACAATAACGAACAGCAGGAGGATATCAGGCTTCCGTTCTATCAGCCACCGAGGATTCCCTGGAGAAGGCGGTGGCGAAGCAGCCCGGATCGTTACTTTGCAGGGTACGGATGCTCTGGAGAGGTACAAAGGAGGCATCATCGATGCCAAATATGATTACAGAAATAGCGACTGGCTCGCTGTCATGATTGTCGGTTATGGCACAGACTCCGACGGCGTCAAGTACTGGCGCATAAAGAATTGCATGGGGAAAAACTGGGGTGAGGGCGGGTATGCGAGGATCCGAAAGGCACACCGACAAGCGAGGCGGTGTGGGTATTTTCATGGGGGGAAAAAACAGTATATCCGATACTTACGACCTGACTGATCTTGCATGGCTGGATCGATCCTTTGCTTGTGAAATTGTATGCCGTGCCCAGTTTAATACTCACTCCATTGCTAAATATAAGAGGTTTTACGTTTTTTTTAATTTTCTCAGATTCGTTGCACCTAGATGCGTTTTTAGTCTGTATATTCATTATTTTATCCTATGTAGTACACATTGCATATATCTAAAACATCTTATAGTTCTTGGAGTATTTCTTATTATGTACCCCCCGGTGATCTCACTGCTTTTATCTGTGTTGTGAGTTGTGACACTGTTTT